>CM052722.1:67902431-67920809 GCA_028551405.1 Uromys caudimaculatus
AATTCCTCCCGACACATTATAGTGAAAACACCAAATACACAAAACAAGGAAAGAATATTAAAAGCAGGAAGGGAAAAAGGTCAAGTAACATATAAAGGCAGACCTATCAGAATTAAACCAGACTTCTCACCAGAGACTATGAAAACTAGAAGATCCTGGGCAGAACTCATACAGACCCTAAGAAAACACAAATGCCAACCCAGGCTGTTATACCCAGCAAAACTCTCAATTACCATAGATGGTGAAACCAAAATATTCTATAACAAAACTAAATTTAAACAATATGTTTCCACAAACCTAACCCTACAAAGGGTAATAGATGGAAAATGTCAACTCAAGGAAGGAAACTACACCCTAGAAAAAGTAAGAAAGTAATCTTTCAACAAACTCAAAAGAAGATAGCCACACAAATATAAAAATAAAATAAAAAATAACAGGAAACAACAATCACTATTCCTTAATATCTCTTAACATCAATGGACTCGATTTCCCAATAAAAAGACATATACTAACAGACTGGATACATAAACAGGAGTCAGCATTTTGCTGCATACAGGAAATGCACCTCAGAGTTAAGGACAAACACTACCTCAGAGTAAAGGGCTGGAAAACAATTTTCCAGGCAAATGGTCCCAAGAAACAGGCTGGAGTAACCATTTTAATATCTGATAAAATCTACTTTCAACCAAAAGTCATCAAAAAAGATAAGGAAGGACACTTTATACTCATCTACGGAAAAATCTACCAAGAAGAACTCTCAATTCTGAACATGTATGCTCCAAATGCAAATGCAAGGGCACCCACATTCATAAAAGAAACTTTACCAAAGCTCAAAGCACACATTGTACCTCACACAATAATAGTGGGAGACTTCAACATCCCATTCTCACCAATTGAAAGCTCTTGGAAGCACAAACTAAACAGAGACACAGTGAAACTAACAGATGTTATGGACGAAATGGATTTAACAGATATCTATAGAACATTTCATCCTAAATCAAAAGAATATACTTTCTTCTCAGCACCTCATGGTACCTTCTCCAAAATTGACCATATAATGGGTCACAAAACAAACCTCAACAGATATAAGAAGATTGAAATAATCTCAGGACTCCTATCAGATCGCTATTGATTAAGGCTGGTCTTCATTGGCAACAACAACAACAGAAAGTCCACATACACATGGAAGCTGAACAATGCTCTACTCAATGATAACTTGGTCAAGGAAAAATAAAGAAAGAAATTAAAGACTTCCTAGAATTTAATGAAAATGAAAATACAACATAACCAAACTTATGGGACACAATGAAAGGAGTGTTAAGAAGAAAATTCATAGCTCTGAGTGCCTCCAAAAAGAAACTGGAGAGAGCATACACTAGCAACTTAACAGCACACCTGAAAGCTCTAGAACAAATAGACGCTAATAAACCCAAGAAGAGTAGAAGGTAGGAAATAATCAAACTCAGGGCTGAAATCAACCAAGTAGAAACAAAAAGAACTGTACAAAGAATGAACAACACCAGGAACTGATTCTTTGAGAAAATCAACAAGATAGATAAACCCTTAGCCAGACTAACAAGAGAGCACAGAGACTGTACACAAATTAACAAAATTAGAAATGAAAAGGGAGACATAACAACAGATTCTGAAGAAATTCAAAATATCATCAAATCCTACGAAAAAAGCCTATACTCAACAAAACTGGAAAATCTGGATGAAATGAACAATTTTCTAGATAGACACCAAATACCAAAGTTAAGTCAGGATCAGACAAACAATCTAAACATTCCCATAACCCCTAAAGAAATAGAAGCAGTCATTAAAAGTCTCCCAACCAAAAATGCTCAGGACCAGATGGGTTTAGTGCAGAATTCTATCACACCTTCAAAGAAGACCTAATTCCAATATACTTGAAAATAATTCCCAAAATAGAAACAGAAGGAACACTACCCAATTCATTCTGAGGCCAGTTACATTGATACCAAAACCTCACAAACACCCAACAAAGAAAGAAAACTTCAGACCAATTTCCCTTATGAATATTGATGCAAAAATACTCAATAAAATTCTTGCAAACCAAATCCAAGAACACATCAAAATGATCATTCACCAGGATCAAGTAGGCTTCATCCCAGGGATCCAGGGATGGTTCAATACCCGGAAATCCATCAATGTAATCCACTACATAAACAAATGCAAAGAATAAAACCACATGGTCATTTCATTAGGTACTGAAAAAGCATTTGACAAAATTCAACATCCCTTCATGATAAAAGTCTTGGAAAGATCAGGAATTCAATGCCCATACCTAAACATAATAAAAGCAATATACAGCAAACCAGTAGCCAGCATCAAACTAAATAGAGAGAAACTTGAAGCAATCCCACTAAATTCAGGGACTAGAAAAGGCTGCCCTCTCTCTCCCTATCTATTCAATATAGTAGTTGAGGTTCTAGCTAGAGCAATTAGACAACAAAAGGATGTCAAAAGGATATAAATTGGAAAGGAAGAAATCAAAATATCACTATTTGCAGATGATATGATCATATACTTAAGTGACCTGAAAAACTCTACCAGAGAACTGCTACAGCTGATAAACAACTTCAGCAAAGTGGCTGGATATAAAATTAACTCAAACAAATCAGTTGCCTTCCTATACTCACATCAGTCAGAATGGTCAAGTTCAAAAACCCAGGTGACAGCAGATGCTTGTGAGCATGTGGAGAAGGAGGAAAACTCCTCCATTGCTGGTGGGATTGCAAGCTGGTACAACCACTCTGGAAATCAGTTTGGCGGACCCTCAGAAAAATGGACATAATACTACCTGAGGACCCAGCTATACCACTCCTGGGCATATATCCAGAAGATGCTCCAACATGTAATAAGGACACATGCTCCACTATGTTCATAGCAGCCATATTTATAATAGCCAGAAGCTGGAAACAACCCAGATGTCCCTCAACAAGGAATGGATACAGAAAATGTGGTACATTTACACAATGGAATATTACTCAGCTATCAAAAACAATTACTTCATGAAATTCGAAGGCAAATAGATGGAACTTGAAAATATCATCCTGAATGAGGTAACTCAGTCACAAAAGAACGAGCATGGTATGTACTCACTGATAAGCGGATATTAGCCCAAAAGTTCGGAATATCCAAGATTCTCTTCACAGCAACCTGACAGTGGGGTTATGGATGGAGTTTGAGAAGGGACTGAAGGAGCTGAGGGAATTTGCAGCCCCATGGAGGGAGCAACAGTGTCAACTGGCCTGACCCCCTGGTGCTCCAGGAGACTGGACCAACAATCAAAGAATACACATGGAGGTACCCATGGTTTGGGCCACATATGTGGCAGAGGAGGGCCTTGTTGGCCATCAGTGGGAGGAGAGGCCCTTGGGCCTGAGGGTGTTAGGTGCCCTAGTATAGGGGAATGCCAGGGAAGGAAGGCAGAGGTGGGTGGGTGGGTGGTTGGGGGAGTACCCTCATAGAGGCATGGGAATGGGAGATGGGATAGGGGGGTTCCAAAGGGGAGACCTGAAAAGGGGAAAACATTTGAATTGTAAATAAAGTATCAGAAAATTTTTTTAAAAGGCACTTGCGGCCACTGTTGGGCACTAAGTTCATAATCCAAAATATGAATTTCAAACAGATTATGGCTATAGTATCATCTTTTATTTAAAAGTCTAAGGTTGAAGATGCTCTAAGACAGGAAACTTCCGCCCCCACTTCCCAGTGTAATGAAATTCTTGGGTAAATCCCCAACAGGTTTTACTTTAAAAAAAAAAAAAAAAAAGATTACAATTGTGTACAACCAACCATATCTGACATAGTAATATATATATATTTCATTCTCTCCTTTTTGGCTCAATAAAATTGCAAGGAACAATAAAATTAATTTATTTCATTCTTAAAATCATACTCCCAAGAGCTTTCCCTTCAAGAAAGAAATTGTGAGTTTACTGAGGTGTTGTCATAGGCCTTTAATCCCAGCCCTCATGAGGCAGAGGTGGTTAGGTAGAGTTTGAGGCCAGCCTTGTTTACTACATAGTGAGATCCAGGACTGAGAAACCCTGTCTTGAAAAAAAGAAATAAAAAGAAGAAGAGAAGGAGCAGCAGGTGGAGGATGAGGGAAAATGAACAAAAGAGATTGTGTGTTTTCTATTACTAGTTATTTCATATAGGACTCTTTCAATACAGTAGAATACTCCATGTAGCTTAAGAAAAATAAGATACCATGCAGGATGGGTGCATGTGGGAGGGGGCAGGGATCTAATAATGATAGAGGGATGTTTTTGAGGACCAAATAACAAAAATGTCACCGGGCTTCCAGAACAAATTGTAACAGGAACTCAGCTGTTATCTGTGAATTTTTCATTGCTCTCTTCAGTCCAACCTTTGCTGCTTCATTTACTCATATCATAAACCAGGAAAATGAGCAACAATAACAACCAACCAACATGGCAACCTTAGGGCTTACTGCAGCCACTCAGAGTGAGACTGGTTTATTTTGCCATATTCCTATTCAAACTGCCTCAACTCACCAGCCACTCCACAAGTGTGACTAGGACTTGGAGACAGGGTCAACCCTGACAGCTTCAGCTCTGATTGTCACAGATCTAAAAGAGCTTAGGCCTAAGAAAACTTGTCCTGATGTGATTCAAAAAATGTCTGCTGCAGCAAAACAGAAAAGTGTGAAGACTTAACCTCACGCATGTTGACTATTGACTGACTACTGACTGATAGCAGTAAAAAGTCCTTCAGACCCAAGCATCTGTGCTATTAACAAGACTATTATCACATTACTTTCTTCCTTCTCAGGTCCCCATAGTTATTGTGGAAGTAAATCAGAAGTCAGCTTTGCATCTGTTCAAGCAAGCATTTCATCTTCAGAGAAAGCAGCAGACCATGTTGGTTGCAGCCTTGTCTTGTCACAGTTATAAGATAACCCAAGTGGTGTTAGATATACAAACATTTTGAAGTTTCAAAGGTCTACTTCAGAAATGAAGTAAAGTTAGAATCTTGTAACATCAACAACTGTGCTGCTTTGTTCTCAGATATGCTGCTTGAGTAGACAAGTATGGCAGAGTGTTCAAGGGCTTGTACAAATCCTAATGCATTTTCTGAGCTGTGTCATGTATGTAGTATCATTAGACATATGCATCACAGTGGAAATAAGGTTGAAATCCTCTGCCTTAAGAACCACAGAGAGCTTAAGGGAAGGTATGGGGCAGATCAATTTCAATTCGATTGTGCAGCTTAGAGAAACGTGCTATGTGAAGCCCTGGGCAGGCTTTAGGGGAGGTGTGGGTGAAAAGCTACATCGTGGACAGGGAGAGAAACACCAGAGCCCAGCCCTAGAGAGAAGGTTGCTGAAAGAGATCCAAAGGAACGGACAAAAGCAGGGCACAGAACTGAAGCTTCATGTGTCTGAAAAGTGTGTTCAAGACAAGCCCGATTTGTGCTCCTTTATGTTCTACTTTACTTTCTACACCTGTAATACACAGCATGACCAAAGAGCAACGTGATGGATGAAAGAGTTTATTTGACTTATAGTTTATAGTCTATAATTGAGTTAAGCCATGGCAGGAGCTTAAGGTAGGGATCTTGAGGCAGGAACTGATTGATCGTTGAGGAGTGCTACTTGCTAAAGTTTGCTCAGCCTGCTTTCTTTTACAGCCCTGGCACACCTGCCTAGGGATGACACCACCCACAGTGAACTGGGCCTTTCTTCATCAATTAGTAATTAAGAAAATGCTTCACATCCATACCCACAGGCCAATCTGATGATCCAATTGTGGTCCTCTCTTCCCAGGTGACTCTATGGTTGTGTCAAGTACGCAGCTGAAACTATGATAATTAGTTTTCATTTGAACAAACTTTTGTGAAATAATATTGTGCCTGCCTTATCAACGAGTTAATCAAAGTATTCAGGAGCCGTTATGGTTTTTTTTTTTTTATTCATTTATCTTTTTTTACAGTCCAGTCTTTATCCCCCTCTCAGTACACCGTCTCCCCGCCCCCATTTCCCACCTCCCCACGCCCCACCGTTTCCAAGAGGATGTCCCAACCCCTTACCCCTAATCCCCCCTGCATCAGATCCCTCCCCACTTCCTGGGGCCTCATGTCTCTTGAAGGTTAAGTGCATCTTCTCTCACTGAGTCGAGACCCGGCAGTCCTCTGCTGTATATGTGTTGTGGGCCTCATATCTGCTGGTGTAAGGAGCCATTATGTTTAAACCCACAAGTTGATCTCCTACACCTGGCAATCTACAGAGCACCTGACCCCCCCCCCCAATGGTGTAGTGTATGTGCCAAGACTAAATTACTTCAAATAAAAATAAAACCTTGTGCTGGGCAGTGGTGGTACACACCTTTAATCCCAGCACTTGGGAGGCAGAGGCAGGTGGATTTCTGAGTTCGAGGCCAGCCTGGTCTACAGAGTGAGTTCCAGGACAGCCAGGGCTACACAGAGAAACCCTGTCTCGAAAAACCAAAACCAAACCAAAACAAAAAAACCAACCTTGTAAGTCAGTAAATAAACATACCAATGAAATAATAAATTGTAGAAAGGGATGATAATAGTTTATTTTTATAGGTTGGTAGACTAATAAAGGAGTTCTAAGACCTGGTTGGATATTGTGATATCTTTCATTCCTCATATTTCAAGTTTTCCTTTTTGACCTTCAAGGGAATATTCTCAATGTTACTATATGAACGGAAAAACAACCCTGGATGTTCTCAAATTAGGCCTTCTGCCACCAGGTGGTGGTTTTATAACACAGTCATATAATTTAAACAGTAAAGATTCTCACTCCAGCACACGTATTAAGGGAAACATTGTTCCTATCCTCCATTTCAAAGAAGATATTGCAACAGAAAGTTTTGGCTAACCCTGTAAGATGATAATATATACATAGGTTTTGAGATTTTGATTTGTTTCTGTTTTGTCTTTTTAAAGAACTGTATACTTATATGTACTTGGTATCAGTTATACTCATCTTTAATTTTATGATGTCACTTTGAATTATAACTTCTGGCCAAAGGCCTTGGCCTCAACATCCTGATATTTACACTGAAGGTCAAAATTTTCCAAGTATTTCTCTCTCCTGCAGGTCTTCTCTTTGTCTTTTTGTAGACAGCCAACTTACCTTGCTGCTCAAATTAACTTCTGACCCTCTGGCTTATAGAAGGCCTGTTTCTCAAAAAATAATCAAAGAAAAAGTTGAGAAAAAGATTTCCTAAGTAGAGAAATAGCTCGTGTTTTCCACATCTCTTCAACAGTGTTATCTGGAGGAAACTTCAGATTCTTAACACACTCTATTTGGTGTTAACCCTTAACCTGCAAAAACATATTATTTAGAATTTATAAGATAAAATAATACTTTCATCTCCCTTAAAAGCACTTACATACTTTGATTAAAACTATGGGTCTCATGATTTGGGGGTTGTGAATTCCTTAGGATATCACTTTCTTGTATTTACCTGAGAGTGTGGTCAGTATGATGTTGCCAAAATGAAGTTTTTGAAGTATTAGATTTTATGAATAAAACAGAACATTCTGCATCAAAGAAAAGAATCATTAAAATAATTATAATGATACTATCATGATACTATAACCCAAACTTCTAGATGGATTGTGTAAAAATAAAATGGTCCTCATTAACATCATCATCGTGGTCAAACACTCTGATTTTTTTTTCTTGAGCAGTTAGAAGTTATCTATAGGTAAATTATTCACAGTGCCCTCTCACATACCCGTTCTTCTTGCCTCAAACTTCAGGCAGTGTATTCTTACTTCAGGTTTCTGTGGAGTGACAAAGTAGCCATAAAGATTTCCAAAGGCAAACCAAAGAATCATATTCCCTTAAAAAGAATTTATTCATTTATCCTGTCTACAAGTAATGTGGGCACAGGAGATAGGGCAGAGACTGAGGGAATGACCAACCAATAACTGGCCCAACTTGAGGCCCATCTCATGGGCAAGCACCAATCCCTAACACTATGATACTCCGTTATGCTTGCAGACAGGAGCTTGTTGTCCTCTAAGAGGCTCCACCTAGCAGCTGACTTAGACAGATGTAGACACCCACAGCCAACAGTGGATGGAGCTTGGGGACTCTTATGGAAGAATAGGAGGAAGGATTGTGGGCCACAAAAGGGGATAGAAACTCCACAGAAGACCAACAGAGTCAACTAACCTGGACCCTTGGGGCTCTCAGAGACTGAACCACCAACCAAAGAACATACACAGAGTGGACCTGGGCCTCCCTACACATATGTAGCAGATGTGCAGCTCAGTCTTCATGTGGGTCCTGAACAACTGGAACAGGGCTATCCCAGAAGCTGTTGCCTGTATGTGGGATATGTTCTACTAGCTGCACTGCCTTGTCTGGCCTCAGTGGGAGAGGAAATGCCTAGCCTCACAGAGACTTGTGCCAGCATGGGGGGGAATACCCAGGGGTCCCGGGGTCCCCACCTGCCCAGAGGAGAAGGGGAGGGGGAAAGGGGAAGGATTGTGTGGAAAAAATAAAAAAATAAAAAGTTTTAAAAAATAATGTATTCATTTTATGTGTATGGGTGTTTTGTCTTATTTTTATGTACATGTGCCAGGTTCATCACTGTTGTGAGGCCAGAAGAGAAAGTCAGAAGTCTGGAACTTGTGATTCAGATGGTTGTGAGCTGTCTAGGTGCTGGGAATAAAACCCTAGTCTTCTGGAAGAACAGTCAATGCTCTTAAACACTGAATGAGCACTCCAGTCAGAGTGTTTAATGTAATGTAGACTGTTGAATTTAGGACTCTGGATTTGTCCCACTTGGGGGAAAAACAAATGGCTCTGCATTTTTATCTAGTCATTCTCCGTGTGTCTTATTCAGGCAATTCCTGTAAAAGTACCCCATTACCTGAAGTGGTGTTGGTTACAAAGGCCACCTTTCAATGTGCCAGAGCAAAGTGACTAGCAAGGCATGTTCAGGGATTGATCTGAACTCCATGGTCATTCCATGGACAGTTCACCCCACAGCAATGGCATTTATCTGTTTTTCAAGGGCAGTTCTGCAAGAGACAGTACCAGAGAGGTTTTATTTTAAAGTATATATACAACATTCAGAATGAATTGTTTATCGAGGTGACAGGTGCTATCCAGACCTTTAAAAATGGAGGGGTTTTTTGGTCTTTTGAGTTCTGACAGTTATACCAACGGGAAGTGAGCCTTGGAAAAATCGTTTGTTGTCAAATTTCCTGCATGAGTCACAATTTTTCAGTCACCAACTTTTAAATGTTATCCCCTTGTTTTTGTTAACAGGTGGTATTGTATGGTGGTGTGTTACATTCAATTTTCAAAAACATGTTTTGAAGTATTAAGAGAGAGAATATATTCCTGTTTGTCCAAGCCTTGTGAACTGAAATCTTTGAAAAGTACTTAGGTTATTTCTGAGAAGAAGATGATCAACAAGAGTTCAAGAACCCAGGCAGAATTTTTCAATGTTAAGAGGCCTCTACTCAGCCTATTAAGAGGCTATTGGTGAAAGTGCAGCCCTGCTGCAATAGAAAACCCCCAGCGTATTGGAAATGCCCAAGTACCATGGGATGACTGCTAAGAACAGCAGCAGCAGTGGAGTGAAGTCAGATGGACTCTAGAACACAAGCTGTGTATGCTGTAGAGGGCAGAGCTGGAGAAGTGACCCAAGCCCTTTGGAGGAGTTCAAAAGACTATGGGTGGATCCCAGACATTGGATGCTTGGAATTTGGTTTTGCTTTGATGTAATTGTGACTGTGCCTTGATTTTTTTCCTTTTGAAATAAAGTATTTTACTGGGGGAAAAAAAGAGGCCTCTACTCTTTTCCTAGTACCTCACTCCCATCCCATCACAGCTAACCTCCTGCTTCTAACTCATGTTTCAACTGCAGCCAAGTGAGTATAAACCTTGGATACACTTGTAAACCTTTGGAAGACTTCCTACCTCTCAGCTCACTTATGAGTACCTACACTTTCCAGTAAATTAACAAAGTTACAACTTAACATAGTTACAAATCTTCTATACCTAAAAGTAAAGACCAGCTTTCCCACATCTTAATAGAAGACCAAGAATATATTTATTGTGCAGGGTCAAATAGTATTTCTGAGCAGGGGATATCAGTCACAATTGAGGACTAATTGGTTTTTCTATTTGAAATGGGGATATTGGCGATGGGACAATAGCTCAGTGAACAAACCATACACAGAATAAGGAATAAGAAGACATTTAGCAGCATTTATGTAGTTCATATAGTTGAAGTACAAACCTTCAAACTAATAGGACTTTTAAACATAAAAGCTAAAAATGTGTCAGAAACTAGAATAAAAAGACAAAGTGCTGTTAGAGGGATAGAAAGCTAAAGAATTATTCGAGAATGTTCAACATTAGACAACGAAGGTTGAGAAATGAGGGCAGAGAGAATTCAATGAAGAGGAAAAAAGAAATAATTTGAGAAAAATCTTCATCCCTAAAAGACATAAATTTCAGCATTCAAAGGGTCAATTTCCACAGCACACTTCTATGGATTTTCAGGACACTTGAGACAGAAAGATTCTAGAGATGTTCAGAAAGAAGGAACTGGCCTCAGAACAAAAGACACTTTCTGCTTGGTCTATTAAAACAGCAGCAGTTCTCAACCTGTGGGTCACGACCCCTTTGGCAAACCTGTATCTCCATTACATTACTATTCATAACAGTAGTAAAATTTCAGGTGTGAAAGAGGAATAAAAATAATTTTATGGTTGGGATCATTACAACGCAAGGAACTGCATTAAAGGGTCACAGCATTAGGAAGGGTGAGAACCACTGCCTTAGAAGTGTATAGGTAGTGCAGCAAACCTCAAATGCCAATAAAAACATTTTCAACACAAAGTGCTCTACTCAACTAAGGAATTAGTCACTTCTTAGGGGAAAATAAATGCACTTTCCAACTTGAACAATCTCAAACATTTGTTCCCTTTCCTCTAAGCACCCTCTTTCAGAAAATTATTAGAATTATACCTGTCACGAAAATAGAGGAATGAACCAAGAAAGAGGAAGGAAGCCTTGTCGTACAAGTAATATGGGATCCACCTCAAAAGAAAGGCAAAGATACAATTCATAGACCACATGAAGCTCAAGATGAAGGAAGACCAAAGTGTGGGTGCTTCAGCCCTTCTTAGAAGGGGGAACAAAATACAGGAGGAAATATGAAGACAAAGTGTGGAACAGAGACTGAAGGAAAGGCCATCCAGAGACTGCCCCACCTGGGGATCCATCCCATATATAGCCACCAAACTCAGACACTATTGTGGATGCCAAGAAGTGCTTGCTGAAAGGAGCCTGATATAGCTGTCTCCTGAGAGGCTCTGCCAGAGCCTGACCAATACAGAGGCAGATGCTCACAGCCAACCATTGGATTGAGCGCAGGGACCCCAATGGAGGAGTTAGAGAAAGGACTGAAGGAGCTGAAAGGGTTTACAACCCCATAGGAAGAACAATATCAACCAACCAGATCCCCCATAGCTCCCAGGGTCTAAACTGCCAACTAAAAAGTACATATGGAGGGACTCATGGCTCCAGCTGCATATGTAGCAGAGGGTGGCCTTGTAGGACATCAATGGGAAGAGAGGCTCTTGGTCCAGTGAAGGCTTGATGCCCCAGTGTAGGGGAATGCCAGGGTGTGTGTGTGTGTGTGTGTGTGTGTGTGTGTGTGTGTATGTGTGTGGTGGGAGTGGGTGGGTGGGTGGGGGAGCACCCTCATAGGGGTAGGGGGATGGGATAAGGGGGTTTCAGAGGGGAAACCAGGAAAGGGGATAACATTTGAAATGTAAATAAATAAAATATCCAATTAAAAAAAAAAGAAAGAAAGGCAAAGGACAGCTTCAGTATGATGGCAAAGGCAGTCTTGGCTCACTGCACTTATATTTATGTTTTCCACAAGCCTGACATTGATAGAATACTTGGTGTAGATGTATTTAAAAGGAGCATTTTACATAGAAAGGAGTAACTACATTGAAAGCTAAGACCAAAAGGCAAATACAACTAAAATCAAGGGAAACTAGGGAAAGATGAGAAGCTAAGAAGACAGTGTGTGCATATACATGTGTGAGTTTGGGGAAAACACATTTAGTTTTTGAAAGTAAGATGTTGATTGGCTTACCTATAGCTAACAATCTAAGAATGGGACACTGTAAGAGTCCATTTTAGCTGGGTGTGGTGGCGCATGCCTTTGATCTTAACACTCTCAGAGGCAGGTGGATTTCTGTGACTTTGAGACCAGCCTGATCTACATAGTAAATTCCAGGACAGCCAAAGATACACAGTGAGACCCTGTCTAGAAGCAAAAAACAAAACAAAACATAAGTGAGATTGAAATTGAGACATGCTATTTATGTGAACTGCAACCAGATTGCAAAATTTTATTATGAAAAAAGAACAGTATATAAAAATTCATTTTTAAAATATTGTATACATATCTGAAATACCACTGACACATTGGGTTAAAAGAAATGTTCTACCCTTTATTCTGATTTTACACTGTTGCCACTAGGACCCATACAATTTAACATACATACTTCTCCTTATGAATCTATAGGACAATGCTGATTTAGACTAATGGTATACCATCAAGTGTCTAAAGAATTATTAAAACAGTTGGAGGCTGCTTCTAAGACAGTTCTCAATCTGGGTGGTGGCCTTTTGGGGTCAAAGGACCCTTTCACATTGGAAAACACAGATATTTATATTACAATTCGTAACAGTAGCAAAATTAGAGTTATGAAGTAGTAATGAAAATAGTTTTATGGATGGGGGTCACCACAACATAAGAAACTGTATTAAAAATTCTCAGCATTAGGAAGGTTGAGAACCAGTGTTCTAGAAGATGCAGACTATGGAAGAGACCAGGGAACAACTGGTTTTATGTTATTATAGAATCACACTATACTATACAGTAGAATTATCATTGTTATTACTATATGACTCAAATCTTGTGCATATATAATTTTGACAATAAGATTTAAAGGGCTAGAAAATCAATTTAATATTCATACAGCTTCATATCTCTTTTCCTTTTCGGTTAACACTATTCTTTGGAGGAAGTGATACACAAGAAATAATGTTTACTGAGGAACTAATTGTGAAGAAACTCACCAGTAGCTACGGATGGTGTTTTCTCTCTGCCATCTCAGCTGTGTAACATTTCCCAGGGAGATGTGAACTACCGATTCACCCCAGATAGATACTGATGATAAGCCCCCCCCCCCAAATAAAAGACTCCATCCAAGTCTAGCTTAAAGAACCAGTGAGTTGCCGGGCAGTGGTGGTGTATGCCTTTAATTCCAGCACTTGGGAGGCAGAGGCAGGCGGATTTCTGAGTTCGAGGCCAGCCTGGTCTACAGAGTGAGTTCCAGGACAGCCAGGGCTACACAGAGAAACCCTGTCTCGAAAAACAAAAAAACAAACAAACAAAGAACCAGTGAGTTTATTGGGGTCATTACTGGAGCCTGGGTGAGGGGTTTATTACAGTAAGAGTGGATAACCCAAAGGCAACTGTAAAAATTCCACCTCATTATTGGCAACAACTCATGACGTTTCTAGTCAGTTTCAGTTCTATAGTAATTAGAAATGATTTTTCTTGATTTTTCCTCAGCCATACTAGATAGGAGTATGAGAGAGAGAGAGAGAGAGAGAGAGAGAGAGACAGAGAGAGAGACAGAGATGACAATTTGTGGTTCAGCTAGCAGGCTGGAAAATACATTTGAAATAGCAGTTTTCTGGAGAATTGCCAGGCATAAACTGTAATGGGGACTGAAAAAAACTCATGTGGGAAAGTAGAGACAGACATTAAAAGAAAAGCCACGAATCTCCTCTTCACTTTCCCCTTCAAGCCAAACCCAGCTTTCCATTCAAAGCACTTATGAAACTGAAAGAGGCTTATCTGTATCATTTGTGTGTTTGCATTTGAAATAGATTTTCATCTAAGTCTCATTTACATTTTTTGTATCCATTTCAGTATTTGACCGCCAAAACTTTCAGAGTAATTTAAATACAAGAAAAACTTGAAGGTCCCACAGGAGGAAGAAGGAGAGGACTAGAAAGTCAAAATGGTAAAAACCTATTCAGATTAGTGACAAAGATGACAGAGGGGCAGGTGAACATTGGCCTTCAAAGAGACCATCAATTTGGGAATAGAATAAATGAAGGCTAGAAGCTCTCTCAAAGGGAGATTTCTGATCAGTGAGAGTCATTAGTGCTTGGAACGCTTTACTGCAGAGGTGGTAAAATTTTCTTCTTAGATAGCCTTCGGCAACAGGATAAATGTGTATTGGTTGAGGACTTAATATGGCTTCAGAAAATATAAATTGATCATATGACCTTTCCTAAGGTCTTTTTCAGGCCACACCGAGGAGAACAGGACATAGAAATTGGTGGCAGTTTAGGGGCAGGGGCCCTGAAAGTGAACAGGTCCATTCTTGCCCTTGGCTAGAGGCAGGAAATGTCCTTGGTTCTCAGGCCAGAAAAGGCAGAAGGGAGCTAGCTCTGCTTTCTCTTCTAAACATACATACTTGCCCAGAGGTTATACCTAAGGGTGTGATGAAAACTCCAGTCCTGAAACTAATTCCTCCTGGTGAACTGCTGTGGAATTGGAGCTTTTGGGAATTAAATCTTTGGAATTGGATTTTCATTATGGAAATGGATTATATCTACTCCCCAATTTCAGTTTGTTTTCTGAATGATTTGGGGTACTATTGAGGGGACAATATTTCCATAGTTTTGGAGGTGATTAAGAATATCAGGGTATCTGGGCATGGTGGCACACGTCTTTAATCCCAGCACTTAGGAGGCAGAGGCAGGTAAATCTATGTGAGTTCGAGGCCAGCCTGTTCTACAAAGTTCAGTACATCCAGAGATACACAGACAGATCTTGAAAACCAAAAAAAAAAAAAAAAAAGAAGCCACCTCTGGCTCTGGGTGGAGACATACCATTTTGATGTACTGAAAAGATTAGAACATTGCGTACCATTGTATCTTTCCTCAGGGTTAATCCAACTGGGCCTGTCAATTATTTGGTCAAGAGAACAAACCCGGGGAAAGCTGCTCCACCTGCAGCCATGCTACGGAGAGATAAGGAATAGCTATCGCCTCGATTGAAGGAAGGTTGACTTCTGGGACAGCAGCTTGAAGAACCTTTGTCAATATGATCTGCTTTTATTTTTTCTGAGTCCTCCATCAGAAAACTATCCCATTTCCTTTCTTTCCTCTTCGATCACTTTTTCCTTTGGATACTGACCGAAGACTGAGATAACTTTCCTCGGTGTTCTGGGAGTTCTCAGAAGCTCCTCTCCAGGCCCTCCCATGTGGCTACTTCACTGACTTCCATTGCTGAGAAGGCTGACATGGTTTTCTCCATCTTTTCCATTTCCCTCCTTCCCACAACTGTTGCCAACAGTGGTTTTTTTGTTTTGTCTTGTTTTGTTTTGTTTTTTGTTTTTTGTTTTTTAAGCAAACTTGATAAAAGTTTTTCTTAAACTGCCTTCTGAAACTATTTTTTTAGTTCTTCTATTATGAGACTAAGAAGCCAGAAAAGGTACCCCAAATAATAGGAATACCTAATCACTTATCCATTTGAAATCACCTATTAGACACCTGCCAACCTGGAAAGAATCTTTTTTTTTTCATTTAAATACACCTACCATAGATAGGCCAAACAGGGTTCTAGGTTCTGAAGAATCAACAAGGAACAAGGCTGTTAAATAATCTCTACTATTTTGTTTTTACTTTGAAATTGTGTTAATAGATCAACAACACTGTCTTTCTGTCAACAGCAAAGAGAAAAGAATAACCCCCCAAAAGTCAGATAGGTTAGTCAGCAAGCTACATTTGTAAAAAGTTGTATTTTCTTAATTTTGTAACATCTTCAGCCAAAAATGTCAGAGTTTAGAATTTGGGGCACTTTAAAACTATTTTTAGGAATGATATTTAGAAATCTAAAAGAAGCTTGTCATTACAAAGTAATTAATAAATATGGTATTATCACACAAACCTGCAAGTACATGTGTAGCCCTGGAAGACTGTGGCTAATATTTTCAAATACCCTGGTCAGTGATTCTAAGTTAAGGCATTTACAGATTTCAACATGAGCTCTCCAATCTTTTGCTTCTATTTTGAGAAAGGAAATGCTTTTTAAAATAGTTCTTGAAAAAGGTTGGATGCATCCAAAGTTGATACAATCATCTCAAGTAACTGACCAACCAAGGCACAAGGTAACCTATTCTAAATCATATCTCTATGAGATTAATCTTGAAAACAGTTTTGCAAGGATTTAGGCTGTCTCTATTTCTGCTCTGAAAAGACTAGCCAAACACTGAGAATACCAAGGGACACTGCTGCCAAACGTACAAGCCTCTGTGATGTGTAGAGGGACTAAACATGGGGACCTAAGAAAGAAGCCAACATTGTCCAATTATAAGGGTCCATGATTCACCTAAGAATGATACGCTGAACTCAAATAGTATGTAAAAGCAAAGAGTGTTTTATTCTGCAGAAGTCCAGCATGCTGGCGTCTCCCATTCCAAGATGGAAACAACCAAGTGAAGTCACAGGCCCTATTTAAAGCACATTAGGGGGATTCCAGGGTAGGTGACTGTTACCTTCTTCCATCTATAGGGACATTTCAGAACCATTACAGAGGCATGGGAACTGCAAACTGTTGCTTGCGCCATCTGGAAACTTGCAGATCCATTGCCCTTGCTTGAGGCCAGGTGGTGGGACACCTTCTGATGTCAGGGCAGTTTCTGACTAGCTGCATGAAGCCTGAGGTTTTTTCTAGTAACTGACTTGCCTGAGCTTGCCTGGTCTTGCCCAGTT
Organism: Uromys caudimaculatus; assembly: GCA_028551405.1. Taxonomy (NCBI): domain Eukaryota; kingdom Metazoa; phylum Chordata; class Mammalia; order Rodentia; family Muridae; genus Uromys; species Uromys caudimaculatus. The sequence goes on from CM052722.1 coordinate 67,919,302, forward strand.
CTTAGGCCTAGTCTTCTGAACTGCTAATTTGAAGCCCATCATGGAGTCAACCTAGCCTTTTCACAATTTCACTCTTCACAGAATTTGTTGTGTTAGAACATAGGGATGTCCCTCAAATATATCAAGGCATGCTTGCCTTCCTGAAATTCTCAAGTAATCCGTAACCTTTTGTTAGCATTCTGTCTAAACTCCACCCCACAGTTACCTGGCAGCAGCCAGGTAGGCCAGACCCACAATAAAAGGGGCTGCTTGACCCTGCCTCTCTCTCTTGCCTCTTATCTTGCCTCTCTCTCTTCCCTCTTGCTCTCCCTCTCTCCCCATTCCCTTACCCCCTCTCTCTCCACGTGGTCATGACCAGCTAGCCTCTACTTCTCTACTCTCTCCCTCTCTGTCTCTACTACCCTCTTAACTCCCCTCACCATTACCTGAATAAACTCTATTTTATGCTATACCGTCTTGTGGCTGATCTCTCAGGGGGAAGGGATGCCTCGGCATGGGTCCTTTCCCCACACCTCACTACACACCCATAGAACATATTCTTATATCTTTATCTTTTTACAAACATATCACTTTCTCTCTTGATCTTCTATAGTCAAAACAGTAACAAGATTCTCTCACTAATAACCATTATAGCTTTGTCTCCATCCAACACAGAATGAGAAACTATTCAGAGAAATAAATCCATCTACTAAAGGATATTCAAAAAGGAGACAGGGAATCTGCTTGGTCCTGACATAAAGGTACTGTAGCATACTGAGAAACAGTGTGTTAGCTCAGAAACTAAGTTGGTAGCTTTCAAACATTAGCTCTGTCTCATGAGTGTATTCTCTGGGACAAGTTATTGAATCCATTTACAGCTTACTTTTCTCATTAATAATAGGTTGTATAGATTGACTTGTGGCTACCCAACTTTTATGTTGAATTCATATATTGAAGTCCTGATTCTTAGTATGTAAACTTAGAATGTAAACTTGCTTGAAAGATATGGTCTTTAAAGAGATGATTAGGTTAAAATTATACTATCAGAATGGACTCCTAATCCAATTGAAATGTAATTTTGAAACCAGGAAAATACACTGGGGTAGAAGTTCACAGATGAAAACCATATATAGAACTAGGAAAATGGCAGTGTTCTGCAAGCCTAGGAGAAAGACCTCAGTGGAAACCCATCCTTCTGGCACCTTGTAATTTCAGCCTCTATCCAGAACTGTGAAAAATTAAATTTCTGTTGCTTAAGCCACCCAGCTTGTGACATTTTGTGGTGGCAGTCTGGGTAACTAATACAAAATACTTGTGACATTTTGTTATGGCAGCCCATACAACTAATATAAAGTACTCATTCTTGTAAAACCACTGTGAAAATTAAACATGTTAATGCATATATAATATATAACGCTAGCATAGTTAAAGCATGTATTATCACTAGGTGGAATAACAAAAATCTCCATGTCCTATGTAGTATATATAATTTGAGGCCTATAGCTACTTTGGTTCCTACCTTTGTCTGA
>CM052722.1:67920909-67933048 GCA_028551405.1 Uromys caudimaculatus
CCCCCCCCCCCCCCCCCCCCCCCCCCCCCCCCCCCCCCCCCCCCCCCCCCCCGGGAGTGCAGGTATGTGAGGGAGGGTTCCAGATAAAAAGGGAGATAATTGGCTCAGAAAATCATTCAGGCTTAATAGAGAAGATCTGCAAGCAACTGCATTGGGGAAAACCATTCTGTCCTTTGTTAGATCCAAAGAATTCCTTAATGGTGGTGCTGGTGACGATGTCTTAAATAGGACTTTGGCTGGGTAAACAAAAGGACTGTTAAGGCTAAACAGAGGCCTAAAGGTGGATTTCTGTTTTCCAGGAACCTCCCTTAAACTGCCCTCAAAGATCAACTACCTTGGGCAAGGAAATCTAGTTCCTGATCAATGTAAAGAGCCTGTATCAGCTCCAAAACTCCCACCCTGTTGAAAGTCAGCTTGCTTTTCTACCGTTTTGCTGTTCTTTCTGGTCACCACCTAAAACGCCCCAGCCCTGAGAGATATCATTTGCATTGTGATCCCCAATAAATCATTCTAGTTCCATGATTTCACAGAATACTTGCTTTTTCACATTTCCTTCCCCATCAAGTGTACTTTAATGTGTGGTCTCCTGTCCATGTAATTGACAGCCCAGTTGAATTAACTTTTAAGGGAGGGGGACAATAGTATGTAAAGTTTTGGGCAGTTTTGAAAGACATGCCCTCTGATATGTTTATAAAAAGATAAAGAGATATGAGATATGTTCTGTGGGTGTGTGGGGGAGGTGTCAGGGGAAGGGTGTGCCTCAGCAGGCCCAGGACGAGGCATCCCTTCCTCCTGAAGGACCAGCCACACCGCTGTATAGTATAGAATAGAGTTTATTCAGGGCATGGGGAGGTGAGCTAAGAGGGTAGTAGAGGCAGAGAAAGGCAGAGAGAGGGAGAGAGTAGAGAAGCAGAAGAGTAGAGAGTAGAGAAGTGGAGGCTGGCCATAACCACGTAGCGAGAGGGGGGAAGGGAATGGGGAGAAGGGGGAGAAAAGGGGTAAGAGGCAAGGCAAGAGAGCAAGAGCAAGAGAAGCAAGTGAGGCAAGAGCAAGAGAGAGAGAGAGAGGAGGGGGCAAGCAGCCCCTTTTATAGTTGGCCAGGCCCACCTGGCTGTTGCCAGGCAACTGTGGGGCGGAGCATACCAGGCTGTTGCCAGGTAACTGTGGGGTGGAGTTTAGACAGAATGCTAACACCCTCTGCCCCATGTCAGAAGGAGACTTCAAATTTTATGCTTTTGAGTAGGAGAAAGTAGCTTCCCTCCTTGAACCTCAACAAAGCCCTGATACCTCTACGTTTTCCATTTCATAATGTATTTTAAATCTTAAGGAGAGGTAATTTTGATACTTCCCTTTGTGTGTGTGTGTGTGTGTGTGTGTGTGTGTGTGTGTGTGTGTGTGTGTGTGTGTGTGTGTTTTACCAAGGAAACAGCAGTTAAGGTTCCAACCTTTGACTTCAAAATTGGAGTCTATCCCTAATGGCCTCTGACCCTGCTTTCGGGTGAGGCTGATTCCATGACAGGCTTCAAATTGGCAGTTAAGGAGACCAGACCTAAATCCTTGTTTCCAAGAACTGGGAAGTTCCAGACAAGTCAGGCCTCAGAAGCTGCCCACCCACCTGGCCTGAGGCAAGGACAATGGGTCAGCAGCAGTTTCCAGACTTCCTCAGCCACTTCCTCAGGAACAGTTCCCAGACTTCCCCAGCAAGTTTCCAGCCCCCACACCCAGGCAATGGAAGGTCCATAGCAATGGACCCAACAGATTAACACTGAGGTCACCTACCCTGGAACTCCCTAATGTGCTTTAAATCTGGTCTGCAAGCTCCCTTGATTGTCTCTCTATTCTGGTAATGGGAGGCTTCTGCTGGACTTCTGCAGAATATAACACTCTTTGCATTTACATACTATTTGAGTCCAGGGTATCATCCTTCAATGAATCATGGACCCTTACAGCTTGTAGTTGTCTCTACCCAATATTGGAACTGGAAGCTAAGCTTGTTTCTGTTCTTTTTTCGGATAAGCTGAATGAAGACAGACTCCCCTAGATTCTTTCTTGGTGGATATTTAGATCCTGGTGCCCTGAGGAGAATGTTGGGACTGGCTCTTTGGTGGGCAGAAAAGCATATTCAGTCTTCCCTTCTAGAGCAGTTTATTTCACTAAGAAATTTGCTTTTTGTAGGTTAGGATTTTGAATCATCTCTGTGAACATTAGTTTAGCTTTATTATGCAACATCACATCCTTTCAGTTTGTAATAACACAAGTTTTATAGATTCTGTATATCAGGCACTGTTGAATATAAAAATGTAATGATTTTAGCACATGCGAATTAATTTTTTTCTAACTCCATTAGATTAAAAATGCTCTGGTATAAGCAAAAATAGGTTAGGGCTTCACCAGAGAGTGTGTTTTAATGAAGGAGTGGTGCTTATTATTCAGCTAACCTAATGAAGTTGCTTTGTATCCACTGCATGCATTATTACTGATTCCCCTATCATGATGCCTTTTTTCTAAAGATGATTGAAATGATTTGTGCATTCCTCAGTGGAAGTCTGAGGAAGGGATGGTGAGCCTCATTCTGATCTCCAGAGTCTAAAATGGTTTCTCACCTTCAAATATGCCTGGTCCTCAGTCTACTGGAATGTCTCAAAGCCAGTCTTCCTAGTAGAATTTGCTGTTTAATTGTAAGTAGATATCTAATATTGAGTTACTCATTATCATATTAATTTTGTAAAGATCACTTTCTTTAACAAAGAAGTGTCCAAAATAATCCCTGCCTTGAACATTCAAGGCTAAACAGTTGCCTGATTGCAGGATTACATAAACACACATAAAGATTGCATTAAAATGTAGCTTCCGGTACAAGAGATTTGTTGAAGAGTTAAATATGCTTCATTTCAAACAATTTTCAAGGTGATGTTGGTCTCACCAGACTAGGGATTATGTTTGAGTTACAAACTCTCAGTGATTTCTATTGTTTGAAGCCAAAAAAACTTTAGTTAATACAATACATTTACCAGGTTGCAAGTCCATCTTACAAGTCTTTATCTACGTTTTCTACTCATAATCCAAAAACTAATTATAATCACATTTCCTTTATGAGGTCTTCCTAAAATTATTATAACCCTCTTTTGCTCCCTATTGATGATCTGTGGTACTTAAAGCCTCTAATGCATAATATGCTGTTTAATTGTCTTAGAGGTAATCTCCCTGCCAATATTGAATTGTATTAAATGGAAAATTCCAGAAATAAACAATTCTTAATTTTAAAATAATATTTATCTCAGTATATTGCTATATTTGTATTACTTTTCTTGGTTTCTTTTTATATAGTAAATTAATATTCATATTTTACTTTACTAATTGTTAATCTCTTCCAATACTTAATTTATAGAGTATACTTTATCATGGGCATGAATATAGAGGATAGGGCTGGAGAGATGGCTTAGCAGTTAAGAGCATTGACTGCTCTTCCAAAGGTCCTGAGTTCAAATCCCAGCAACCACATGGTGGCTCACAACCATCCAAAATGAGATCTGATGCCTTCTTCTGGGGTGTCTGAAGACAGCTACAGTGTACTTACATATAATAAATAAATAAACCTTAAAACAAAACAAAACAAAACAAAAAATGAATATAGAGGATAAACCATGGTATAGACAGAATCTGGTACTGTGCGGAATTTCAAACATTCACTAGGAATTCTAGATGGGAACATACAACCTACAGATAAAAGAATGATACGTTGATTGATTGATAGATAGACTGTAGATGGGAAGATATAGATCTTCAAGCTACCATGACCTACATCTAGGAAGGAGAATGCAGCAGATAGTTTCCTAAGACCTGTTGAATTAAAGGCATATGAAAAAGAAAAGTGACTAGTATTATTACCTTACCTAAGACATCAAATGCTAGGAATAAAAGGACAAGAGATCACAAAACAGATTGGAGGAGTGACCTAACATGGCTTCCAGTTCATAGCCCTGGAGGGTTGAAATATTTGCATAGGGTTTTGGCCAGCATAGCAGTTCATTGCCCAGGAAGAAAAGATGGATCTGGACATGCATCTGTTTGGGTCACATGTGTAGGGCCCCACTGCTTCATGTAGCCCAGATGTCTTTTGGTCGAGGCACTAACTAGACAGTTCCCTGGGTTCAGTGCTTTGCTCCAAACAAAAGAAAGGAGACAAAAGAAAATAATACCATGAAAGCTGACTGCCACTGCAGGGACAGTCTTTTAACTTTCTTATTTTAAGGATGAAGAAGATGAGGCTCAGAAAGCACAGGTTAGAGATGAGCAAATCTTTGCCTAGAGCATGGGCTTTCATTTAGTAGCATGTTGCTGCTCTGTGGCTCTAATCAATCTTGGGAGAATTCTCAATCTATATTGACACTCTTTCTCCCAGCATGCTCATAATATGCATTGTTCCCTTTGATGGAGCTGAAGCATCCTAAGAGTGAAAGAGCCATGAAGTGGCAGAAATAGGCAGGCCCCATAATGTATGGGACACAGAGTGTAGCACAAATGTGACCTATTTCAACTGCCTTTTCTTTTTCTTATTCCACTTGTCTCTTTGATCTCTGCAGCATCCTATTGCTTCTGATGGATTCAATTAGACATAACTGTCTTGATGTGCTCTATTTTGGTATGAGGAGATTACAAATTTTCTCTGGAGTAAAGGATTTAGATGGGGAAAATATATGTATATACATGCATACACATACATACATACATACATACATATATACATAAATATGTGTGTGTGTCTGTGTATGCAATGAACAAATTCCTACTGAATAGTAAGACGCATTTTCCAGAGACTGCTACTCCTTCACTATGGTCTACTGTGCTCCTTCATGGAAGACTGAGTGGGATGGCTGGTAAAAAAGAAATTAATTCAGGACTCAAAGCAGACTTGGAGTAGCTAGGTACACTGTGGCAGATACACAAAAACACTTTTATAAAGAGAAAAACTCAAGCAAGAAAAGCCACCCAAAGCCATCCAAACCAAGCCCTTATTGCTTCCATATGTGGATTTATTTCAGCTTGTGGAGTGATAGTAATACTTGTAAATGAAGAGATGACCTTTTGTTTTAGAGCAAATTTCAACTTTTTTCTGTGAATCTATGCTATATTATGCTCTAGCAAGAAACAAAAAGGACGAGAAATTGGGCATAAAGATTCAAAGAGCTATAAATGCTTGATGTCTCAATAAGCCATGAATCAAGTGATGTGAGGCTTTCTTTCCTTATTTCTCATCTTGTGCTCATTTGAACACATGCATTGATTGTTCTCACTTAAGCCCATAGTAAACAGCACCAATATTTTCAACAAACGATATTGTTTTAGAAGAAAACAAGTGTTACTGGAATGAGATAGCTTAATAAAGATGGTTACTGAGTGGTTTTTTTCTCTAAAAGTCTGACTTGCTTTTCTAAAAATCGGGGGGGGGGGGAAATCTCAAGTGAGTTAGTATGAATGGCTTTGCTATGGTTGCTTAGCAAAAAACAGCAACATAAGGTTGAAAACATATAAATCGTACACTCTGTATTTCTAAACCAAACCCAGCTAACACCATGCAAAAAACACTTGCTGTCCTCTAGAATAGTTATTTATGTAGTAAACACACCTTTGCCACAGTGAGACACATTAGAAAATAATTAAACTCACTGGGTCATCTCCATTTTGAAGCCATCTTGATTTAATGCTGCACAGGGAAGTAATTAGATGAATTTGAAACCACAGTCTTAGGGGAGAAAAATAGGGCAGAATGTATTCCAAGATGGGATTGCAGGCAGCCTGAGCTACCACTATTATGCAGAAAGGAGTCTAAAAATAAAAGTGGCGCACAAGCTGTGGAGGACTTCGTACTGAGAGTGTGCAGGCTGGCTTTTCAGTGTCTAGTTCCTCTGTTTGCAAATGCTGGGAGTTCTCCGCCTTCTGAATCAGGAAAGTACTTTACAAAACACCCACCTCTAAGTTTGCACAGTAGAAAGACTCTCAACTTGCTTTATAGGGGCATATTCTCTCTCTCTCTCTCTCTCTCTCTCTCTCTCTCTCTCTCTCCTACCTTCTCTGGTGTTTCCTATGCTCACACTTCCAGCACAAATTTGGAATGTGTAGGTAGAAAGACAAAATAATTCCCACTGGAGAAATTCAGTCACAAATCACAACATTCTAAATGGGTGATATAATAAGAGTAGAGTAGATAAGAGTTCCGGTCCTCAAATTATATAGACCTAAGTTCATGTCCCCCATTCCCTATATGCAATTGGATTTAGGTTCATATTTAATTTAGCTTGTGCCTAAACCCCATAGACAGTGAAGACTAGGATATAAGTAGTAAAGGAAAATATGTTTTAGGCTCCAAACTAATTTCCTGGCACAGACCTGAAGCTCTTAGGAGCTGGAGAATAAGGAACTAGCAAAACCAGCGATATGCATGGTTGACACTAAGTGTCATAGTCTGTACTCTTGGTTCTGAAGACTGGGAGAATATGAGCTCTGAAAGTTTTGTCTTCCTTGAGGATAGGAGCTAAGTCTAGTTACCTCTTGCAGCCCTACCACCTTGCCTGGCACAGGCACAGTGACCAAATGGGGCATTCTGTTGTCAGTGTTTTCCAGGACATATGAACTGAAGACTCAGGGGCAAAGGCATGCTGGAGAAACACTATAGTGGGTCAAAATGGATTGAACCTGAAGACAAAAATGCAGCTATAAGATAGCAATGCCTGATAATGCATGTGTTCATGGCCAAACCAAGTATTTAATGCTCATAGGACCAAATTCCATGTGTTATATTGAAATACAAGAGCCACGGGAGCTTATTTGGGAGCCACTATCACCTTGGAGTCTTTTGAGAATACTTTTCCCATTTGACCCATTCTTCCCTCCTGGTGCCTTTTCTTCCAACCTCTAGAAGACACTTCTATTTACACTGCTTCCTTAGCCATGGGGAGAATAGCTTAGTGACCCACAGACCTCTCACTGACCCAGAGTCTCTGGACTCCTCTGAGGAGGATAATTACGTTTCAAAGGGCAGGCATTGTAACAGTCTTGGCACACTCTGAGAGATTCAGTAAGAAGAGCTATCAAGGAAAGGGCTGGGTAGGAAAGCAGGGGGTTTTCGCTTTTTTTTTTTTTTTTTTTTTTTTTAATGGCTTTGTGCACCTGCTAGCAATCTCTTATTCACCTGCTCACTGGCGTATTGGCTGGATTTTTTTTTTTTTTTAAAATGAGACCTTCCCTAGGTGCATTTGGCAAAGGATGTGTGGAAGCTATTTATTCTCTGCCTCCCATGAACCCCCAGGCTCCCCTCAAATCATCCAGGCCTTTACTGTTTCCTTCCTTATTTCTTGCCACCTGGTGTCCTGTCAGGCCAATTTTTGACTGCAATGGTTTTTATCTGCTGAGCTGTGCTTGGCAGAATTACTACTCCCAGAACAGCTCTGCTCTAGAGAAAATGACATAATCATTCGTGCTAGAGATTGTAGGGCCAAAGCCCTGGTCTTGAGTATGATCCAAAGACAGTGAACACACCCTGCTCAAGGGTTGTGGAGCATACCCAGTGAAGTCTTCATCACTACCAGCAAAAGTGGTTCCCATCACTACAGCTCAAACACATGAAATACGTGGTGGAGTGTGGGGTGAGACAGGTAGGCTCTTGTGCCAGATAGTTTGAATCCTAATTCTTGTTCTAGCTTTTATTGATTTTGTGACCATGAACAAGTCACATGACTTTCTCAGCCCTAGTTTCTTTATTGATAGCATAGGAGGAAACAACGGCCACTACTAGACAGTTGTGTGAATTCCATTAGATAATCCATGCAATGGCCTCCAAACAATGTCCCGCAAATGTTAACTCTTCTAAAAGTTTTAGAAATGTTTTTAGACTTTTGAGATTTTGTCCATGATTCAAGTTCATGCTTTCTTCTTTGGTTCTTTTGGCAAAGGTCTCTAGGGGACAGAGCATTTCTGTTAGAGGTTTGGGAAAGCACTTTGAGACCTGAAATAAACCCTCCCTAAGTAGGTGGCCTAACATTGGGGGATTAGGCTGCTTACAAGCTAGGAAATGATGGACTTTGGGCTCTGCCAGCCATTCCTATAGGCTGAGTACTCAAATATGCCAGAGGCCTCTCCTGGCTGTTAAAGCATCTGCTTAGACTGTATTTGTTTGTCTAACTGCCAGATCCCGGGGCAATCAGATGCTTATGTTCGTCTTGAAGCTGTTTTAGTATTTACTAGCTTTAAAAAAAGTCACTGGGATTTAAACATGAAAACTAACAGTAAAACAAGGGTAATGTTCCAAAATCAGACATGCAAAATCAGGATGCATTTAACGTATAAGTGTGTACCAAAACAAACATTCAGAAGTTACGGTAGCAATAGACAATCCAGCAACAAAATGAGCCAAAGATTATTGACATGACTCTGCTATAAATTCATCAATGCTATCACTGCAGGTTGAAGATCCTTAATTCAAAAATTAGAAATCTAAAATGCTCCAAAATCTCAAACTTTTTGAACTTCAACAGGATGTTACAAGGAGAAAATGCCACATGACTTAAGACTATAGAGTACAGGTAAAGTGCAAACCACGTGTAAACCTAGCATCAGATTATTTGTCTAAGGTTCATAAGAAAACATAAATGAGTTTTGTGCTTAGAGTTGAGTCCTATCCTTAAGATACCTGATTAGACATATGCAAATATTCCAAAATCTGAGAAAACATAAAATTCTTAAAACTTCTGATAAGGGACACCCACTGTGTGTTGGATTTCTAAATATTGAATTGTGTAGTCACTGAGATTATGTATTGCCACTTCCTTCTTTAGGGTAAATCAGAAGACTTTTCTCATTCTGGTGATTGTTTAGGAACAACTGCTTTTAAGAATGGATGTTACAAGTAAGAAAAACAAAATCAATGACTTAGCAATCTAATTCCACTTTAATAACTAAATATTGAAGTTTTAATATAAAGTATCCTCCCATGGATTTATACATGAAACACTTGGTCTCTAATTGGTGGTGCTATTCAAGGAGGTGGGAAAACTTTGGGAAGTAGGGGCTAGCTGGAGGCTGTGGGTCACTGGTAGCATGCTTTTGAAGGCTACATCTGGTCCCTAGTCCCTTCCTCTTGCTCTACCTCCTGTCTATTCAGAGATGAAAATCCTCCCCAGTCACATGTTCGCAGTGCCATGATGCTCTGCCCAAGCACCGGAGGCCAAGTAACCACAGACTGAATCATCTGCAACTAAGCATAAATAGATCTTTCCTCCTTTAAGTTGATCTTGTATATATTTTGTCCACTGCTAACTTCTGTACTCAGTGTTCTAAAAGTTTTCCAGACTGAAACTTATTTTCTGGAGTGCCTTTAAATATCTATGAAGCCGTAGAGAATGGAATACAGTTACCCAATGATATTTAAAAAGAAGTATAAACGCATTGTTTTGCTACCTGTTCCAATGGCATTAGTGATGCCAGGGAAACTCCAATATGAACAAGCCTTTGAGGTGGAAGTAAATTCGAAGGTAGAATGGCTGAACAGTGCAGAGAAAATTAGTATATCAAACCTAAAGCCTTTTAAGGAAGTCCTGGATAGCACCCCATGACCTGTAGGTGATATGTTACTTTCTGCCTACACAATTATTGTCATTGGAATGAGATGTCTAAAATCATTAGACATCTCCACATGAACAGAATTTACTTAAAATAGCTCAGTTATTAAAGAAAACAAACAAGTTGTCTTTTTACACAGATTATGAAATTAAAAGACCCTGGGCCCAGTGCTTATCCATCCTGTCCTCAGGGAAGCATGCTGAGCCTCAAGGAGTGTGGCCTCTTCTACCCTCAGTCTGCCAATATCTGGGCTGATCTCCAGTGCTTTCTATATGGCCTTTACCAAGATATGTTTAGTCATATTGCCGTTGGTACATTTGTCAGAAAGTGTCTTGACCATGGAGCCATGCAGATGTTTCAGAAAATCCATTTGTTTTAAACATCACCATCTCAAGCCTTTTTATTTTATAGATGAAGAGCTGCAGCAAAGAGAAGGGGTCTGATTAGCTTACAATCAGGTAACCATAGAATAGAAAGGCCTGGGCTCAAATCCTGGTGCCCTAACACTAGATTCCTTTTTTGCTGGAGTCCCTCCAAATGCGGAGTTCTGCAACCACACTAGACTGACTTTTTGCCAGCAAAGCAAGCATTTTCACATGACTTCAGTGAGCTCTGTAAGAGAGCCCTGAAACACATTACATGGTGGCAATGAAGAGTAGAGTGTCTTGATAAAGTTGCCACTTTCGTTTTTTCCACTAAGGATTTGCCTTTGAAACTCTCTTAAGGAGTTAAAATTCTCCACAGTTGTCGGTAATTGTGTATATGCATAAATAGGCAGTGCAATTCAATAGAGGAGTTAAATGTGTGATTAAGAGATATCTTACAATCAATGGGAAATTGTCTTAGCTTAGCATAAAGTGTTTTTTGTTGTAGTAGTGGAGAAAGGCTTCTTTTCCATTAGTCTTTTGATGCTTATTAATTGTGATAAGGATGCTTTAAACTGGCATTTTCCTCATAGGAATAGTACTGTCTTACAAAATTTTAGCTTGCTCAACATTCACTGAGTTTAAGAATATTACAGACAATATTGAGATCTACATTTTCTTCTCATCATAACCTTGAGATGAACTCTGAGTTTAGTAATTTCTGTTTCACTGTGATGTTACTAGACTATGACCCTAGAAAAATCTCCAAACAATATGCCTTGTGAACAGAAAGTGGAGAAAGCTAATAGAGGGTAGGCCCTTGTGAATTAAAGCATTTATTAAGCTGGGCGCAGAAGGTAATGCTTCTCAAACTTTAGCCTGGCTAGGGCTTATTAAAACACAGATTATTGGGATCTTCCTACACAGTTGCCGATCTAACAAGTTCCCAGGTGACTGATTCTGCTGGCCCAGTGACCATACTTTAGGAACCAATAATGTAACACATTTTAATATATGTTTCCAAAGAACTTACCTTTTAGAGAGTACCTAGCAAATCATATTGTGCTGGGAGAGCTGATGGAAGTCCAGAGTCCAGAGTCAAAAATAACTGAGTCTTATTATGCAGTTTCTCAGGCTTGTGACCTAGATCACAAACTCAAGCAATAAACTATGAGCAGGGACTTGTAACTTTAAAAACCACTGGTGGGGAGACTACAGAGGCGAGGAAACCTCAGGGACTTTCTAGCTTAGTAAACATCACAGCTAAGGGATCATATGGCACAGTTGATGATGCTTTGGATGTCACTTTTGATAAAATCTATATAAAAGATAACATGGAAAATGTGTTTTCTTTACATCCTAATTTAGATCATTTATTATGATAAGTATATTTTTTCCATGAATAAACCCACTCAATCTTTTTAACCATCCTTAGGTAGGAACCCTTTTTGATGTTTTACAGATGGAAAGACTGAGGTCCAGAGACGATTAAGTACCTAGTTCATGCTCTTATGGCTAATAAGTAGTAATAAGTGTAGGTGTGAAATTTAACCTATGCTACCAGACATGTGTGCCATCATATTTTCAGAATAAGAGTGCAATGAATCTCAGGTTGCAAGAGAAAGAATGATGAGTAGGGAAAAGTTTCTGAAAATGACAAGTGACTTAGACATTAGAAGCAGGGAACATTTGTGCTAGAAAGGAGAATGGCTTTCCACACTTACATGGTAATACAATGGACCCATACTCTCTTCTTAGGATGATGAGGTGAAAAAGGCAAGGATGTGGATAATGGCAAAGAAACAGGTGAAGGCCTAGCCCATGAGAGCAGGAAAAGCAATTGCCAATTGCCAGCTACCATAAAGGAGGGCATAAAGGCAACCATGGCAAGGCTGCATTGAGATGACAAGCAAGAACAGATTTGAACATCACTGGCACAGTCTCAAGAGTCTGACTCATTGAGTTAATTTGCATATTTGGGTCTTGCAAGCCATAGGGATTGGGCCAATTTCCCAAGGTCCTTTTTTCTTTTCTTTTCTTTTCTTTTCTTTTCTTTTCTTTTCTTTTCTTTTCTTTTCTTTTCTTTTCTTTTCTTTTCTTTTCTTTTCTTTTCTTTTCTTTTCTTTTCTTTTCTTTTCTCTTTCTTTCTTTCTTTCTTT
>CM052722.1:67933548-67951194 GCA_028551405.1 Uromys caudimaculatus
TTATTCGGGGGGGGGGGGGGGACCAGTGCACTGGGGTGGAGCTCATAACCCACGCAGAGGCAGAGGAGTTCGACCCTGAGCAGCTGAAGTCAGGGGCATTTAAAGGAAAAAAACACAAAGCAAGGGGTGGGGAACGGAAAGAATTTGCATTATGGGGAAGTACAGAATGTTCTAAGTTAGTCACAAGGCAGTTGCACAAACATTTTTGTGGTTAGCTAGTTCCTGGACCATTGTGCCTCTGGCCCTGGGGCCAGGCCAAGGTCACCCGTTTCTTAGGGGAAAGATGCAGCTGGGTGGGGTTTGGCCAAGCAGGCAATTTTAGTCCTATTTCTGTTTCTGGCTCCAAGTGTGCTAGGGGTCTAACTTTCCTCATAAGGGGGTCAGGTCTTTCAGGGTTGCCATTAGGATTCAGTTTAAACAAACATTTTTTTTTATTGTAGTGAAATGCATACAGTGTCATTTTAAACAACTAAAGTGAATAATTTAGAATGAATGCATTCCAAATGTTTAAGGTCACAACCTAATGTCAAAGGATTTTCATTGCCCTCACAATGAAACCTCATCAATTCAACAGCTATTCCCCATTCCTCCTCTTCCCCTGCCTATGATAATACCAAACTGATTTCTGTTGAAAGACCTGACCCCCTTATGAGGAAAGTTAGACCCCTAGCACACTTGGAGCCAGAAACAGAAATAGGACTGAAATTGCCTGCTTGACCAAACCCCCACCCAGCTGCATTCTTTTCCCTAAGAAATGGGTAACCTTGGCCTGGCCCCAGGGCCAGAGGCACAATGTTTCAGGAACTAGCTAACCACAAAAATGTGCAACTGTCTTGTGACTAACTTAGAACATTCTGTACTTCCCCATAACGCAAATTCTTTCCATTCCCCACCCGTTGCTTTGTGTTTTTTTCCCTTGCTTTGTGGTTTTTTCCTTTAAATACCCCTGTCTTCAGCTGCTCGGGGTCGGACTCCTCTGCCCCTGCGTGGGTTATGAGCTCCACCCCAGTGCACTGGTCCCCCAATTAAACCTCATGTGATTGCAGCAAGGACGGTCTTTCGTGAGTTCTTGGGGGGTCGCGCCGTCCCGAGACTTGAGCGAGGGTATCCCCAGCTGGGAGGTCTTTCACTGTGTATTATAGATTCTTTTAGTCTAAGTATTTCACATAAATAGGTTCATAGTACATGCGACTTTCTATCTGACTTCTTTGACACAGAAAGTTTTCTAGATCAAAACAGCACATAGCATGTAATCAGCATGGTACTTCTTTTATGGCTATGTAATATTCCAGTGTCCATATATATCATATTTTATTTTCTTTGGAGTATAAACTTAGAAATCAAATTGCTAAGCCATGGCATGATTCTATCATTAACTTACTGAGTATCCTTGAAAGCCACACAATTTTATATTTCAACTGACAGTGTGTGAGGGATCTGATTTCTTTGCATCTTTAACTTCACTTGGTACCTTTTGTTTCTGTTTATTTTCAAAGTCTAATCATCCAGGGAATGTGAAATGGTATCTCATTATTACTTGGATTTTTCATTTCCTTAATGCCTAACACCACTGAGCATCTTTTCAAGTGCTTTCTGTTGTTGTTTGCCTTTTTAAAGAAACTTCTTTTAAGATTTAAGAAATTTAAGTCCGCCAGGCAGTGGTGGTGCACACCTCTAATCCCAGCACTTGGGAGGCAGAGGCAGGTGGATTTCTGAGTTCGAGGCCAGCCTGGTCTACAGAGTGAGTTCCAGGACAGCCAGGGCTACACAGAGAAACCCTGTCTCGAAAAAACAAACAAACAAACAAACAAACAAAAAAAAAAGAAATTTAAGTCCATTGCCCATTTTTATTAATCTTTTGTTGTTGAGTTTTGAGGAGTCTGTTATATATTTTGAATATGAGAATCTTAACAAGCAAATGACTTGCAAATATTTTTCTCCTGTTATATTATGGTTAGGTTTTTTTCATCATTATTTTATTGTCTTTTCTCAAGATATATTTTAGAACATTCTATTTTGCTCTTGATTTGAGATGTGACCACATACTACTTCTATGTGAAAGAAGTACATTCTAGAATGTTGTTTGTTTTAGGAAATCAGTAGCTCCCTAGCAACTAGTAACAATGCAGATCATGGCAGCTCTCTCATTTCTGTTCTGAAATAAGAATGAACTATAGTAAAGTCAACCACTGACTCATGCTGAACATATATCACAGGAATATACTAATCTTTTGTTGCTGCAGGCTATAGACATTTGGAAGTTGTTATTTCAATGTAAGTTAACCTTTCCTGACTACTACACAAGATCAGGTAAATCTTGAGTTACTGTCTTAATCACTGTTCTATTTCTATGAAAAGACACCATGACCACAGCAACTCTTACAGAGGAAAGTAATGAATTGGGAGCTTGCTTACAATTTCATAGATTTAGTCCATTATCATCATGGCAGGGAGAAAGGCAGTACACAGGCAGACATGATACTGGAGAATAGCTAGGAGTTCTACATCCAACAAGGCCATACCTCCTAATTCTTTTTAAAGAATGACACACCTTGGATGAGGGCCATTCTTATTCAAATTACCACAGTCACCCTAGCTGGCAGTTAACTGCCCTGCACTGCATGATATAAAACACGGTGAAATGAAGAGGTGCACTTTGCCTTTGCTTTTGCCTGGGTTTTAATTGCTAATTTTAGAAACCATGCAATTGGAATGGGGAAACTGGCCCAGTGGTACAGTGCTTGCTTAACATACAGGTCTGTGGTGATGTGGAGGAAAATGTCCCCCATTGACCCTCAGGTATTTGAACACCTGATTACCAGTTGATTTCACTGGGTGGGGGAGGTTATGGGACTTTTAGGAAGTGGGGGCTTATGGAGGAAGTACAACACTGGGAGCAGACTTTCAAACTTCATAGCCTCAGCCTACTTTCTGTTGACTCTGCTTCATGTCTGTGGTTGGGGATGTGGTCTCTCAGCTTCCTGCTCTAGCTATCTACTCCCGTGCTTTCCCCAACATTGTGGACTCTCATCTTGAACTATGAGAAAAAACACACTCTTTCTTCTGTAAGTTGAATTTAGTCATGCTATTTTATCACAGCAACAGAAAAATAACTGATATAGGGACCTAGGTTCAATCCCACTACCACAAGACATAAAAAGGTACGAACACAAGCTATTACCATATTCAATTTGTGTTGTGATTTCTCATTGCTTTGTTGTTATTAATATGAGTTTTTAAAATGTCAGGCCAGGAATGGTGGCACATGCCTTTAATCTCAGCAAAGCAGGAGACAGAGGCAAAAGGATTTCTTGTTTACTCAAGGCCAGCATGGTCTGCATAGTGAATTTCAGGACATCCAGGACTAAATAGAGAAACCCTGTCTTAAATATTCTTTTTTTTTTTTTTTTTTTTTTTAATTTTTAGTACAGTCAATGAAAGTCCTTTGTGATGTCACCTTTGTGACTACCTTATAAATTCTACTTTATACTACTTGAAATATTTTTGATACAGACACATTTGCCTAGAAAGCCATGCATTCCATGTAAAATTCCACTTTTTCTGGTCATTTCGACATCAGGGCCAGTGTTCGTATCTCTTATTCCTACCACTATATTTTTTTCATATTCTTTCTTTTTTAAAGAAATTGGTTATTTTATTTATTTACATTTCAACTATTATCCTACTTCCTGGTTACCCCTCTGCAAACTCCCTACCCCATCCCCCTATCCACCCTGATTCTATGAGGATGCTCCCTCACCCACTCCCTCTTCACCACCCTAGCATCCCCTATGCTGGGACATTAAGCCTTCACAGGACCAAGGGCCTCCCCTCCTATTGATGCCAGATAAGGCCATCCTCTGCTACATATGCAGCTTGAGCCATGGGTCCCTTCATGTGTACTCTTTGGTTAGTGGTTTAGTCTCTGGGAGCTCTGGGAGATCTGGTTGGTTGATATTGTTGTTCTTCCTGTTGGGTTGCAAACCCCTTCAGCTCCTTTAGCAATAGTGTCTGAGTTTGGTGTCTGCATATGGGATGGATCCCCAGGTGGAGCAGGCTCTGAACAGCCTTTCCTTCGGTCTCTACTCCACATTTTGTCCCTGTATTTCCTTTAGACAAGAGCAATTCTGGGTTAATATTTTTGAGATGGGTCGGTGGCCCCATCCCTCAACCGGGGACCATGCCTATCCACTGGATATGGTCTCTAGAAGTTCTCTCTCCCCTTTGTTGGGCATTTCAGCTAACGTCATCCCTGTTGGATCCTGGGAACCTCTTGCTTTCCTGGTATCTGGGACTTTCTGGTAGCTACCCCCAGTTTGCCATCCCCCACTGCTACACACCTCTGTTCGATTTCCTGACCCTCTCTGTACATCTCTCTCCCCCTCCCACATCTGGTTCAGCTCCCCTTCCCCCTCCTCTCTCCCTTCTAAGTCCCTTCCTCCCTCTACCTCCTGTGATTATTTTGTTCCCTCCTCTAAATAGGACTGAAACATCCACACTTTGTTTTTTTCTTCTTCTTGAGCTTCATATGATCTGTGAGTTGTATCAACTACCACTACCTTTTAAAAAAAAAATTAACTAATTTTTTAACCTCTTTTCTTGCTGGGCCAACCTCACCCATGCTGTCAGTATTGGTGTGCTCATTCATAGAGGACATGCTGTGTCCTTACTCTGTGTTAGGTAGCTTTCATCTGTATTATCACTGTACCTAGTACATTGTCCAACCTAACATTTTTACATGATTGCTTTAATTACAACGGCTTACATACTTTATGTCTTGCCTTCTAAGAATATAGACTTCCTGAAAACAGAGACCTTAATGGTATTATTACCTTGGTAACCAGTGCCTTGAAGAATATCTATGCTGTGATAGGAAGAAAGAATGGTTGAATTTATTTTTTGGCTCTCTCTCTTTTGCAAACGACTCTGGAATTAAAGTAAAGCCAGAATTCAATATTCAATCACATAGTCGACACTCTACTCACTTTCCTACCTTTCACGGACCAATCTTTCAGTCTGAAATCACAATTCACCTTTAGTTCTAAGTGTTTTTGAGTTTATAAAAAGGCTGCCTTTTTCTTATAATGACAGTTACTGACTTTATAAAAAATGCCATTTGCAAGAAATGGAATTCAGAGTTGCCTTATTAGTCTGGGGCAGCTCAAGCATTCTTAAGTTTTGAGCCTTTTATGAATATGACCATGATTACAGATCAAGAATATAGTCGATTTTAACAGTCCTTATGTGTGCTTTTACAGCAAATATGCCATTCTAGTTTCACTTATGTGGGGTTCATTACAATTTTACTTACACCTTTTATATGACAGAACTCATCAAATTATTGGAAGTAGAAAATGTTCTGAGTGTTCTGCCTGTTATTCTCTCCTTAAAACAAATAATTAAGGAAAACATTCAATCATCCTAGATCATCCAGCTTCTCTGTTGCTTTTATGCTGTGTTCACAAGTGTTTACTGAGCATCCTAAACTTAGTCTTCTGCTAAGTAGGACATACAGTGTAAGATGTGGTCCTCTGTCTTTAACAAGTTCACCTTTTGGAAAAACAATAAGGTGCACATAAGATCTTTAGTCATCATCAATATTTGTTTCTAAGGCTTCTGTTTTTGTTACACAGTGATTTATAGTTAAAGAATGCCACGTTTGTTTGGTGATAGAAGATACTGAAACCCAGCTATGCAAAGACTACTACAGAACTATTGCTTACATAAAACACAAGATAAAGTTGCATGAGCCTACATAGATGTATTAAGCTCTCAGGTCTCCCAACATTTTCTACAGTGATTGGCAACTCTCATTGACAAAGAAGCCATTAATTCTTGTAAGTTACATGGGCATCCCTGCTCATTCCTATCTCACTGATTCTATCAACCTCTGTCTATATGTATTATCGTTATTATAACCCTACCATTTACAATAAGGTACTTAGTTCTGAGTCAGTTCCCAAATATAGCAACTCTAAGCTAAGAAGGCCTAATAATAGGGCTCTGTGTTATTCAGATCAGAGCATGACAAGGTAAAGAAGTAGGCAGTGAAGACTCTACGCACAGGTAGCAATGTGTGTAACGTGAGAGCAGAGGCATTATCCACTAGCTTCCCAAATATTTATTAACCCTGTTGTTAGTCTTAAATGGACCTCAGTTTTATCCAGATACACATTTCCATCTTGATCTTAAGGGAACTACTGATAGTTTAGGCTAATGTATGGAATTTCCATGATAATTGTCCCTTTTTCAATTGGTAGGACCTGGCCTAATGTAGCTGATAAAACAGAAAGGAAAGCACAGAGGGTTTCTAATCATGATGTTTCCTTTCCACTTTACGGTAGTGCAAATGTAAAACATATTCAGTTGTGCTTCTAGTTTTGAATCTTTTAAAGAATGATCTATTTATTTTTATTTTATGTGTGTGATTTTAGGGTAGATCACATACATTAAGTACACTTTTGACTTAAGATAGTTCCCATTTGCCATGCATTTATTGGATATTTCCACACTGTAAGCTGAAGAACATAAGTACTTATGTAGAGAACAAGGAGAGATTTTCTTCTCCTTTATTCCTCACATATGAAAAGCTTGTATCTAGTGGTAATCATCTTGCTATGTAGAGGAAAGGCAGCTTTAATATGAAGAAAAACTGTAGCGAGCTTAGCCCTAAACTGGGAAAATTTGAAGCATTTGATACTACGTAAGGAGCTACTGATTACCAACAGACTAAGAGTCTGATGTATTTGGGGCCCCTGATTTTGAGATAATTAATCCCCTTATTATCATAGCTTGTTTTAAAACATGGTGGCCTAATTTCATTTCTATTGCTGCAATAAAATATCCCAACCAAAAAAACAACTTATGAAGAAAGAATTTATTTTAGGTCACAATTCCAGGTTATAGTTCTTGTTTCAGGAAAGTCACAGAGGCAAGAACTAAGGACAACTAAGTGGTCAGATTACATCCATAGATAAGAGCAGAGAGAAATGGACTCATGCATTCCTATGCTCAGCTTTCATTTTCCCTTTATTTGTGCAGTGACCCAGTGAATGGTGGCACATACAAACGACATGCATTCTCACATCAATTACCATAATCAAAACAATACCCACTTACCACCTACCCTGAGAAATGCCCAGGACTCAACAATCTCTTATTTAAAATTTATTCCCAGGTGACTGCAGCTTGTGTTAAATTGACAATGAAAACTACTACTAATGGTTTTCTGTTATCTAGAATCAAAAGCACCCTTACTGGGATCATTTGATGAGATGAAAAAAGGAAAAGACACAGAGTAGGATATAAGGAAATGAACTCTACAGAAATATTTTCCTCAGTCAGACAAAAACATGGGGTTGGGGGCAGGGGTCAAAACAAAATAAAACAAACAAACAAACAGCAAACAAAAAGGCCAATTTATGACATTTTGGAACTTTAGTATCATACCATAATCCTTTAAGCTCTAATATTTGGTTGGCACATTTTCCCCCTACGATTTAATTGGTTAAATTTCATCCAAGTGCATTCCATAGAAGAAATACAATACATCTATTTTCAAGGGCAAAGAAAATGTTTTGAGTAGAGAATAGGATACAAAACAAAACAAAAACAAGAACTACAACAAAACAATGTAAAAAAACAAAAACAAAAACATCAGAAACATTGATTGTGGTCTTTGTAGGCATCAGAGTCAAGTCAGAAAGACTTAAATTTTCATTCCATGGTGTAATAAGTTATTGGAAATAGATTCAGGTTCTCCAAACTTTCTAGTCATGTGAATAGATAAAGAAGCAGAATGATAAGTTTAGAAATCTCAACTGAAAGAGTTAGTAAAGGAGGTATGCAAGATGAAATAGTCGTTGTTGAAAAGGGTTAAATTTACATTTTAAGAATGAATGCTCTCCTGGACTAGGGAATGTTGCTAAGTGGTAAAGCCCTTGCTTGGCATGGTTAAGAAAAATGGTTTACGGATAAATACACTAAATTTCATGAAAGAGAAAGTGGGAAATATCCTTGAACACATTGGCACAGGACACAATTTCCTGAACAGAACACATATGGCTCAGGCTCTAAGATCAACAATTGATAAATGGGACCTCATGAAACTACAAAGCTTTTGTAAGGCAATACATACTCTCAATATGACAAATTGGTGGCCTAGAGTTGGAAAAGGATCTTCACCAACTGTACATCTGACAGAGGGCTAATATCCAAAATTTACAAAGAACTCAAGAAGTTAGAAACAACACAAATAATCCAATTAAAAATGGGGTACAGAGCACTCTTGAGTCACCCCCGCGCAGCCTAGGCTTGCTCTGCGACTCGGACATGGTCTGGGCCCACCACCCTGCTCTGTACTACTACTTGGCTTTCCCGTCAAGATGCCTGAGGAAGTGCACCATGGAGAAGAAGAGGTGGAGACCTTTGCCTTTCAGGCAGAAATTGCCTAGCTCATGTCCCTCATCATCAATACTTTCTACTCAAACAAGAAGATTTTCCTCTGGGAGTTGATCTCTAATGCTTCTGATGCCTTGGACAAGATTCGTTATGAGAGCCTGATGGACCCTTCCAAGTTGTACAGCAGCAAAGAGCTGAAAATTGACATTATCCCCAACTCTCAGGAACACATGCTGACTTTTGTGGACACAGGCATTGATTGGCATGGTCAAGGCTGACCTCATTAATAACTTGGGAACCATTGCTAAGTCTGGTACGAAGGCGTTCATGGAGGCTTTCCAGGCTGGTGCAAACATCTCCATGATTGGGCAGTTTGGTGTTGGGTTCTACTCAGTCTATCTAGTGGCAGAGAAAGTGGTGCTGATCACAAAGCACAACGATGATGAGCAGTATGCCTGGGAGTCTTCTGCTGGTGGATCCTTCACCATCCGTGCAGACCCTGGTGAGCCTATTGGCTGGGGTACCAAAGTGATCCTTCACCTCAGAGAAGACCAGACAGAGTACTTAGAGGAAAGGAAGGTTGAGGAAGTGGTGAAGAAACACTCACAGTTCATAGGCTATCCCATCACCCTCTACTTGGAGAAGGAATGAGAGAAGATCAGTGATGATGAGGCAGAGGAAGAAAAAGGTGAGAAAGAGGAGGAAGATAAGGAGGATGAGGAGAAGCCTAAGATTGAAGATCTGGGATCTGACGAGGAGGACAACAGCAAAGATAAGAAAAAGAAAACAAAGAAGATCATGGAGAAAGAAGTACATTGAACATGAAGAGCTGAATAAGACGAAGCCTATTTGGACCAGAAATCTGGATGACATCACTCAAGAGGAATATGGTGAATTCTATAAGAGCCTAACCAATGATTGGGAAGGCCACTTGGTAGTCAAGCACTTCTCTGTAGAAGGTCAGTTGGAGTTCAGGGCATTGCTCTTCATTCCCCGTTGAGCTCCCTTTGACCTTTTTGAGAACAAAAAGAAGAAGAAGAACATCAAATTGTATGTCCATTGTGTGTTCATCATGGACAGCTGTGATGAGCTGATACCTGAGTACCTCAACTTCATCCGTGGTGTGGTTGACTCCAAGGACCTGCCCCTGAACATCTCCTGAGAAATGCTCCAGCAGAGCAAGATCCTGAAAGTCATCCACAAAAACACTGTGAAGAAGTACCTGGAGCTCTTCTCCGAGTTGGCCGAAGACAAGGAGATATACAAGAAGTTCTATGAGGTCTTCTCCAAGAATTTAAAACTTGGAATCCATGAAGATTCCACTTACCACCGCCACCTCTTTGAGCTCCTCTGAAATCACACCTCTCAGTTTTGAGATGAGATAACTTCCCTGTCAGAGTACGTGTCTTGCATGAAGGAGACACAGAAGTCCATCTACTATATCACTGGTGAGAGCAAAGAGCAAGTGGCCAACTCTGCCTTTGTGGAGCGTGTGTGGAAACGGGGCTTTGAGGTGGTGTATATGACTGAGCCTATTGATGAGTACTGCGTGCAGCAACTCAAGGAATTTGATGGCAAGAGCCTGGTCTCAGTGACTAAGGAGGGCCTGGAGCTGCCAGAGGATGAGGAAGAAAAGAAGAAAATGGAGAAGAACAAGGCAAAGTTTGAGAATCTCTGCAAGCTCATGGAAGAGATCTTGGACAAGGTTGAAAAAGTGACAATCTCCAATAGCCTTGTGTCTTCCCCCTGCTGCATTGTGACAAGCACCTATGGCTGGGCAGCCAACATGGAACGCATCATGAAGGCCCAGGCCCTGTGAGATAACTCTACAATGGGCTACATGATGGCCAAAAGACACCTAGAGATCAACCCTGACCACCCCATCGTGGAGACTCTGTGGCAGAAGGCTGAGGCAGACAAAAACGACAAAGCTGTCAAGGACCTGATGGTGCTGCTGTTTGAAACTGCACGGCTCTCCTCAGGGTTCTCACTTGAGGATCCCCAAACCCACTCCAACCACATCTACCACATGATTAAACTAGGCCTGGGCATTGATGAAGATGAGGTCACTTCGGAAGGGCCTAGTGCTGTCTTTCCTGATGAGATCCCCCCAATGGAGGATGATGAGAATGCCTCTCAAATGGAAGAAGTGGAATAAAGGCTCTTGGGATGCCCCTGCCATCTGTATAGTATCCCTGTGGCTTCCCCCAGCAGCCTTGACTGGCCCTGATCCACCTGACTCTGCTCATATCTACAAGAATCTCTTCTATCCTGTCCTTGTGCCTTAAGGCAGGAAGATTCCTCCCACAGAATGGCAGGGTTGACTGTTGTGTATTGTGGTTTTTTGTTTGTTTTATTTTGTTCTGAAATTAAAAGTATGCAAAATAAAGAAGATGCAGTTTTTAAAAAATGGGGTACAAAACTAAACAGAGAATTCTCAATGAAGGCATCTCGAATGGCTTAGAAGCACTTGAAGAAATGTCTTTAGTCATCAGGGAAATGCAAATCAAAATACCTCTAAGGTTCCATCTTATACCCATCAGAATGGGTAAGATCAAAAACTCAAGAGATAGCATATGCTGGCAAGGATGTGGAGCAAGGGGAACACTTCTTTATTGTAGGTGGGAGTGCAAACTTGTACAACCACTTTGGAAATTAATTTTGCAGTTTCTCAGAAACCTGGGAATAGTTCAACCTCAAGACCCAGCTCTGCTACTCCTGGGCAAAAGATGCTCCAATATCCCACAAAGACACTTGTTCAACCATGTTCATTGCAGTTTTATTCATAATAGCCAGAAACTGGAAACAACCTAGATGTCCCTCAACTGAAGAATGAATAAAGAAAATGTGGTACGTATACACAATGGAATACGATTTAGCTATTAAAACCAAAGATATCATGAACTTTGCAGACAAATGGATAGAACTTGAGAATATCATCCTGAGTGAGGTAACCCAGTCCTAGAAGGATATGCATGGTATATACTCACTTATCAGCCATAAAATACAGGTACCATGCTATACTCCACAGACCCAAAGAAGCTAAACAAGAAGGAAGACCCAAGCAAGGAAGCTTATATCTCACTTAGAATGAGGAATAAGATAGTCATAAGAGGTAGATGGAGGGAGGGAACAGGGAGGGACAAGTTATGGGGAAGGGAATGGGGGTTTCAGGATCAGGTGTGGGGAAGAACAGGAGAGATGGCTTAGACGGTCATGAAAATGAATGGAAATCTGCAATTGACTGGCCAGGAGGTGGGGAGGGCATCCCTAGGAAAAGACAGAGACCTGGGATAAGGGAGGCGCCCAAGAGTCAGTGGAGGTGGCCTTAGCTGTGACTCACAATATTGGGGATATGGAACCTGAAGAGGCCACTTCATGTACCAGGCAGAAACCCCAGTGGAGCGACAAAGACACCAACCTACCCACAAAACTTTCTACCCAAAATTTATCCTGTCTATAAGAAATATAGGATGGAGCAGAGACTGAGGGAATGGCCAACCAATAACCCGCTCCTTGAGCATCCCATGGGCAAGCTCCAGTCCCTACCACTATCAATGAAATTCCATTATGCTTGCAGACAGGAGCATGTTGTCCTTTGAGAGGCTCCACTCAGCAACTGATTCATATAGATACAGAAACCCACAGCCAAAGAGTGGATGGAGCTTGAGGACTCTTATGGATGAATAGGAAGAAGGGTTGCGGCCCTGAAAGGGGATAGGAACTCCACAGAAAGACCAACAGAATCAACTAACCTGGACCCTTGGGACTCTCAGAGACTGAACCACCAACCAAAGAACATACACTACATGGGCTGGACTTAGACCTCATCGCACATATGTAGCAGATGATAGAGAAGATCATTATTCTATTTTACGGATACAACAATGGAACACCAAGAGATTAAATAACCCTAGGCTCTCATTCTTGAGGAAAATCCTGGAATTTGAGCTCTGGTCTTTCTAATGTGAGAACCTCTACAACATTACATCAGTGCATGACAGGTGTGCTGCATCGGGATGGTGAACTGAGAAAAACTGAGAGCATCTGGAGAGTTAGTGTTTCCTAGGGATGAACCCCTTAAATTTTTATCTAATACCAAGAAGTCAGCCCTGAACTTATGTACATATAAGCAACATTAAATATATTCAGCAGGTTGCATTCATATTTTATACTTGTTTGTTTGTGTGTGTGTGTGTCTAACAATACTAACTAAAGAAATAGACATGAATTTAAGAGGGAGTGGAGGTGGGGAGGGATGGGACAGGTTGGAGGGATGGAAGAGAAAGGAGGAAATGATGACATCATATTTTAATTTTTTTAAAATTAAAAATACAAAAGAATTACTTCTGGTGTTTATGAAAAAATGCAAACTCTCGGCATCACTGTAGAGTTTTGCAATTTGCACTTTAAACAAGTGCTCCAGCTGGTTTTTATGCATGTAAATATCTGAGAACTATTGCATGTTCTGAGTCCAAGACAATGAGAAGAAAAGAACTGAAATGGAAAACTTTAACACACCCTTTGTGTCATAGATTAAGTTGAAACACAGGGTTCCTGGAGATGTGACACAAACATACAGGAAGGCAAAATGCTCCGCAGTTCAAAGCATTGATTACTCTTCCAGAGAACCCTGTTCCAATTCCCAGAACCCATGTATTGGCTCAAAAACATCTGTGACTCCTGTTCCAGGAGATTTGATACCCTCTTTTGGCCTCTACAGGCACTACATGGAAGGAAGAAGTACACAGGCATACATACAGGCAAAACATCCAAACATCAAATAATTTAAAAAATTAGACACATGTGTAAGGGGAGGTGCTGATACTAAGGTCTAGTTCCCTAGTTGGTTCTTGATTTGTCAATAAAGAAGGCCAGGAGCCAATTGCTGGGCCGAAGGTACAGGTGGTCTTCCAGGTCCCAGAAGTAAAAAGGAGATGCAGGGAAAGAGAAGGGGCTTTTTCTGCCATACTTTGGAACGAGTGACATGCAGCAATCACGTAAGATGTTGGGGCATCCAGGGCCTGTGGCTTCACTGTAGGAGGGTTGCTAGAGATGTTTGGCGGGGCTGATTGGAACTTTCCACTGAGTTTGGGGAGGAGGGAGAAATGGAGATGGTGGTTTGGTAAGGGCACACATTTTCAGTCATGATGTTATCTGCGCCCAGCAAACTGTAAAGTGACAAACTGAGTGTGTGTCCTTTATCTGAGGATTCAAGCGTCTCAAGTTGGGGTTGGTAATGCAACCCCTCCCAGAGCAAGGGTCTTGGGAATGGGCTGGTGGAGCGGTCAACTCCCAGAGCAAAGGCAGGTAGAAAATAGAAGCTGGGTCAGTGCTGGCGGTGCCTATCCAGCTAAACTAGGTGTTACACAAGGGAGTCTGGAGTGGGCTGGTAGCTTGGTTGCAGCTTCTGGGCTACGGCAGTAGCTTGCTTATAAAACTACACACAACACACATAATCACATATATTATAAAAGTAGAAGGAGACTAGTGAAAGGAAGCCAACTCTTCGATGAAGAGAACAAGAGGAAAAACAGAGACATGGGGTTGAAGCATTTGATCTAGCTGAAAGAAGCTATCTGTATGGAACCTAGTACTATGTACAATGACTATATGCTAATGGACAGTAAAATGACTGCGATTGGAGAAAAGGCTTGGTGATTAAGACAGCTTGCTGCTCTTGCAGGGATCCAAGTTCAGTTTTCAACACTCACTTTTGGTGGCTCAAAACATGTAAATTCAGTCTTAGGGGATCTGACATTCTTTTCTGGTGTTTATAGGTATTTTCACATATGTGTCACATGAGTACACATAAATTAAAAAAAAAAACCAAAGTGAAATTACATGCGAAAATAAACCTTTATCATAAACGAAAAAATTATCAGGTATTAACAAAATATTTACTGAAACACCGAATCTCAAGGGGTATTTCTCTAAAACATTCATTGAATAATTTTACTCCTAAGATTTTATCCTGATGTTAATTAGAATCATCCATGAAGATTTATGTGGAAGATATTCATAAACAATTCTAAATTAGGTTTTAAGAAACATTGAAAGTAATCTACAGGTCTTAAAGTAGAGAAAATTTTAATTAAATTACAGTCATGCCCTAAAGTTAAACATTATGAAACATGGATTAAATCATGCTTTCAAAAACATGCAGTGAACACGGAGAAGTTCTTAAAATACAAGTAGAAAAATAGCCAAATAAAATGATTGCTTCTTTTCAAGTTTTGAGAAAATGTACTTTGGGACATACATGAAGATATTTATGTGTTATACTTACTTATACCCAAAGATATTCATTCAATCACTTCCAAAGTCCATGGCAAACTGGACTTGACAGAAATGAAAATGTTTAATAACCTTGAGATAGGAAGATTTTTCTGAATTGTCTGGGTGGGCTTTAAAGACAGATTGTCTGTCTTTTAAAAGTTGAAATTTGGACTCAGAGATGGTTCAACAATTAGTAGAAATTGTGGCTCTTGCAGAGGACCTGGGATTATTTTCCAGAACCACCATCATAGGATATAACTATACACAAATCCAGATTCAGGGCATCTGACACCTCTTCTGACCTTGACAGGCTCTAGGCACATGAAAGGTAAACAATGTACATGAGGGCGAAATACCCGTATACTTACAAATAAGTACATCTTAAAAAGAAAGAAGGAAAGGAAGAAGGGAGGGAAGGAGAGAGGGAAGGAAGGAAGGAAGGAAGGAAGGAAAGAAAGAAAGAAAGAAAGAAAGAAAGAAAGAAAGAAAGAAAGAAAGAAAGAAAGAGAGAGAAAGATTAAGTAGACACTTACTTTGCAGCCATCAGAAGATGTGTCTGTCTATGAGTGAGACTTTGAGGAAGGACACCATTAGACAAGAAATTGCAGTTGTCTAAAGAAGCTTGGGGGGAAACAGGGAGATCCACCCTTTGTTCCCTAGGCCTTTAGAAGTAAAGTAAATAAATGCAGTACTACTAATACCATGACTCCAGATCAATAAGTCCTCCATTAGGATTCTCTGGTACATGACTACAGGACAAAACCTTTGTGTAACAATAATACTCAAAGACAAAAGAGGCTATCCACTGGGGTGGTAGTCATGGTGCAAGGGGTTCAAAGGAGGGTAGCTGGGAGGGGTTGGAAGGAGGAACATGTTGTAATTTCTATTTCAATTAAAAAGACCTTTGTGTTATTCTATACTATGTATTTATGATAATGTGTTATAGTCTCAAGTAGAAAACTTTTAGTTAGGGTTTTAATGCTGTGAACAGACACCATGACCAAGGCAAGTCTTATAAAAGACAATATTTAATTGGGACTGGCTTACAGGTTCAGAGGTTCAAGCCAGTATCATCAAGGCAGGAACATGGAAGCATCCAGACAGACATGGTACAGAAGGAGTTGAGAGCTCTACATCTTAATCTGAAGGCTGCTAGTAGAAGTCTGACTTCCAGGCAGCTAGGATGAGGGTCTTATAGCCCACAACCACAGTGACACACCTACTCCAACAAGGTCACATCTCCTAATAGTGCCACTCCCTGGGCCAAGCATATAGAAACCATCACAAAAACTGACACAGTTTAGAAGAAAATACCACACAGAAGAGTGTTATCTGAGTGATAGTCTTTGGGTGGAATCATAGGTGATTTTCATCAGCCTGAGAATGCCTGTCCATTTACGTCTGTCCATTGTGGTCTCTAATCAGAATCAAGAGAGCAGAGAGAGGATTATTAAGAAATTCTTCACTAATCTTGTGGATATAACCTTATGCACACTAAAT
The DNA here is from genome assembly GCA_028551405.1 of Uromys caudimaculatus. Classification (NCBI taxonomy): domain Eukaryota; kingdom Metazoa; phylum Chordata; class Mammalia; order Rodentia; family Muridae; genus Uromys; species Uromys caudimaculatus. The sequence continues at coordinate 67,949,728 of CM052722.1, forward strand.
TATTTCTCTAAGATGGATTTTTGAAGTGGTGTTACCAAGTCAGAGGTTACATACGTTTTTTAAAGTCTTTGACAATTTAATGACAATTTCCCTTCAGAAGGTTTGTACGAATTTATACCTCTATCCAATGTTCCCTTCACTGACATTTTCAATGAATTAGTTATAGTGCTTCTTTAACTTACATTGTGAACCTAAAGTAAATAAATTAAACAAAACTAAGTATAGAGCTGACAAAAAGTAAAATATAGATAAAATGATGTATTTTCTTTTAAATATGTTTTAATAATATATATTATTTTTTATTTTTCTCTTTATACTCCAGATCCTCCAACTGTTCTACATCCCATACCTCCTCCCCACCCCCTTGTCTCCATGAGGATATCCCAACCCCCAAGCCCCCACCCCACCTGACCTCTAAATTCCCTGGGGCTTCCAGTCTCTTGAGGGTTAGCTGCATCATCTCTGATTGAACACAGACCTGGCAGTCCTCTGCTGTATATGTATTGGGAGCCTCATATCAGCTGGTGTATGCTCCTTGTTTGGTGGTACAATGTTTGAGAGATCTCGGGGGTCCAGATGAATTGAGACTGCTGGTCCTCCTATAGAGTTGCCCTTCTCCTCAGCTTCTTTCAGCCTTTCCCTAATTCAACCACAGGGGTCAGCAGCTTCTGTCCACTGGTTGGGTGCAGATATCTGCATCTGACTTTTTCAGCTGCTTGTTGGGTCTTCCAGAGTTCGCTCATGCTAGGTACCTTTTTGTGAATGCTCCATAGCCAGGGTAATAGTGTCTAGTCTTGGGACGTCCCCTTTTGCTGGATCCCATTTTGGGCCTGTCCCTGGACCTTCTTTTCCTTAGGCTCCTCTCCATTTCCATCCTTGTAGTTCTTTCAGCCAGGAACAATTATGGGTCAGAGTTTTGACTGGGGGATGGCAACCCTCTCCCTCATTTGATGCCCTGTCTTCCTGCTGGAGGTGGATTCTGTTAGTTCCCTCTCCCTACTGTCAGGCATTTCATCTGAGGTCCCTTTGAGTTCTGAGAGTCTCTCACCTCCCAGGTCTCTCTGGTACATTCTGGAGGGTCCCCCAACCTCCTACCAATCTATTCAATATAGTACTCTAAGTGCTAGCTAGAACAATAAGACAACAAAAGACATCAAGAGGATATAAAACTGGCAAAGAAGAAATAAAGGTATCACTATTTACAGATGATATGATAGTATACATAAGTGACCCAAAAAATTCTATCAGAGACTTCTCCAGCTGATCAACAACTTCAGCAAAATGGCCTGATATAAAATTAACTTTAGGAACTTTCCAGTTTACACCTGTGGGTGGAGACCTCTGCCTGGGCCAGCAGGAGCCCTTAGCCAACAAGCGCCATAGAAAGGTAACCTCCCAGGAGCTTGGAAGGGCCGTGAGTGGGGTTGAGGGGAGCAGCACCTCTCACCCAGACCCACCCGGATCTGC
>CM052722.1:67951694-67981694 GCA_028551405.1 Uromys caudimaculatus
AGGACCCAGCTATACCTCTCCTGGGCATATACCCAGAAGATGCTCCAACATGTAATAAAGACACATGCTCCACTATGTTCATAGCAGCCATATTTATAATAGCCAGAAGCTGGAAACAACCCAGATGTCCCTCATCAGAGGAATGGATACAGAAAATGTGGTACATCTACACAATGGAGTACTACTCAGCTATTAAAAAGAATGACTTATTGAAATTTGCAGGCAAATGGATGGAACTCGAAAATATCATCCTGAGCGAGGTAACTCAGTCACAAAAGAACGAGAATGGTATGTACTCACTGATAAGCGGATATTAGCCCAAAAGTTCGGAATATCTAAGATTCTCTTCACAGCAACCTGACCGTGGGGTTCTGGATGGAGAAATTTGAGAAGGGACTGAAGGAGCTGAGGGAGGTTGCAGCCCCATGGAGGGAGCAAGAGAGTCAATGTGCCTGACCCCCCCCACCGGTCCTCCTGGAGTTTGGACCACCAACCAAAGTATACTCATTGATGGACTTATGGTTTGGATCACATATGTGGCAGAGGATGACCTCAATGGCCATCAGGGAGAGAGGAAAGGCCCTTGGGCCTGAGGATGTTAGAGGCCCCAGTAAAGGGAATGTCAAGGCGGGAATATGGGGATGGGTGGATGGAGGGGTGGGATGTGGAATTCCCTCCTAGAGGCGGGTTGGGGAGGGGACAGGGGGTATCCAAAGAGGAGACCCAGAAAAGGGGAAACAGTGGAAATGTACATAAAGTATCAAAAATAAAAAAAGAAAAAAAATTAACTTTAATAATTTTTTTTAATTCTTTGAGAATTTCATACAATTTGGGTTTTTTGGCAAATTTTATATATGAATAATGGATTGAAATCATTTTCCCCTCTCATTCCTCTCTTCAACCCCTCTCAATTCTACAACTTCTTATCAATTTTCTTATACTTTAATATATATTATATATGTATATTTTGTATATGTATACATAATTTATAAATAAAGGAGTTGAAGAGATAGTTTTATGGTTAAAAACATTTGTTCTTTCAGAGGTCTCTGGTTGGATTCCTAGCACCCACTTGGTGGCTCACAACCATCTGAGACTCTAGTCCCAGGAGACCTGATTTTAATACCTTCTTCCCATCTTTGTGGGTACCAGACACATACTTGGTACACAGACATACATGTAGGCCCAACACCAATACGTAAAAATAAAATAAAAATAATAAATAAGTCTCTACATACAACTTACTGAGTTCATTTTGTATTGCTCATATGCATATGTGTTTCTGGCTGACTACTTGGGATTGCCTCAGCTATTAGGCAAATTTTATATATTCTTAAACTGCCTTGTGGTATTCAGGGCTACTTCAACTTACAGAGTGGCTTTAGGATGCTTTTAAAGTTCTCTTATTGTCATGGATAATTCTTATTGCATGCTTTCTCTTTTTTTTTTTTTTTTTTTTTTTTTTTTTTTTTTTTTTGATTTCAGCAACTTCTCCAAAGTTTCAAGTAGTCTTTCCCTAATACCTTGAAAATGCTTTTTCTTTTAAAGGCATGCGTCTTTCAAATATAAACTCACCTGTAGTCTTTTCCCCACCCCCCTTTACACCTCTGTTCAGAAATACTCTCTGCAAAGCTGGAAGCACTTGGTTTTTGCTTGTTTGTTTGTTTGGTTTGATTTGATTTGGTTTTCCAAGACAGGGTTGCTCTGTGTTGTGTTGGCTGTCCTGGAACTTGTTCTGGAGAACAAGCTGGCCTCGGACTCAGAGATTCTCTTCCCTTTGCCTCCTGAGTGCTGTGATTATAGGCATGTATCACCACTACCAGCTGCACCTGGGCTTTTAATAAATCTGTACTCTCCAAGAATTTGAATCTTCTCCCTGCCTGTGGGGATGCTATCAGTCTTCAACCAATTCCAGCCAAGACTCTCCAGTGGGTAAATAACTTTAAGGTGTGAGGCCAAGGGATGTATAAATTTTGCAAGAGAAACAAAATCTCTGTGATCCTTATCTCTTGCTGTACTATTTTAACGATCATAAAACGAATGATAGTTCCCATAGGAACAATCACTATTGGGGTCCCAGCAACTTATGGATTCAATAGTAAAAATAAGTATCTCAGATCCAGTATATATGATAAATATTTGCATTTTCTACAGCATGCATTTAGTATGTAAAAATGCAATACTAACTATCCTGTCTTAGTCCAACTTTAAAAATGTATAGTTCACATTTCATTAGTATTTTCATGTTTTAGAAGTTAGAAAACACATTAGGGAATGCTCTAGATAACCAGCTGTCTTTTAAAAGCCTGTCCAAGTAATTTCCCACTGATGCCTTCTTTTTCTCTTGATAAATCTCCCAACAGTAAGCAGTGACATTTAAAATCATCCCCCTGACCTTCGAACTACTCTCAAAGTACTTGCAGTTGTTGATGATGATTGTATTTATCAGACCAAAAAAACATTTTCAAATGTAAAGGCCGACCCAACGTTTCTTCCCTTCACCTTATATCTCCCTCGGTTTATTCAAAACAACAAATAGAGCTAGTCAACCTTGGAGTGAAGTCATGTCAGTGGGGAAAACAAGATAGTGAGAAGTCAAAAACATGTTTTTTGTTTTGTTTTGTTTTATTACCCTTCACTTCCACAATGGTAGAAAGCAGGCGCATTCAGAGTCCCGGTAGGACAGGGGGCAGGCTGCTCTCCATCCTCTAATCTCAATGTAGAAGAAATAGATTTCTTTAAACAACAGAAAATCCCAGGTAGACTAGTTGTTTGTTTTTTTTTAAGCTGAGACAGAAAATGTTTTCTATCCAATCACCCTGTTGACTGATAAGGTACAACAGTCCAGTGACTTCCCTACCCATTTGTTACAATTCGAAGTGAAAGATAAACAAACAAAACACTAAAATGGCGACATGTACATGGAGCTACAGAGATTGATTGACATCTTTTTGTTTGCATTAAAACAACAAACAAACAAACAAAAACCAAGCAAACAAACTACCAGATCCAGATCGTGGGTTCTATCTTTTTGAAAAAGCTTTTCTCTCACTTGCCAAGACTTGGGCACAAAGCAGTCATCTGATGGTGCTGGTGCTGAAGAGAATGGAAAATACTGAATAAGTAGATAAACTTTATTGGAAATGTCTGAGCCTTTCAAGCAAAAACGAAGTCATCAGAACTGAGTGGTTTTCTGTAACATTTTGAATCTTACATCTTTATCTTCTCAGCAGGAATCTTAAGCCTTGTGTTTTATCCTAACTTATTTTTCTTCTTTGTAGTGCTGGGGATTGAACCCGAGGCCTCAGGCATGGTAGGAAAGAACTCAACCACTGAACTACATCCCTCAGCTTTCTGTGTTTTATTAAGTACAAGTAAACTTCCCTTTTTTCTTTAAATTCTCTGTGGTGCTCATTCAATTCTCTGCCTTACCCACCTCAAGGCAAGAAAGTAGTCCTTTTCATTCAAGTATATTCTGTCTAGGAGTGTCAAAAATAATTCATTTCTGTTTCACTTACCCATTTCTTTCTACTTTAACTCTCTTCTATCCATTACTTTATTCTGTTTAGATTTTAAGAGTAATCATGGGGCTACAGAGACTGCTCAGTGGTTAAGAGCATATGCTGCTCTTGCGGAAGAGCCAAGCTCCATTCCCTGCAACCACATCTGGAAGCTCAAAACTGCCTGTAACTTCAGTGTCAAAGAAGATCTGATGCCTTCTTCTGGCTTCTGTCGGCATTTCACTCATGTGCACAACCCTACACCTAAACACACTTGTGTACATAAAATTATAAATACTTTTTAAAAAAGTAAGATCTCTTACTAAAAATAAAGGTTTCAAATTAAAATTCCTTTTGAAAAAATTACATTTATATATTGTAGTAGTTCTCAATCTTCTTAATGCTGTGACCATTTAATACTGTTCCTCCTGTTGTGATGACACCCAACCATAAAATTATTTTCGTTCCTACTTCATAACTGTAATTTTGCCTCTGTTGTGAATTGTTATGTAAATATTTATGGTTTTTGTTGGTCTTAAGATGACCTCTCTGAAAGGGTCTTTTGGCCCCCAAAGGGGTCGTGACCTACAGGTTGAAAACCACTGATTTATTGTGTGTGAAGATCAGAGAACAACTGGTAGGAATCACTTTTCTCCTTACCCGACATGGGTCCCAGGAATCAATCTCAAGTTGGCTGGCTTAGGAGCAAGTACATTAGCATGCTGAATTGTCTCATTAGCTTGAAATTCACATTTTGTATGTGAGTTGCTTATTTAATTCTTATATAATTCTTATGAGGTTAGGCTGAGGATGCAACTCAATTGTTTAAGTGCTTGTCTGGCGTGGACAAGGTTCTAGGTTCAATTCTAGGTCTTGCCAAAATAAATGAATAAACATTTTTCTGAGGTAGATGTTAAGGTTTGAATGAAGAATATCCCCCATAGCATCATGTATTTAAGCACTTGGTCCCCAGTGGTGATGCTATTTGAGTATGGCATTTGTAGAGGGTAAAATCTTCCTGTGTATAAATGAAATATGATTAATCTGCTTCTTGACTACCAAGTTGGTCTCAGGTTCTTGCTGTTGTACCTTTTATACCATGATGGACTATATCCCATCTGGACCCATCTGGACCCAATAAAAATCCTATATCTCCTCTAAGCTGCTTTTTGTCAAAATGTGCTATCATAGCAGCAAGAATGTAACTAAGGCAATAGATAATATTGTTATCTTTAAATTCAGGCAACTTGCAACAAGTCATGCAAGTACCTGGATCCATAAAATGACTCCAAAGACTCAGTTCTTAAGTGATTAATCAATATTGCCGCCCCCCTTCCCAGGCAGTTCTCTATTCTCATTCTCTTTCTATCCCTCCTTTACTTTTGTAATCTTCTTTCTCAAAACTGCCTTCAATGATTTTTATTTCTACAACATTAAAATTCTTTAACAAAAGAATTTTCATCATTAAGTTTGATCCATAGCCCTACCCCCTATTGTTATTCAGGCCTCATATTATGCTCCCTTTGCTCCCTCTCCCCCACTTCTTTTATCACTATAAAAGAATTTAAACTGATAGGTAAAAAGTGAGTGTACATAGGGAACATAGTCATTGTATCATGGAATATTCCAGTACATGTGTTTTTGCCTTTTTATAACATTTAACTCAGAATATCATACTTTTGTGTTTGCTTCCTGCTGACCGTAATAATACCATACAAACCTAATCTTTACTTGACCTCTCCAGAAATTCTTTTCTTTATCCATTTATTCGTATGTCCACTCATCAATAAATATTTATTGAATATCTATCACATACTGGGCTTTGGGGTACATAGTGCTAATGTCATCACACATAAAACAACATTCCTGCTGTTAGAGAGCTTACAGTTTAGCATGGTATAAGGGGCAATTAACAGAAAACAAAACAAAGCAAAGCAACGACAACAACAAACCATATCCTGTGTTGTACATTGAAAAAGTGATGCATCCGGGAAAAGAACATTCAGGAAGATCAGTCAATACAATGATATAATGTAGAAGGAGCCTGGAAATCAGTTGTAGATGAAGTACAATCATTAGGCAAGAGACAGGCAAATGCTAAGACCAGTAAACAGGAACCAGATCATGAACACTTCTGTAGACCATGAAAGGACTTTTAAAAATAAGATAAGATAGAAGAGGTCATTGGAAGAGTTAAGCAAAGTTGTAACATGATAAAGTATGAAGTGATTTCTCTGCGTGTAGTGTTACTAATAAAGCAAAGGAGGACAAAGGGAAAAGCAGGAAGATGAATGAAAAGATTATCTCAATAATGTCAGGAAGAGTGATTATGGGTTAAAGATGTGTAGTGGTAGAGGAGGTTGTGACATGTGACAAAGTTACACATACAGTGGAAGGGATACCTAATGCAATGAACTAAGAGATGAACTGGAAAGTGTGAGAAGATGAAAAAATCAAACTTCTTGGTCTGACTGAAAATTATACAAGTTGTGACTATAAAATAACAAATAAAAATTAGGTATTAATGTAAATATAAAAGGTTAGGGAAAGAGGTCTTTGGAAGAGTACTTGTCTAGCCTGATCAAGGCCCTGGGTTTAACCACTAGTGCTATTAAAACAAATCCATAAAAGTAAGTATTTATTCTGAACTGTCCCTTAGTCTAAGATGTTCTCATAATCTTAACTGTATCATACAACATCTTGACTGCAATGAGTCATGAGAGATCCTGTATAAAACCTGCTTGACTAATCCATTCTTGAATTTTTGATCTACTGAAACAGTAGGAGATAAGTAAAAACGTGTAACTTAAGACACAAAGTCTTGGGTTAAGTATTTTATGCAGAAAAAGAAACCTAATACAAATTTTGGTACGAGGAGTAAAGTAATTATGACTGTGTTATCCAGTTTTCTATTACCATGACAAAACACTGAATGAGACAACTTAAAAAGAGGAAATATTTACTGTTAATAGTTTATTATTAGTATTATTTTAATTTCTTTTATTTTTTTTATTTTTACAGTCCAGTCATTACCCTGTCTCTGTCCACCCTTCCACAGTTCCCCATCTCATTCCTCCTCTCCCTTATCTCCAAGAGGACATCTTCACACTCCCCCCAACCCCCCACCTACCCCCCCCCCCTGCCAGGCCTTCCCACTCCCTGGAGCTTTAAGTCTTTTGAGGATTAGGAACATCTTCTCTCACTGAGGCCAGGCCCTGCAGTCCTCTGCCCCATATGTGTGGGGGCCTCAGACCAGTTAGTGTATGCTGCCTGGTTGGTGGCTCAGCGTCTGATAGATCTCAGTGGTCCGGGTTAGTTGATACTTCTGGTCTTCCTATGGGGTCGCCCTCCTCCTCAGCTTCTTCCAGACTTTCCCTAATTCAACCACAAGGATCAGCAGCTTCTGTCCATTGCTTGGGTATAAGTAGCTACTTCTGTCTCCGTCAATAGTTTAAGAAATTTCTATCTATGGCCCTTTAGCCTTATTGCTTTGGCCTTGTGTAGAAGCAGAAGTGGTAAATGCATAAGTGATATTAAGCTGTTCATCTCATTCATCATCCCATGGTGAGTGGGAAGAGACCTATATACCCTCCCTGCCAGTGATCTATTTCTTCCAACCAGGCCCACTTCTTAAAAGTCCATTCTGCCATGAACTCATCAATGGGTTGATCCATTAAGGAATTGAGAACCTTTATGATCCAATTACCTCTCAGTAGCACAAGCTTCTGAGAACCAAGCATTCAGCACATGAGCTTTATTGGAATACTCTTCACTTCCAAGCTGTAACAATGGTCAAAAACAAAGGTATAAGGAATGATGATTAAAGCCAGGCAGAGAAAGGAATGGAGAAGGATTTGAGAATATGCTAATAAAAGCTTAAAGAACATGGAATAGACTATCAACAGGATTCTAATGAACTTTAAGAACTCTTTAGAAAAAGTCTTGAAAATAAGAATTATCATTGAAAACTGCATGACAGAAGATCGTTATACAGCATATTAGTTTGCTTTCTATTGCTGTAATATGACCAAAAGAAACTTAAAGAAAAAAAATGGTTTATTTTGTCTTACAGATTATAGTCCATCATGGAGGAAGTCCAGGCAGAAATTCAAGACATAACCTGGAGGCAAAGTCTGAAGTAGAGGCCATGAAGGAGTCCTTCCTACTGGCTTGCTTCCTAAAGCTTACTGAGCCTGATTTCTAATATAATACAGGTACACCGGCCCAAGGGTAGCACTGTCCCAGTAAGCTGAGCTGTCCCTATATTGATCATTTATCAGGAAGATGTTCCACAGACTTGTCCTCAGGCCAATTTGGTTGAGATATTTTCTTACCTGAAGTCCCTTCTTTCCAGTTGACCCTGATGGTATGTCACATTGACAAAAAGAATTAACCAGCATACTCAACCCATGGGAAATGGCACTATTAGGAGGTGTAGTCTTTTTGGAAAAGTATATCACTGCAAGTTTAGGCTTTGAAGATCTTCCCAGTGCAGAAGAGTCAGTCATTTCTTGTTTTCCTTTAGAACAAGATGTAGAACTCTCAGCTCCTTTAGCACCATGCCTGCCTGGACACTGCCATGCTTCCCATCATGATAATGGGCTAAACCTCTGAATCTGTAAGACATCCACAATTAAACGTTGTCCTATATAAGAGTTGCCTTGGTCATGGTATCTCTTCATACCAATGGAAACCCTAACTATGACAGAAGTTGGTACCAGGTACTGGGGTATTGCTGTGATAGGCCTGACCATGTTTTTGTTTGGAGGAATGTGGATTTTGGGACTTTGGATTTGAAAAACCATGGAATACTTTTAGTAGGACTTAATGGCCCACCCTAGTAGGAATATGGAAGACATTGGTGCTGAGGGTGATTTGAACTCTGGAGATCATTCTTATGTTTTGGTGAAGAATGTTGTTGCTTTTTGCCCTCATCTGAAGAGTCTGTTGCAAAAGTGAAGAGATTCAGATTAATTGCATTGAAAAAGGAAACCTCAGAAATGCCCAGCATAGACTTTGTCTTCTAGTTTAGTTTCATGAGAAGCATTTTGGTGAAGTGTAATAAGCTTAGAGAAAAATACAAAATGTATGGTTCAAGTAATACAAGGGCACCAGGAAGTGCAATGGAGCTAAATCTGTGTTTGAGGAGGTAAACATATTAAGGGAGTGGTGACTTTGAGGCAAGATTCCACACAGCTAAGCTTGCTTATGCATTTGCTGTTGAACAAGGAATAGTTATATCTAGGCATTATTATTACTATCTGGTTATAGCTTTCATTTGAACTTTTAATCTGGAATGAACTACAATCCAAAAATGGAGGACACATACTTTTGATCCAGATCTTGAGGAGCAGTGTCCATGAAAACTTAGGTCCAGGGATGGTAGTACATGCCTTTAATCCCAGGAGACAGAGGCAAGTAGATCCCTGAGTTCAAGGCCCTCCTGGTACAGAGCAAGATCCAAGTAGAAAAAGCTTAGGTCCAGCCATTGGAGCATTCCTTTAATCTTAGAATTTAGGAGACAGAAGCATACAGATCTGAGTTCAAGGTCAGTTTACAAAGGAAGTTCCAGGACAGCCAAGCTTAAGCAATGGAGGATGGAACAGAAAAAAAGGGGGTATGTTCCAGATCCAGCAAGCAGCAAAACTCAGCAGTTTCAGTCACATGGCTCTGCCTTTAGAATCAAGAGTAGAAGGAGACTACTAGGACAATTAATGATGTTGGTTAGCTGGAACTAAGAAATTAGTAGTGATTAAAAAGAGATCAGCATCACTGAGATGAAATCTTCTGGGAAGTGTTTTTCTGAGACCATAAAGAAACTATGTCCTAGAGATAGCCAGTGCTGGACCTTGTGCTGCAGCTGGACTTGGTAATGTGTAAGAATCACCAGGTTGTACTGGTTTTGACAGCATTAAGGAGTCATGGGGAGCAGTTTAGAGGCTTGGTACTTGTGAGAGGCCAGGAAAGGCCACTGGTGAAGGTACAGTTTCAGTTGCAGCTGTTGCCCCAGAAATGAAGGGATCATGCAAGGAAGTTGAGTCTTAGACCATGAAGAGAGCCTATGAGAGGCTTTTGGTGAAGTCCAGTTGGATCAGAAGACTCTAGTGTGTTGGAGATGCCAGTACCATGGGATGATCACCAAGAATAGCACAAGTACTGGAGTAGATCAACCTGAGCTTAGAGTGTTACAGAAGGCAGAGCTGAAGAAGTGACACCAGCCCTTTGGAGGAGCCCAGAAGATCATGTGTAGATTACAGACATTGGAATAACAAGCTGTAAAGTTGAAGTTACCTTGTAGACCCCAAGATGTTAGAGATGTCAGACAGAGCTATGGGATAGCTGGGATACCTGCTGAAGAAAGCTGCTATCAAGGAGTGAATCAGCCCAAGAGAATAAAGTTTTTTGCTGCTGAATGCCAGATCTACCTAAGTAGTCAACAAGGATGAAAGGAGTTGGAGATCTTAAGAGTGTTTAGACATTAGACATGGAGATGTGGAGTTTGGAATTTGTCCACCTCGTTTTATGTTGTGCTTTGTTCTGGTATTTCTTCACCACAACATTTTAGAATGGTAATGTATATCCTGCCTGATGTTGGAGGTATGTGATCTGCTTTTTGTTTTGATTTCTTAAGGGATTACAGTTTAGAGATTGCATGAATCTCAAAAGAGGCTTTGAAGTTTTGACTTTTAACATTGTAGAGACTATTATAGGCTTTTGCATTTGTACTAAATATACTTTGCATTATTGTATGCTTAGGTATGGGGCCAGGCAGTGGAATGTGGTGGTTTGAATATGCTTGGCCCTGGGAATAGCACTATTAAGAGGTATAGTCTTGTTGGAGTATGTGTGTCACTGTGGGGGTTGGCTTTGAGACTCTTCCTAGCTTCCTGAAAACCAGTCTTCTCTTGTTTGCTTCCAGAACAAGATGTTGAACTCTCAGCTCCTCCAGAGCCATGCCTGCTTGGATGCTTCCATGCTTCCAGCCATGATTATAATGGACTGAACCTCAGAACCTGTGAGCTAGTCCCAATTAATTTTGTCCTTTACAAGAGTTGCCTTGGTCAATAACCCTATTAAAAAGTGGGGAACAGAGCTAAACAGAGAATTCTCAACTGAGGAAACTTGAAGGGCTGAGAAGCACCCAAAGAAATGTTCAGCATCCTTAGCCATCAGGGAAATGTAAATCAAAACAACCCTGAGATTCCACCTCACGCCAGGCAGAATGGCTAAGATGAAAAATTTAGGTGACAACAGATGCTGGCGAGGATGTGGAGAAAGAGGAACACTCCTCCATTGCTGGTGGGATTGCAAGCTGTTACAATCATGCTGGAAATCAGTCTGGTGGTTCCTCAGAAATTTGGATACAGTACTACCTGAGGACCCAGTTATACCACTCTTGGGCATATACCCAGAAGATGCTCCAACATGTAATAAGGACACATGCTCCACTATGTTCATAGCAGTCATATTTATAATAGCCAGAAGCTGGAAACAACTCAGATGCCCTTTAACAGAGGAATGTATATAGAAAATATGGTACATTTACACAATGGTGTACTACTCAGCTATTAAAAACAATGACTTCATGAAATTCACAGGCAAATGGATGGAACTTGAAACTATCATCCTGAGTGAGGTACTCAGTCACAAAAGAACAAACATGGTATGTACTCACGGATAAGTGGATATTAGCCCAAAAGTTCGGAATACCCAAGATTCAATTCACAGACCATATGAAGCTTAAGAAGAAGGAAGACCAAAATGTGGATGCTTCAGTGTTTCTTAGAAGGGTGAACAAAATACTCACAGGAGGAAATATGGATACAAAGTATGGAGCAGAGACTGAAGAAAAAAACATCCAGAGACTACCCCACCTGGGGATATATCCGGTATACAGCCACTAAACCCGGACTTTATTGTGGATGCTGGGAAGTGCTTGCTGATGGAAGCATGTTAAGCTGCCTCCTGAGAGGCTCAGGCAGAGCCTGACAAATACAGAGGCAGATGCTCATAGCCAACCATTGGACTGAGCGTGGGGTCCTAGATGGAGGAGTTGGACAAGGGACTAAAGGAGCTGAGGGGTTTTGCAGCCCCATGGAGCGAGCAACATTGTCTACTGGCCAGAACCCCCAGAGTTCCCGGGGAGTGGACCAAAGAATATACATAGAGGGCTCTATGGTGCTGGCCACATATGTGGCAGAGGAGGGCCTTGTTGGACATCAGCGGGAGGAGAGGCCCTTGGGACTGAGGGCATTTGATGCCCCAGTGTAGGCGAATGCTAGGGATGCAAGTCGGGAGTGGGTAGGTGGGTGAACACCTTCATAGAGGCAGGGGGAGGGGGATTGGGTAGGGGGGTTCTGAAGGGAAGACCTGTAAAATAAGTTAAAAAAATAAAAAAAGAGTTGCCTTGGTCATGGTGTCTCTTTATAGCAATGGAAACCCTAACTATGACACAGCATATAAAGGGGTTAAAGGTTTGTAGTTTATTCATTTTTGGTAATAACATGGGGTCCATTAGATTAATCCAAGCTCTCTATTACAACTAAGCCAATTAGAAACAGGCACATAATTATGAAAGAAGATTAATATGGTTTGGATGTGATGAGTCGCTCATGAAGGCTCATGGTGGTTTTGTCTTTAGCTGATGGTAATATTTTAGGAAGTATTGGAATCTTTAGAAGGTCAGACTAAGAATGAAGAATAGGACACTGGGCAAAGGGAGGATGCACCTATGAGAATGTCTTCCCTGGTTTCTTTGTGTCTTTTATTCTGATTGCTGTCTACCATGATGTAAAGAAACATTCTCCACCACATGCTTCCGCTGTCATGATGTCCTACTTCACTTCTTATCAGAATCAGTACTACCAAGGACTATAGATGTAAACCTCAAATTCCTAATTTTTCCCTTAATTAGATATCAAATCACAACAATAACAAAGGTAACAAACACTGGGATTTAGTACGGTGATTTACATGAGCAAAGGATGAATAGTATCTTAATGACCGTAAGCTATAAAGGTTGAGAAACCAGAATGGAGAAGGAAAAATGATGCAGGCCCAGTATTGTGGTTTGAATGAGAAGCATTCTCTATAGGCTTGTATATGTAAACACTTGTTCTAAGGCTGGTGGTATAGTTTGAGGAACCTTTAGAATAGTGGAGTCTTGCTGGAGAAAGTATGTTACTGGTAGGTGGGATTTGAGTGTTTATTATCTCAACCTGCTTCCTGTTCATGCTCTCAGTTTCCCATGTGAAGGTAAGCTGTGACCTCTCATCTTCCTGATCCTGCTGCTTGCTGCTGTGTCTCTCTAACATGATTGACTCTTATGTCTCTAGATCTGTAAGCATTTATTTTAACATAGTAACAGAATAGTAACTACTAAACTCAGCCAGAGCTATCTGTGGGGTTGGGGTCTGGAGTCTGTAGGCAAATGGAAGCAACAAAATATACATCCACTCAAGTAGAACAAGTATGCATATATTATCAGGTTTCATCTTTCTGCTTTTTGTTCTATCTGGTCTAGCAATCTGATAGTGCTACTTACATTTAAAAGGGTTATTCCATGTATCAATTTGCTGATCCATATACCAATTGTCCTTATAAACATCTGAAGACACAAACCTAGATTGCCCATTACTACTTTGTAGATGTCCCATGATTAAACAAAACTTAACTACTTCAAATGGGAAATGGGGATTATTAAAGGGAGATTTCCTCAGGCCATATTGAGGAGGCCTCATGCTTTCTTCTTGATATTTATAATAAAATGTAAGAAGAGTATGGTATATTTGGGGGCAGGGAGCTGTTATACCAAATGAAACTAAGTTTATTGGCTTTGAATATGTCCAACTTTACTAGATGTTAGATATGTTAAAAATAAGGGGCCGGGCAGTGGTGGCTCATGGCTTTAATCCCAGCACTTGGGAGGCACAGGCAGGTGGATTTCTGAGTTCGAGGCCAGCCTAGTCTACAGAGTGAATTCCAGGACAGTCAGGGCTACACAGAGAAACCCTGTCTTGAAAAACCAAAAAAAAAAAAAAAAAAAAAAAAAAAAAAAAGGGGGGGAAGGTTTTGGAGCAAAGATTAAATCTGAGTCACTGTAAGAAAAAAAGCTGAGTATGACCACAAAACTAATCTGTACTCTCTTCAAAAGAGGACCGGAGAGATCATTTATCTGTTAAGCACACTTATTGGTCTTCCAGAGGACCTGAATTCAGTTCCCACATAGCAGTTCACAATCATTTGTAACTGTAGTTCCAGAGGCTTCACTGCTTTCGTCTGACCCCAGCAAGTACCATGCACATACGTACACACACACACACACACACACACACACACACACACACACACACACACTGGCAAAGCACTCACACATAAAATAAAAATAAATAAATCTATTTATAAAAGACAACAAAAACAGGAGCACCAAAAACTGTGTTTCAGCTATCCATTGTGATTACCAGTGTCATACATGTACTTCACCACAGTGTATATTGAACATGAAGAAAGCAGGTAGATGATGCACTTTAGTAGATAGGTCTGTGGACAAACAAGAATCTATGCATAATTACATGTTTTTACGGAACTACATGAGGGGAGCCTCATCTATGCAAAGATAATTTAATGAGAGTCTCACAGCTAAGGTTGAAATGGCATCAATTTTTTTGAGGACATTAGAGGGGAATGGATGAATTTTTTTTCATATGAAAAGAACATAAATCTTTGGTGGCTACAGGGAGGGCTGTGGAAGCAGGCTTCCAAATGAGCTTTAGTGACTTTTTTCTCAGTATTTACACTTTTATGTGGTTTCTTCACATGCTAAAAAGGGCTGACCTAACTAATGAGTAAAATAAAGCAGAAATGATAGTGTGGGCACCCTGAGGCTAAATGATAAAAGACATTGTGACTTTTACCTTGCTCTTCCTTGGATCACCCACTCTGGGGCAAGTCAGCTATTATGTTGTAAGTGACCTGATTGAGAATGTTAGGACCAATTGATATTTCCCATCAAAAATGTTCATAATTTGCCAGTCAGAAGATTAAGCCATTATACAAATGCAATCAATTCTTTAGGTGACTACAGCCACAACCAATATCTCAGAAAAGATCAACGCAAGGCACTTTGGAGTCCTTGCTTCACGGATATTACAAAATAAGATATTTGTTTTACCCATTAACTTTTGGGATGACTTGTTATTCAGGAAGACACAACTCTTATATGATGATAAAGGATTTTATCACAAGGCAATTATGTCTTTTAAAACTGTCACATCACAAAAACGTGAAGCAAATCTGAGGGAATAATATAATACTTCTGTTAATTAGTTGTCTGGTAGGCTTTGATGCTACTATTTTTCCTACAGCTTTTGCCGGCACTCATTTTCAAAGAAGTCAATTTTCTCTCTAGCATGATTGATCGATGTTTTTTTTTTTTTTTTTTTTTTTTACTGACAGTTTTTACACATTTCTTTTAGCTTCACAACACATTATTGGTAATGCCATGTACAGCTTTAGGAGTTTAGGCAAACGAAGAAAACCTTCTATCAAATTTATTTCATTTGCAAGTCATGAGGTTTTCTACTATATTTTGATAGAGCATGACTAGTATTAAATGCTATTTGAATTGATGATCCTCATCAATGAGTTTTGGGTCGATGTGTTTATTGTAGTTAATTTTATGTTATTTTAATCAATGACATTACTTTTGTGTGAAATCAGCAAGAATTTTAAATATTTTCCCAATTTATTCATATGATTCATTTCAGTATTTGGAATCTTAAACAATCCAAATGGCTATTCATTACTTCTATTCAAAATTTATCACTTCCTCTTAATGAATTACTGCTTTTGGCATAATATGGAAAAACTCTTTCACTTTTCAATGTCAGAATAATTTTTATTGATTTCATCACTCATTTTTATCACTTTTGTGTCTTTTTTCATTAATTTTTTATCTGAAATTCCTCCCTGTCTTATAAATAAATTTAATGATGACAAAAGAAATATCTTTCATATTCAGCCAAACTGTGAGTCCGTACTTTTTTTCTTTGTTTTCCAAGTCTTTCTGTGATGGGTAATTTTATATGTCAACTTAAACAAGCTGTAGAATTCCTAAGTGGTTAGGAGAACCTCATCATTGTATAAATATTTGAAGTTGTATTTTGAAGAGCTTGGTTTTTAAATCTGTGGAATAAAGAAAATCTACCCCTAGCTACCTGTATGGACATCATCTCATGCATTGAAGGTACAAATAGTACAAAATGGCAGAGAATAAATTTTCCAGACCATCCATCCTTTGTGCCATAACATATTGGAAATTCTGATACTTAGTTCTTTGGATTCTGAGACTTATGCCAGTACCACACATCTTCTCTCATTCCATAGTCGGAATTATAGCACCAACTTCCCTGGTTCTTATACCTTTGGTTTCGCACTAAGTTACATGCCACAATCTTTCCTGGTTTTCCAACTTGAAGACAACACTCTACGGGACTTGTTGACTTTCATAATTGCATGAATCAGTCCCCCACAAACATCACTCTCTTATAAATTTATAAACTAACTATCAACATATCTATCTACCTATCTTATTTCTCTTCATTGTATACTTTCCAAAGCACATTTTCAGGTCTGTTTCTCCACATCAGAGTGATTAGTGCCTTAGTAACTTTCACAGATCATATAACTAAGTGACTGCATTAATGAGGTTTATTTAGGGACACAATAAGTCCACTTCCAAATCTGAGACACTATATGAGTGGTGCCATCCTTTGATAAGATAAAGAAGAGTGAAGAGGCTGGAGAAAGAATGCTAGGCATTCATCTTTGGCTATATGAAATTAGAGATGTCTACTAGTAGGACCACAATATAATCTCCTGCACAAACCACTCTACTTTTCATTATATAGGATTGCAATATTTATACACAAAAGATGTAAAATTGGACTGTTCTTTATAAACGGAGGGGTATTGAAAATTCAAATAAGGATACTAGAGCGAGTGTGGTTTGAATATGCTTGGCCCATGGAAAGTGGCACTATTAGGAGGTGTGGCCTTTTCAGAAGAAGTGCATCACTGTGTGGATGGGGTTTGAGGTGCTATGCTTAAGCTTTGAAGAAGAGATGGAAGAGACCCTCCTCCTGGCTGCTTGCAGAAGTCATTCTCCTTCTGGATGCCTTCAGATCAAGATGTAGAACTCTTAGCTCTGTCTCCATCACCATTTCTGCATTCATGCTACCTTGGTTCCTACCGTGATGATAATGAACTAAACCGTGGAAACTGTAAACCAGCCTCAATTAAATGCTTGCTTTTACAAGCCCTTGATCTTGTGAAAGCTCCATTCCCCAGTGTAAGGGAATGCCAGGACGGTGAGGTGGGAGTGGGTGGGTGGGAGGTGGAGCATCCTCATAGAAGCAGGGAGAGGGGGGATGGGAGAGTGTGGGGCAGTGGTCTGTGGCAGGCAATCTGACACCCGGTTGAGCACAGGCTGAAAATTCTGGGAAACCCAATGGAATATCCATGAGGAACCGTACTATGTTTTTAGCCGATGCTCCTGGAAGACTCCTGTAAAAACAGCTGTAGCCTTCACAACCCCTATATAGAGAGAGGCCTGGCATGTGAGACTTGTCACATAGAAAGCAACTCTGAGTCCTCCCACAAGCAAATGAGGCACTGCAAAGCCCCCAGACCAGACCAATGGGAAGTATCGGTTGCCAAACCCCTGACCCCTCCTAAACAGTATTTCAGATGGTCCTGATCTGTGTACCCTCTGTGCCTGCTCTGCCTGCTCTGCCTGCCCTGCCTGCCCTGCCTGCTGCTGCCTGCTGCTGCCCGCCAGTCAGAAGGAATAATGGTGAGAAAACTGCTCTGATTCTGAGAGCTTCTGTCCTAAGAGCTGTAACACTTTCAGCCCAGGAAGAGATCCGCTTTCCCGCGACCTAAAGCCTCCCACTCTCCAGGCCAAGTGCCGGGGGCATGCGCTGACAGCGGCTGGGGGTCTAGTGGGGATCATGCTGTGGCCAGGACCTGGCTCAGAGCAGGAGAGCAGCCGCCGGACCTGACTCGGCACAGGGACCTAGGCGGAGGAAATTCTGTTCCCACTCACGCTCCCTTCCCCCTTGCCAGGACCCTCCCATTCGGCTGAGCCAGAGACCCCGGAGGAAGACTCCCTGAGCACAGCCCAACAGGAGAAGGGGGTTCTGGGGGGATAATCCAGAAAGGGAATAACATTTGAAATGTAAATACATAAAATATCCAATAAAAAAAAAGAAGAAGAAAATGTTTGCCTTTATAAGGGTTGCCTTGGTCATGGTGTCTCTTATCAGCAATGAAACCCTAAGGCAAAAGTTGGTACCAGAGACTGGGGTATTGCTCTGATAGACCTGTTCATGCTTTTGTTTGGAGGAATGTTGGAACTTTGGAAAGTAGTGGAATGCTTTAAGTGGGCTTAGTGGACCATATTAGTAGAAACATGGAAGACAGTATTGTTGAGGGTCATTTGAACTGTGGGGGTTTGGCTCTAGAGGTTTCAGAAGAGAATTTCGCTATGTGATCTCGAGAGTGTTTTTGTGATATTTTGGTGAAGAATGTGGCTGCTTTTTGCCCTTGTCCATAGAGTCTGCTTAGGGCTAAGGTGAAGAGATTCAGATTAATTGCATTGGCAAATGAAGACTCAAATCAACCAAGTTTAGCCTCTCTCCTGTGGTTCACTCTTATGACAAGTGTTTTGATTAAGAGAGTAGCAGGCTTAGAAAGAAAAAAATACTAAATGTATGGTTCAAGTATTACAGAGGAACCAGGAAATGTAATGGAGCTAAATCCTATGTTCAAGGATATTAAAAGGAATTAAGGGAGTGGTTATCTCAGGGCAAGATCCCACCCAGCTAAGCTTATTGTTTATGCATTTTCAGTTGAACAAGAGATAGTTATATCCTGTTAGACATTATTATGACCTGGTTATTGTTTTCATTTAGATATAAGAAGATATGATTATATGTCAGATTGATAAGTGATGAAATGTGATGGCTATTCTCATTTGTTAACATGACTATATCTGAAATGAACTATAATCCAGAACTTAAAGATTTTGTGAAAAGGTAAAGAAAGGCTTAGTTCCTGGTGTGGTGGTACACACTTTTAATTCCAGTACTCAGGAGACAGAGGCATGAGTTCAAGATCAATTTACAGAGCAAGTTCCAGAACTGCCAAGCTTAGTCAGTGAAGAAGTTGGAAAACAGAAAGCTGGTGATGATATAACAGAACAAGGGAGCCATGTTCCAACCTCAGCAAGCAGAGAGAACTTAGGAACTTCAGCCACATGGCTCTAGTTTTAGAGTCAAGAATGCAAGGGGTTACTGGGACAATTGATGCTTGTTAGGTGGAGTTAAGAGAGTTAAGAAGAGACCAGCATCATTTAAGTAGACTTTTCTAGACTGTTTTCTGGGAGTTAAAGAAGCTGTTTCAGAGATAGCCAAGGTAGTACCTTGTTCTACAGCTGGGACCTTGTAATGTGTAAGAATCACCCAGGTGATATGGTTTTGAAGGCAGACATGAAGGGGTCATGGAGAAAAGCTGAGGCTTGGTACTGAGTGAGAGGTTAGGAAAGGCAATTGGTGAAGATGCAGCCTCATTTGCAGTTGATGGTCCAGGATTGAAGGGGTCGTGTAAAGAAATTGAGGCTTGGCACCATGAAGAGAGCCTTTGAGAGGCTATTGATGAAGCCTAGTTGTAGAAGAAGACCCCAGTGTACTGGAGATGCCAGTACCGTAGGATGACTACAAAGAGCAGCAGCAGCAGCAGCAGCAGCAGTAGAGTGGAGTCAGTCAGAGCCTAGAGTACTACAGAGGGCAGAGCTGAAGAAGTGATTCAAGCCCTATTGATGAGCCCAAAAGACCATGTGTGGATCCAAGACATTGGAACAAGAAGCTGTAAAGTTGAACTTGCCTTGGAGACCCCAAGATATTAGAGATGCCAGAGCTGTAGGATACCTGCCAAGGAAAGCTGCGAACAGGGAGTGGAACCAGATCAAGAGAAAGAAGTTTGTTGTAGTCAACAAAGCTGAAAGAATTGGACATCAGATATATAGATGCAGAGTTTGGAGTTTGCCTAGCTGTTTTTCTGTCTTGCTTTGGTCCAGTATTTTCTCACTATAACGTTTTGGAACCATAATGTAAATCCTCTGCCATGAGACATGTTCGAAGTATGTGATCCGCTATTTTGATTTTGATTTTATAGGGGATTACCTATGCTATGTTGTAAGTATGTGAACTTCTTTTTTACTTTTATTTTATAGGGATTTTTGAAGTTAGACCAAATGTATTTTGCATTATGCTATGACTAGGTATGGTCCCCAAAGACTCATACGTTTGAACAAGCCTATGTGGGCCAGGGAGTGGCATCTTGTAGTTTGAATATGCTTGGCCTATGACAAGTGTCATTATTACTAGGTGTGGCCTTGTTGGAGGAAATGCATCACTGCAGGGGTGGGGTTTGAGTTCCTATGCTTAAGTTCCATCCAGTGCAAAAGAGACTCTGGGGACAATTTTGTGAACAATTCATGCAGAGTTGTCTGGATGAATGACTAGGTAGATTGGTTTCTGGAAATAATAAAAAGAGTGTCTAGACATGATGGCAGCTAGATTTTCATAAGAACTGAAAATTAGAGATTAAAATTGCCTCCATAAGATCAGGCTGTATGCAAGCCTGTAGGATATTTCTTAATTAATGGTTGATGTGGGAAGGATTCAGCCCATTGTGGATGGTGCCATGCCTGGATGGGTGGTTTGGAAATTCTATAAGAAAGCAGAATGAGCAAGCCAGAAGGAGAAAACCAGTCTATAGCCTTCATCCATGGCTTCTGCATCAGGTCCTGCCTCCAGGTTTCTGCCCTGCTTGAGTTCCTGTCCTGACTTCTTTCAATGATGAACAGTGATGTTGAAGGTGAGCCAAGAAAACCCTTTCATCCCTGAGTTACTTTGGTTATGGTATTTCATCACAGTAACAAATTTTTAAAATTAAGCATATCTGTCTTCAGATGACTTTAGTATGTATCAAGTTGACAATAAAACTATACAGCACAATAGATAACTGTGCCAGTTCCATAACTTCACTCTATTGAATGGACCACAATAAACATGGAGTGCAGGTATCACTGCAGGATGATGGTTGCGATTTCTTCAGGCATATACCGAGGAGTCATAGAGCTGGGTGGCATGGAATCTCTAATTTGAATATATAAAGAAAATTTTTGGAAATGGAAACTTGAACAAATTTACTCTGCAAACCTTCCATTGCTTCAGTGCTATATTTACCCATATGCATAAAGGTGACTGTCATAGTTATCTTCAGCTGTGAACTTGACACAAATCTAGACTCACTTGGGATGAGAAAACCTCAATTGAAGAATTATGTCCATCACCATGCTCTGTAGTTATGACTTTGAGGGCATGATTTTTTCCCTCACTTTTTTCTTTTATTGAAAATAGATTTCTTTCTCATAAAATATATCCTGATTATAGTTTCCCCTCCCTCTATTCCCCTCAGTTCCTCTCCACCTCCTCTCCTCTCTGGATCCAGTATCTTTCTGTTTGCCATTAGAAAAGAATACACTTCTAGGAAATAACAACCAAACATGACAAAAGACAATAAGATGAAACAAAAAATATCATATTGAAGTTGGACATGGCGACCTAACAGGAGAAGAAGAGTACCAGGAAAAGGCACAAGAGTCAGAGACCTACTTATTCTCATAGTCAGGAGTTGGGGGCATTTTTTGATAACTAATTGATGTAACACGTCCTAGACAACTACAGTATCATCTCTAGGCAGATTGGTCTGAGCTATATAAGAAAGGTAGCTGAATGTGAATTTGTTTGCAAGTCAGGAAGCATCAGTCATCTATGGTCTCTGTTTGTGTCCCTGTCCTGACAGCCTTCGATGACAGACTATGATGTAGACGTGTAAGCAAAATTAATCCTTTCCTCCTACCAGTTGCTTTTTTTATTATGATGTTTATCTTAGTAACAACAACTAAACTAGAACAGTGACTTTTTTCCCTTCTATAAGAAAAACTTGATAGATGACATTTTCTTCCTAAAAAGATATGGCGTTTCTAGGTCTTTGTTCTGTGTTTTTACACAGATTGTTATATATAGAGAAACACAAACAATTAGAAAGCCAAATGTAGCATGAAATGGGCAATACAAGCTTGAGTGTAGAGGATGATCAACAAATATAAATGTCATGTGCCTTTACAGAAAAGGGAAAAGACTATATAAGTAAAATTCTGTCATTCTTGACTTTATGTAAGTATAAGTTTCATCTGTAGAAAGATAAAAACAAATGGAAATAAGAAGGCCACACATCATATTTGTCAAAAATCAAACACAAAAACAATTTAAGCTGGGCATGGTGGCACATGCTTGTAATCCAGGATTTGGGGGGGTGGAGCCAGGTGGATCTGGAGCTCAGGGATGACACTGGCTACATAGAGGGTTTGAAATCAGCCTAGGCTATTTGAGAGCTTGTCAAAGAAGCAAGGTAGGAAGAAAAGGGGAAGACTTATCCTTAAGTGTTACTGTCTTCTAATAACAAAATAAACATAGGTTCTTATCTGACACTTGAGATGTATTGAAAATACTACTTAGAGGTACCCTTTGCTATTGTTAATAGACATTTTAAAAATTAATTACATATTTTAAATTGAGCTCACACCTCTTTTTCATTATGCAGTTTTGTTCCTACCCTCTCTCCAAACATTACTTACAAAGGCCAAGTTATATTCTGTCACACATGTATATCAAAATTCAAATATTTCCTTATTCTTGACTATTAATATTAAGATATTCACTTTGGATAAGTTAAACCATTCACAAGACCAAAAGACAGCTATGATCATTTTCTTTCCATCATGGGATGGATTTACAAGTTCAGAGAAGTGGAATCCAGGAGGCAGTTGTCAGCATCTTGCAACATCACCTTCTATTTTCTAGCTAAAATAAACTTTTATATCTTTCTGTCTGAAGCATAATTCTGGGCAGCAGTCCACATGTTTTAAAACATCAGAGCTCTGGAGCAGATACATTTGTGCTACTCCCCCTCTCCCCATTCTTCTACTTCTTTTTAATCCTTTAAGATAACACAGCAGGGACAAAATGTTTGAAAGAAAAACACTGCTATAAAAGCTACACAATCTTTTCGGATAACACTGTGAGACCTCTTTTGAAATTGGACTGTACCTGTCATTGCAGTTTGTTAGAGATGAATGTATTAGATTCTGTGAAGATGAGAGAAGGTGCGTAGCTGAGCACTGCTACCGCCTACTTTCCCTGCTCTGTTCCTATTTGCAGGTGGCTTGGAAATCCTCAAATTACTGAGAGGAAAACTTGGTATTATGGAGTCTGTAGACTCCCAGAACACCTGTTTTGTAAAGGCATGCTGTTACGATGATGAATCGCTTCAGCTTTATGAAATGATTCATCATTAATCATTACCAAAAATAGGCTTAACAATTCATAAGCTCAAATAATGCTATTCCATTAGGTCTGTATTTATTAAAACTATATTACTTTGACTAAGTTTGGAAACAGGGAAAACTCAACAAGTTTATTTCTACAAATGACAGACCTTTCCATTCTTTCAATGCTCTGTTTAGCCATATCCATCAAGGCGACATTTTTTTTAGCAGAGGAAAACTTTGATAAATGACTTTTTCTTCCTAAAGGGTTATAGTGTTTCTAAGTCTTTGGTCTGTGTTTCTACACAGAGTGTTATATAGAGAAAAATGTGATTTTGTTATTGTTGATTCTTTATGCTTACCACACAACATAGAACATTTTTGGGACCAAATAGGTGTTCTTGGTTTTTGGTTTTTTTGCTGTTGTTTTGTTTTTTTGTTGTTGTAGCTGCTCTGTTCTTTTCACACCAAGTAATTCTAAGCTCATTGCCCTACACTTCAATTTATTCTGACATTAACAGAGTTACTGCAAACTACATAGGTTAGCTGTTCTGTCCCATGAGGTGCTCCTCCATATACTGCAGAAGGCAATCCAACTAAGGTTTCAGGTTACCTATAATTTTAGTATGACCTGACAAACATTGACGATACCCCATTCCTATTTCAGCTTTCATTTTCAGGAGTAATTCAGAGTCCAGGTAAACAGACTACTTAGTATTGCTAACCTGTTACCATGAATATTTTAAACAATGCAATAAACAGCCTGATAAAGAAAAACTCAGAGTGAGGTTTGGAAACGTCCTGAAGGCAGGTACTTCTGATTGTGGTGGGCTGGGATGATGCTATCCTTTCAGCAGAGACCAGCATATTATTTTACAGCTATACACATAAATCCTTAATGAGTGATGGCTTGTATATTAAGCACATGGGTTTAGGTTGTTGAAAGTTTTTGTCACCTGAGTATGTTTCTAAATATCCCAAGTCTACATGTCTATAATCAGTGGGCAAACTGAGGCTAGTGTGGCTTATTAGTAGATTAAGGTCACCTCTGTGCTCAGAGACAGCTTAGAGGATAACTTTGAGCCCTAGAGATTCTGAAACTGTTGCTGAATTAACGATTGTACTAGTGAACATTGTACCTTTTAACTCGGCTGCTCAACATCTGCCCAGGGCTTTATCAGAGTCAAACCAGACCTTTCCACTACAGTGTCCATAGATTGGCAACATGCCTTTCCTTATGTAACTTAAAAGGATGACATATGCAAAGGAAACTGTATATAGGAGTTGGTGATATGTGGAGTTACATGGATTTGGGCAGCACTCCACAGTAACTCTACCACTTACTGGGACAAAGCGTTTACACACATTAGTGGCACATTTATAAGCTTTGTGCTTTAGTTTCATATTTAAAACAAAAATGTCTCTGTTCTTCTATCTTAGTATTATGCCTGGCATAAAAATAAGTGCTCTGGCTTTGGTTTAAAGTCACATGAATTCTACTGTGCTAGGAAGGCATTAGATTGAAGTGTCATCTTTTTGTTGTGTGAATGTCTTTATGAAAGTTGCTTTAATGTTTTCTCTCATATGAACAAAGGACAAAATCCCACAATGGAATGGTCAGAGTAAGACTCCTAAATGGAGTAACTTTCCAGCAGCTTAAGTAATGCCATAACTATAAAAAAAAACAAAAAACAAAAACAAACAAACAAAAAAACCCAAAACTGTTTCAAAGTAATACCCCCAAAAGTAATGGGCAGGGCTCTTCCTCATGCTTCCATTTCATTATACACCAAATTAGAAACATAAATAACCCACATATTTTATTGAATCTCCCATTCCTTCCTGTCTATTGATGTGATAGACACCATGAACAAAAGCAACATGGGGAGAAAAGGGCTTATTTGGTTTATAAATCTGGGGAAACCAAGGCAGGAACTCAAGGAAGGAACCTGGAAACTAGAACTGTAGCAGAGGTCATGGAGGAGTGCTGTTTACTGACTTGTTCTCCATAGCTTGCTCAACTCAGTCTTCTTTCTTATAGCACCTAGGACCACCTAACTAAGGGTGGCAACACAACCAGTGGGTTGGACCCTTCCCTCCCACATCAATTATAAATCAAGAAAATGCCCTACAGAAATACTTACAGGCCAATCCTGTGGAGGCATTTTTCTCAATTGAGATTCTTTTTCTTGGATAACTCTATTTTGTGTCAGGTTGACAAAAATATTAACCAGGACTTACCCTACCCACACCCCCAGGATGGCATCTAATTACTTTTATGCTCCATCAAGTGAACTACTTTTAGCAATGTGACTTTATGCTTCTAAAAGTATAAATGTATCTCTCTTCAGTAAGGAGCTTTCACCAAATTCAGGCTGGCTCTTTGGCACAAAGCACATTTTGTCACAAAGGACTAACACATACTGAAACACATAAATAGTTCCCAGATCAGAGCAATGTAACTGCTTTATCATTACACCTCATTGTTAGTCGCCTTGGACCCTAGGTAATTTCTCTTAGGAGAAAATGTTAGAGCTGCAAGACATAGGATTAATTACTTTAACCTACTTCTATTTACAAATATACAATTTCCACAGGTTGGCCTCAACCCTACAGCTTCTGAATAACAAAATAGCATAATTTTGACTCACCTACCAAGGTCCTGTCCTCATTACTGCAAAGTAGACCTATGAAAACCTTTTTCTTCATGATGGTCCTTTTCTAGTCATTTTGATATGATTTTTAAAACCACATTTTGATGTTTTTCACCTATTACCACAAGGTTCTTTATTAGTTCAAAAATTTAGATCAATAAGCATATATCAAAATCCACAGGAAGATACAGGTACTGAAGTTATAAATTAGTAATTGTATGACGGTGACCCAAAAGCATCATTCCCTAGCCAAAAAGAAAATTAGGTTGCGCTCAAATGACCGCCAAAGGCCTGTATGTTAAAGATTTGGCCTCCAAGATGGTGCTATTAGAATGCCTTAAATAAGTAGAAGCTTTAAGAGGTAGAACCTAGTAGGAGGTCTATGATCATGAACAGCATACCCTTGGTGCACCCTGGGTGTGCCTCAGTCCCTTTGTTGGCTTTTCATTGCTGCCTAGATGTGTTGGCTGTTCTTCATTGTCAACTTGACTACATCTGGAATTAAATAAAGCCCAAATGGTTGGGCCCACTAGTGACAGCTTTTTTTTCTTAATTAAATCATTTGAAGTGGGAGGACCCACTTATAATCTGAATCTTTGTGATAGGAAGCTATACCTTTAATCCTGATCCTTTGAAGTAGGAAGATCCACCTTTGATCTGGGTCACACCTTCTACTGACTGCCTATATAAACATGGAGGAAGGAAGCTTGCTTTTTATCCACGCTTGCTATCACTGGTAAGTCCATTCCTTCACGGTCATTAGAGCCTACTTACTTAGATTTCTGGTGTATACTGAGGATCAGCTAAGACATTCAGCCTTGTGGACTGAACAACTATTGGATTCTTGGACCTTCCATTGGTGAACAGCTATTGCTGTTCTTGGTGGACCACAACCTGTAAGCCATTTGAATTCTAACATACACACACATACACACACACCCCCACACACATTCTGTAAATTCTGTTACTCTAGAGAACCCTGACTAATACACTAGAACTCCAGCAATGTGCTGTCAACACCATAGCCCCAAGTAATGGGGCCAACCAGCCATGAACTGGTATCTCTAAAACCATGAGCTAGAGTAAATGTTTTCATTTTATAAATTAATTCTTTTAGACATTTTATTGTAGTTAGACTAATGTGCATTAAATATCTCTTTATTTATGTTTAGAATTTATATAGAAAACAAGTAGAATTAGTAAAATCTAGATTTTATTGTGACTATTAGAAAAGAATTTTCTAGGAAAAACCTAGAAGGAAATGGAATTCAAAGAAAACATTATATCTGAGAGTGGGTGGTATATACCTATAATCCAGCATTTTGTACTCAGGAGGCTGAGGCAGGAAGATTCTGAGTTTGAGGAAAGCCTAGACTAAGAAACAAGACTCCATATCCAAACACACATGAATAAAATAATATATTAAAACACAGAGGAGCAGTGGGGCTGTGTGGATTTGAAGTCCTCAGCCCTTATGATATGAAGGAGTCTGCTGAACCCTAAATTATACAATTTCTAAGTTGTAGGATTTGCACAAGCCACTGGTTTCTTGACACTAGTCCCATTTTATCCACATGATACATTTCAAGGTCTCCATTGTATGCCTAAAATTGAAGAGTATATATTCTATATTTTTCCCTGTACATATGGCTTAGAACATACACCCTCTAGCTGCCTTTCTGACCCTCCCAGAAAACAGCTCATGTTTCCCACCTTCTGAAGCTCATCCTTAGAACAAAGAACTGGCCAGCACCTGCTAAGAATAAGCACTCCTCTAGTTTCAGAAAAAAACCAAGCCCAGGCCCTTCCCACTGTAACTGCAAGATAACTTTATGGTCCTATAACCTGCCCTTGACAGCTAGGCCAGACTAAATCTAATTATCTGGAACTTCTACCACCCTCTTGAAAAACTCTAGGAATCAAAAAACAGACAGCCACTACCACCCAAACCTTTTATTTGAAGGATTTGAAGGTTCTTTCTTTCAGATTCACTGTCACACCATAACAGCCACTTTTCCTGGACAGAAAAGATGCTATCCATTTTCTGGGCACCAGCTCCTAACAAAGTTCTTCTGCGCTAGCCCCTTCCCATTGAACTTATTTTTTTCTTTACAATTTTTTAACAATGTCTACCTATGTTAACATTTAATTTATAACTTAGGCACAGGAAGAGATAAACAATAATCAACAACTATTAAAATGTACTGTAAGAAATGATGTATCAGGGTAGTCTGTTTCTCATGTCTTATCTATCTATCTTACAATACTAGAAAAAGAATAATTTCAGTGTAGCATAAAGAAACACACAAAGTGAAAATAGCTCAACAAGGTAAATCTTTTTGTAAGAAGGGCAGATCAAGACTAGCAAACTAGACTAACGAACACACCTGGCCAAGATGACTTCCATTTTTTTTTCCTTTCTCTGTAAGTGGGGACTGCATGTCATCTGGTTTGGTGAGAGCTCAAAATGACAATCTGATGTGATTGGTGAAGTGGCACATAGTGGAAGGCCTTGAAAGGTTCAGGAAATATGAATCTTTGCTGGGCTAGTCAACAGTCTTTGATAGAATAAAAACATTTCTCAAAATTCTGCTTCATCCACTCTTCTTGTGATATGAGATAACACAATGCACAATGCATTGCAGTGAGCTGAATGACATCAGGCTACTATATAATGGTTACTGGAGCACATGCACTGTGATCTTGTGAAATATCTGATACCTGCTAACCAAGATGGCTAAGTTACTAATGGGAAGGCAAAGCAATAGATTATGTAGGGATGCCTGCTTTGACAGGCATGGCATGAGACTTCATCATATTATGTGGAATGCATTGCAGGTTAAATTATGAATATGTTCACAGTTCTAAAGTTTTTCAATTAATATTTTCAGATCCTAGTGGGATAGAGGGAAATGAAGCTGCAGAAAACAAACCTGCAGATAAAGGGGTACTATTGCCCCAACTTTTCAGAACTTTTGATGAAGTCTCAAGGTCAACTTCTTGCTTGAGAGATTGTTCTTTATTCAGTGATAAGTTCCCTGGGGAGTTTAAACTCGAGGTTTTTGTTCTTATTGGAGTTAGCTTGCTGGCTACTGGGCAGGCAGCTGGTGAAGTGTAGAAAGATGGAGGCTCAGTGAAAGGCAAAGGAGATCAGTAATCGTGAGGGATAAAAAGGTACTTTGGAGGGCACTGAAAACAAACTGAGAAGCTGGATGATGAAAGATTCTTTTTTGTTCCTTCAGATAAAAAGAGAGCACAAAGAAAAGAGTTTAACTCTTCAGCAGAAACCAAACATTTCATCAGAGTTCGCACAGTCTGTGCTGGTGAGAGGATAGGAGTCTAAGAAGGGTCAAGAGAAAGATGGGTTTGTGAAAACGGATCCTTGTGGAACTGGTTTGTAAATCAAATAAGAATGGTGAACTATGCATATGTGTAGGGTGAGGTAGGAGTGTCTTCTGGGTTCTATAAGGAATGACCAGAGAGGTAACTTTTTCCCCCACTCCTGGAGATGTGTTTAGTTAGCAACCTGAATTCTTTCTACATTCCACAATGTTGGGTTATAGCTCTCTATTACATCGAGTGCTCTGTATGATCTTGTGGTGGAAAGCATTACCAGTCGTAATCCAATGTCTATTGACTTGCTAACTTCCAACTGTGTAAAAGGGTCTCAGGCTCACAAACTTGAAATATCCCCCAGTTATTTTGAGTGTCCTCAGACATCACAGGATTCCACAAATAGACTTCTCAGCTATTCCTATGATTGTTGCTTGCCATATTCTTCCCTTCATACTCCCATTTCTTTGTACCTCATGTCTTTAAAATAACGTTGAGGGGAACTGGAGAGATGACCCAGGAGTGAAGAACACTGACTGTTTCTTCCAGAAGACCCATCTTTGATTCCTAGCACCGGCATGCCAGCTAACAAGCATCCGTAACTCTATTTCAAGGGTATCTGAAATTTTCTTCTGGCTTCCATGGGAAACAGGCATGCACATGGTCCACAGACATACATGGAGGCAAAACATCTTTACATATAAAAATAGTTTAAAATCTACATCTGTGAGGGACCCCAGTGTTTGTATAGACCGTAATGATGAGATGATCATTCATGTCCAGAACAATGTATCTGTATGCTGTTACTGTGCTTCGTCTTCAACTTCTACTTTAAGCTGTCCTTTCTGTAGAAACATCAGAAGCAGTCTAAAGGACCTGTTATAAATGTTGGTTATTCTCTACCTTTCTCAAGAGGAACTCTTTCTTTTGTCGACCAGTTGAAAAACCAAAGCTCCTTCAAATGTGACTGGAAACCATCTCTGAAATTTCGTCTGAAGTGAGCCAATGTGGGCTGGAGAGATGACTCAGTAGGTATGAGAATAGAGTGCTCTTACAGAGG
>CM052722.1:67986694-67994257 GCA_028551405.1 Uromys caudimaculatus
GGTAATATGTGATTGGGATAGGACTTAGTCCAGAGCTGACTGGAAAGCCTGCTTTCTTTTCAGTTATGTCTAGACAGTAGCTGATAACTCCCAATGCAGTCAGTGCAGTGGAGTCATGGGAAGGTTTTCATTTATCAGCTCCCCATTCCAGCATCATTCAGGAGAAGGGGAATTTTAGGAATGCTTCACATCTATAAAGAAAACACTGAGAAGCAGTTAACAACTGTCTATTGTCACAGAAGAAAGGTCTCAAGAAGGGTACAGAGAGGGCAATGAGGCCCATCGCCACATGCACAGCAGTTTAAAAGATGATAGACATGGGATGTCCTTTGTTAAAAAGGGCAAGGAAAACTGAATTTCAGCAACAAAAAAAGTCACAAAGAAACAATCTATTCATAGCATCTTAAACTGTGAGTCCAACCCTGTGTGGAATAATATAAGTAAATGTAGAAAAGACAAAGATTTGTTAACTGTGAAAGTTTTCTGAATGTCCAAAACCAAACATTAATTAAAAAACAAAAGTGAAATGAACTCTGGCCTGGGATATAGCTCCATTGTACTGGTCTGGCTGGTATGAGGTCAAGCAATCCTCTGAATGGAGAGTGAGGATGATTATAGGAACGACAAAAAAGAAGACTCAGAGACAAAGGTTGGAAGGGCTGTGAATACTGCAGCAGCCTCGAGTTTAATTCTCATAGGCTTTATATACTTTATAGCATTGTGGGAAACAAAGTCACAAGCTAGCAGAGACAATGGCTGACATACATTCGATATCTGTACCCATCCAGAGGCCTTCTTATTCCTCCCTGTTCCTTACTCCAAAATTAACAGAACATTCAGCCCCTTGCTTTGAGATTTATGTTTATCCCCTCTTATGGTTCTATGCATCAGCAGATCAGGAAATCTGCCAGTAAACCATGACCTGACTTGACTGCCACGCAAGCAGTCTTTTACAGAAGCAGGCAAAATGGCTCCTGACCCTCCACTGAGAGAGTTCTGGTCTAACATGCAGAACTCATGGCTCAGCATACCGTAAACCATAAACTAGGCTTGGTGGCATGCAAATGTAATTTCAGAAACCAAGAGGTGGAGGCAGGAGGATCAGAAATTCAAGGTCATCCTCGTTTACATAGTGAATTTTTACAGCCTCTTAACATGGTGAGTTTGAGGCCAGCCCAGACTACACAAAAATTTTATCAGGAAAAAAAAAAAAAACAAGCCATAATGAATTTGATGTGTTTTAGGCATTGCCTCTCTATACTGTTCCGCCACTGCTTGTATTCTAAACACAGAGCATGCATGTTTTATGATATACATGTTGCCATACCTTGCAACACAAGTGAACCCTGAAACAGCTCAACTGATCCAAGGCTGTTATGTCTTCTGAATCACATGCTTTTTATTTCTCATACAAAGCTTTCTGCTCTTTTAGAAGCATAATGATTTAATATGAAAAAACAAAGACTCACAATGATTGCCGGTTATAACTTTGCAGCATAGGTATTAAATCAGTACATTTTTGGGCTGCATTGTATTAGAATGTTTGAGTGTCTTACTTGAGCTTCATTAGCCATGATGAAATATATTTTGGCTCAGGCTTAGGGAAGAATTTTCCAACAATTTCTGGAATAGCCCTAAACATACTTCTGCTATTTTCTACTGTACATTTCTGTGATACGTCATTCTCAACATTGAATATTACAAATCAAAATGGCTGTCAGCTCGAAAATGTTGAAGACACTTTCTGTTCAGCAGTTTGAAATAGTCAGATTTAACCCTTTACGGAAAAATAACTGAACATATTCATCTCATGAGTATGAAAAATTGGTTTTTCACATTTGATAAATGGTAAAACTATTGTGTATGCTTATGCTGAAGGATTGTTTTTTAAAATAACTTCTTAAAAATGTTTTCTCATCTACTAATATTTTATTTGTATGCCTGTTGTAAACACCCGAGGTCATGGAAACAGCTCTCAGGTGAAAGGGAAGAAAGCTTAAGAAGCTCTATGATAAAGTCTCTTCTAAGTTTTATAGGGTGGTTCACACTAAATGTGGTAGCATGACAAGTAGTTTACAACAAAACATTTCAAACAATTGATTTTTTTCCCCTAATCTTTACATTTATGTCAATGACCCTTTGTAAAGATGAGGTTGTATTAGGGCTTTCTATACTGTGCCCTGGACCAAGGAGACAGTTCAGCATATTTTGTGTTGCCGATACCTAACCATCAGTTAGCCCTCCATTCACATCTCATTCCCACGGCATCACAGTTGCTGTCCTTGACTGCAGACCAGACCCTCTTAGTTAACATCCTTCCAACTGCTGCCAGAGTAAACTTCATAAAACGCAAATCTGACAATGTCAGCTCTTTGCTTAGAACTTGTCAGTGACACCCCATGGCTGGTGCCTGCCTTTCCAGACTCATCTCTCATTCCCTCAAGCAGTCTTCACTTTAACTGTACCAAATTACTCTCTGTTCCCAAAGGGAGGAAGTGCTACTGTCTTTTGTGCATGCTATTCTCTAGGTCCAGGATGTCTTTTCTTGGCTGTTTTTTTTTTTTTCCTTTTTTTTTTTTAACCTGACAATGCTGTCTTTCCATTAGCTCAAATAACGCATTCTCAGTGAACCTTTCTAGAGCCCATCAACCAAAATCATCATTACTTTTTTGATCATTCTTTCCTGAGTAATATTTCTGAAATATTGTATTATAATCAATATATATGTCTATTATGATGATCCCCTTCCACACTGAAAAGCTGTGATTCATTGGGTAGAGCCCTTTAGGATTAAAAAATGTTAGAGTTATTTCTTTATCTTTGTTACCACAGCAGTGACATCACCAATTCACAATTCTTTATTTGCATGTCTATAAAGTCTCAGGTATCACGGTAGATCCTAAGATTGTAAGAGTAAAAAATGAGAACACTCTTTTGGGAAGACAGACAAAAGCCAAATCAAAAAATAAAATAAGTTAAAATAAAACTGCAGCACATTAGCAAACAAATAAAATAATAGCATTGTTTTAAGTATCAATAATCAAGTGAGACATGCCCACCCTCTATTAGAATCTTTTTCCTGTATACACCCATTTTACTTCCTTTCCTCTTGCTTCCAAATGGAATCATAAAACTAGTTCTTGCTAGTAGGATATAAGCAGAAGCAAGGTATATCAGTGTTCAGCTGGACACTGGTTTATTCTGCCTTCCCCTGTTTCCAACCAGTAGTAGAGGATCCATTGAAAAACTTATGGGTAGCAGATGGCAGACTATGTCATGGGAGGAGTCTTGACGTTACAGTGACTCTGTATAGAGGGCTGCCCATCAATCACCTAAAGTGACAATGAAGTGAGCAGCAAAAAATTCAATTCTATTGTGACATTGATGAATTTTTTACACCAATAGTTACATAGCCTTGACACACATTACCATGGTATCCTGTGACCAATGTTAGCATAAAGATTTGAGACAGGCCCATGGTTATATCTGAAAGCATTTTTTTTCTGTCACAAAGACTCTTGATTGCTATGTGTATGTAGCATATAGGTTCTTCAACTCTCCTCATCACATGTCCATCTCTCATTTACAGAAGGGCTGTTAACAGCCCACCCCAAAAATGCCTCCAACTCTGTCTCACAGAAAAGCTTCTTGGTCAGGTTAAAAAAAACTCTTGTGATCTACAGCTAGCTAATTATTGCTGTGGACACTCTTTATACTGTTACATTCCTTCTTCTTCAAACCACTAAATGCTATCGTGTATCAAGTCAGAACTTGAAGCAAAACATGTTGAAAGATTTGACCTCCGTCTTGGTGTGATGAACCATTTGAGCACACACTGCTCTGACAAGAATCAGGGTGTGAAGAGGCAAATATTCTCCTTGTCAATTAATTAAGCCCATGCTTTTTCAGTAGTCTTGGTTCATGACATACAGGCTAATTTGGTCAAGCTTTCCCAATTATAGAGAAACATTTGCTGAGACTGGGCAGAGCTAACGTGGTTGCTTCTGAATTGAGTCACACACAGTCTACACATATTGCCTCTGTTTCACTTTTACCTGGGCTGAGTCATTTCTGGATAAGAAATTAAGGTTACTAATTACATTTAAGTATCCACGAACCTACTGGGGCATGTTTTAAAAACTTGATGAGTTCAATACTAATGAATATTGTTCCATTTGGCATTTCAAAATATGAATGAGGTTGATGTGCACTTAAAGGGAATAGGGAGGCCATGTGGGCTATTTCTGTGAAAAAGGCCCAAATGGCATCTGGCTTTCAAATTGTTAGCTTAATTAAGAAAAACATGTTTAGAAATTCGTAAAGTGAAAACCAGGTGTAGTGGTGCATGTTTGTGATCCTAGAACTTGGGAGGTGGCAGCATGAAGATCCCCAGGTTGAGAAATTCAAAGCCAGTCTGGGTTCCTCCATAGCAAGAGCCAAAGCAAAGTAAAAAAGTGAACATTTGTAAGGATGACGAAAAAATAATAACTAGGGCCTTGAATGAGCTGGTCTTATTTCAAAACAAAGCTGAACCATTTGCTTTGACTGTAGCTGGGATGGGGTGGAGGGAGCCATTATTTGACAACCAATTTCAATAGGATGTCCTTGACTCTAAGTTACCAGAAAGAGGGAACAGTCACAGAAGACACTTAGGTATGCAGGTGTATCAAAGGACACATTTCTGTATGAGTCAAGACACTAAGAATTACTGGTTTTCAGCTGGTCATTTGTGAACAACAACAAATTGCTGAATTACAGCCTTAATACTGAAATCACACTTTTTGAATCCTGAGTACAACAATTACTAATACATACTCCAGCTTTCTTATCTGGGAAATGGGAACATAATACTGATACTGTGAATATTGCATGACACATAAACAAATGTATCAGTTACACTGACCAGCACTTGTGAGAACTCAGTAAATCGTGGTATTAATAAATCCTTCGAAAATGGACTTCCTGTACTTTCCTTCTAAATCTTCCCCATTAGCAATACATCAGGCTAAATGCTTGGGGAACTGTAGCAAATGACTAAGCAGAAAGATTTTGAAGCATATTCGCAAAGTTTAGTTATAGCAATTTCATTATTTCAAAATATTTCAATTCACTGCCAGAAAGGGAAATAGACATGTTAGTAATTATGACACAATAAGATTTTGTTGATAAGTAAATTATCTTCTTTCACAAAAGGTAAACCTGTCATCTTTGGTCTTGAATAAAACCACAGATGTGATTAAAAACCTCAGAGAATAGGTAGAATTATTTAAATGAGATCTCACAACTCTATATTTTATATTATGAGAAGCTGCTTATTCAAAATTATGTAAAGTGGCATGATTGTGGAATTTCCTTGCTAATAAGGATAAAATACTAATAAAATATTTATTTTTCATTGGTTCCATGGTCCTTATTATAACCATTTTCAGTAATGATATTTAATTAACATTAATTGAAAGGAAACAAAATTTTATGGTTCAGGTCTAAAGTATAAGAGAACTCAAAATATTTGGTGTATGGAAATGAGCTGTTCTATTCATCACCATTATCTGACACAGTTGAGCATTTTTGTTGGCAGGCTCTGGATATCCAAGGCATATAGGACAGTGCTTGTACATGGCTTCAGTTGCTCTGGTTCCATCTCCCACCCAGTCAGTCCTACGTGACCAATATGGAGGCTTCAACCAGCTTTAATGTATTGCTTAGCCTTGTTTTTGGCCAACTACAAATAACTTTCTTTTCTGTCCCTGAAATGTTTGTAACCTCTTAGAAGTAATTTGGAATCCGGGAAAAGCAACCTGGAAGGAGATTGGGAAGCAATACATGTGGGAAAACTTTTAGACAGTAGGAAAATGAAGCAAATGAGATAGGCCCAAAGGTAGTTAAGCAGCCTCTGTGGTGGTACACTAGATAACACTTGCATGAATTGGCTGTCTTCCTTGTTTCATATCTCCCTTCCCTCTCCCTGCCTATGCTGTCATATACTCAGAAATATTCATGCAGAAGCATAGGCTCAGGTTCTGTTTTAGAGGCCAATCTAGTCTAAATTATTGACATATTTGATAACTTTCCTCTCATAAAAGTAATGCTAATAGGGAGACAGCTCAAATACAATGAGTATTTGTCTCTGTTTTTCACATTAAACAAAACTGATAATAATTGGCTTAATTTTAACGTTATGTATCCCCTACAGTTTATGGGAATTGGCAGAGTTTGATGGCAGGGGCCTGGATCTCATAACAAAAGCCCAAAGACAGGCCACAATGTTATGATACCTCAAAAATGCTTCAGTTACTTGGTTTGTTGGTGTCAATTTTTTTGGGTTCTTTGTGTACTTTGGATGTTAGTTTCCATTATATAGGTTGTAGTTTCGTTGTATTGATGATGTTCTTTGTCTTGCAGGGGCTGTTCAGTTTCATGGGGTAACATTTGTCGATTGTTGTT
Source organism: Uromys caudimaculatus (assembly GCA_028551405.1). Taxonomy (NCBI): domain Eukaryota; kingdom Metazoa; phylum Chordata; class Mammalia; order Rodentia; family Muridae; genus Uromys; species Uromys caudimaculatus. The sequence continues at coordinate 67,993,139 of CM052722.1, forward strand.
CTTGGTGCCTGAGCTAGTGGTTTTCTGTTCAGGAAGTAGCCTCCTGTGTCAGTGTGTTTAGGGCAGTTTCCTACTTTCTTGTTTATTGGATTTAGTGTGTCTAGTTTTGTGTTGATGTCTTTGATAAATTTGGAGTGGAGTTTTATGCAGGATTGAGTTGGAGGAGCGAAGGAAGGGAGTGCTATGATCAGGATATAAAGTAAAGAAATAAATAAACAAACGAAAATATATTATTTGACAAAATAAGTCTTAATTCTATACAAAAATGTTTAAATAGTAAAGCAATATAATTAACTTTGATCACAATCAACTTAATCCTGATTGTAGAAATGTAGTAAATGCACATAACAAAATACTATATTGAAATATCTTGCAAAAGCAACTTTTTTATAATTATATTTTATTATTATTTTAATTGTGCCATTTATTGGTTACATATGCACGTACAGAGTAATAATAAGGGCAGTTAGTTAACATTTTCATGTCATTCAATAATTTTAATTTAAAAATAATAATTAGTTTATAAATAAAATTAATTGATATATAAAAAAAATGCTTGACTCAGTTAGGCTTTTTTCTACCAATGATAAAACTGGGTGGCCAAGTTTGTGTGGCATGTTGACCCCAATTGGGAGTGGCTATAACTTCTGATTATAGTTACTATAAGCCTGGGCATCTTTGATACAAAGCAAAGGTAGAAGAGCAGATAGCAACCACCATTTAGCAGTTCTAAGTGAGGGTAAAAGTATGTATGGAATCCCTAATAACCCAGATTAATTTATGTTCCAAGATTGTCCTGGCTTTAGACAAGGACTTAAGTTTATCCAATTGTTGCATTTCAAATATTGCTGTCAATGAATTTAGGTTGTGCATATGAAACCTGTAGGACACTGATAATGTGCACATTTTATCTCACAAACCACCTCTGAATACTTTTGGTATTGAGCTCTGGAGGCCCTGTACTGAAGATCATATCATAAGTTCAGTGAGAAAAGACTCCACTATGAATTAACCATACAGGTTTATTTTTCTCCCTGAATTAGGGATTTTTGAGTTGCTTTCTGAGAGATTTCATTCTGGCCAGGAGTTTTAATATAAGTTTGATAGCTCACGAAATGT
>CM052722.1:67994757-68026131 GCA_028551405.1 Uromys caudimaculatus
TTCTGAATTCCATTCATGAGTCAGATGCTATGGATGCACAGATTACTATGATATACTTGTTTACATTTGAGAGCATCATATTGTAGGAAAACTTACAAACAAGCCATCAAAAATCAGAAATAGTTTTGAGAGTAAAGAACATGATGTCTCATGCTTAGAAATTACCTCTAAAATTTGATGAGAACATATAAACATGATAAATATGTCTAAATTATGTTTCTTGTTACTAATACATTTGCTGTTGGATAAAGGGGGCTGGGGTAGGAGGATGAAACTGTTTTGATGAAAACCCATGGGTTAGAAAAGAGAGTGGTGTTGGAACTAAATGGCAGATGGTATGGTCAGCTGTTTTAGAGCTCAGACAAAGGGAAAAATCCCAGAGAATAGCCTTCCAGCAGGGGAGGATTCACAGACAATACTGCCCTTGAAGGGAGCTTTCTCTGTGAGGGATGAGTTAGATTCTGATTAGTTATCCATGAAGCAAGCGAGGTATTAAAATCTATGGAAGGACAGGCTAGTGTGAACGTGAGTAACCAATACATACCAAGTGGGTCAGTTTTGTCCTGGTGGCTGAGAAGATTTCAGAGGAGGCCGAAAAGAACTGAAGACAGAATGAATAGAGCCTGGATAGCCACAGATCTCCAGATGTTTCGACACCCAATCAGATTTGGTTTTGTCTGCAATAGTAAAGACCCACACTATCTGCACTTTAGGCAAAAGAGATACGTTCTCTGTCTTGGTTGACTAAATATAACCAGTCTGGGACTAGCATGGTTTCCTCTATGGTTCAGGTACAAACACTGCTATCATGGTGTCAATGATGGGGCCTTCCAATTCATTAAATATATTATGTTTAGTAAATAATAATAAATTATTAAACTTTAGATGTATTATATTTAAATATAAATAAACTTTAAAATATATTGAACTTTAAAAAAAAAAAAAAAAAAGATATAGAACTCTCAGCTCCTTCTCCAGCACCGTGTTTGCCTGCAGGCTGCCATGTTTTCCACCATGATGATGATGCACTTAATTTGAAACTGTAAACCAGCCCCAAGTAAATGTTTTCCTTTATAAGATTTGGCATGGTCTCTTCACAGCAATAGGAACTCTAAGAGAATGTGGTTTCTGAAAAACGTATCTTGCCTAAACTGGAGTCATCCTTGATGAACACAACTCTTGATCTTCTTTTCCATTGTGGAGTTTCTTCCAAAAGTGAGATGATGGTGAACAGCTGTAATGCCAGCACCTGGGAAATGAACACAAGAGGATCTAGAGTTCAAGACCTGGATTGGTCAGATGGTTCTGCTTGTGAGAGTGTAAGTCTCTGCTCTGGAAGTACACCCATGGACACCTGCCACTCTATTGCTAGGGAATCTAATGCCCTCATAGGCTTCCTCAGCACCTGAACATACACAGAGACACACACAGACACACACACACACACATACACACACACACACAATTTAAAATGTCAGACTCCAGCATGGTGTACATATTGAGTTTGAGACTAGCCAGGACTATATGAGACCCTGTCTCAAAAAAGAAATAGAAAACAAACAAACAAGCAAACATTTCTTCAAGGTTTTAGTCTAGAAATCAATCCCCAGAGGAGCTACCAATATTAACTTTAGTATAAAACTGCATGTGTTCATTCCTGGGTGCACTTGAGCCTGTGATGCATCATAAGCTTTTAGGATGCATTGTGCTTGTAATGTGATTTGATCATTAGGAATACTAAAAATTTAGATGAGCCATTTTATATTTCGGATCTTAAAACAATTGCTTTTGTTTATTTTATACCTATAGGTGTTTTGCCTACAGGAATATCTTTGCATCACCCATAGAGGTCAGAAGAGGGCATCAGATGCCCTGGAAAGTGGAGTTATGGATGGTTATGAGCCAGCGAGTGAGCGCTGGGAACTGAAACTCTGTTTCTCTGTAACATACAGTGCTTTTAACCACTGAACTGCCTCTAGAGCGTTTGTATTTGGTATCTTTCAACACAGAAACATACCCCAAAGCTCAAGGAAAATTACTAGGTTCCAACTTTAGTTGTATCAAATTACAGTGTCTGTATAGCTCAACCTACATCATTTAGATCAAACAGAATAAAAAATGCCAAAACACCAAGTCCAGAGTGCTGTACTTAATTTAGACAGTCCCCATATGTTATCTTCACAGCAAACTTAAAATAACATTGGCGGTATGGATGAATGAGCTAGGAATCCTTGAGTGAATACTTTTTTGTCTCTTAAGAGGCGCTGGAAAAGGCTGATCTAAATGTTTTCATAAATTTTCAAATTTCACTAGTGATTTAACCTAAGTTCCTTATGGGGAGACAGTTGTCTTTCTCTGCAAGATGCATGGCATGTTTAGTGTGCTTTTCTTGTTTTGTTTTGTTTTGTTTTTTTTAAATAGACAGGTCCACACTGCAAGAGATGTAAGATCCTGGGTATCTGAAAATTAAAGAACATCAACAAAGGGCCAGATGCTGTAGTTATAGAAGTTACAAAAGTATCATAAACACCAGGTGTGCCATATAAATGCACAGGTTGAATTTTTTTCTATCCTGCCACACTATTATCATATGGTTCTAACATCTGTTCATTTCTGTCCTGGCTTCCCACAGATAGTATTTATTAAAATCAAATACGCACTAGGTCTCGCTTAAGTACCTTGAGCAGGAAGTGCCACTGTGGCCTTATTGTAGAGCGTAAGTGAGCCGATAAAAATTGATTTTCATCAGTAAACTTACAATTATCCTTACAAGACAATATAGTATTATCTGGATTGGGTATGCATTCTATTATTTGCTAATTAGTCTGTGGTTTCCATTAGTGCAAGGCCGAAACGTTTTTTTTTTCTCACTAATTCCAAACAATTGAAGAATGGGAGGAGGGGGCCAGTTGAGCTTTGAAGAAAGGCTGTATCAGGGGCTACTGTCTAAAGAAATGCTATTTTCTTAATTTCAAATAAGGCATGTTAGAATGAAAAACTGGATATAAACAAGTAAATATTTGAAATAAGTGTTTTTATTTCATTCAAATATTTTAATGAAAGACATATGTTATAAAATAATATGTCAGAAACAACCAAGCTAGCACATGGGGGGTAACACTGGCCTGAAAATCGAGGGGTGCTTCTCATCCAGTCCTGAAAATCTTCAGCCCTTATATTCTTATCTGAGAAATGAACCAACTGGAACATAGACACTAAATCTCCCTCCTTAAATATTAGCTGGGCATGGAAGCCCTCACTTTTAATTTCAGCACATAGGCAGAAGTGGGATGATCACAGATTTTGAGGTCATCCTGGTCTATAGAGTAAGATCCAGAACAATCAGGACTACACATTGACCCTGTCATAAAAATCCAAAACAAAAAGCCAAAGCCAAACCAAACCAAACCAAGCCAAAATAATAGTTCATTGAGTGATCAAATGCTGGAACCCATTTTAGCCCAACTCCACAAAATCTTGAAAGGTTACTTTTAACACCAATGTTATCCATGAACTTGGCTAAGGTTGTCATTCATCTCTTATGGCAGTTCTGCTTCTTTCTATGACCACACCTGCTTCTTTTTTATTCATTTCATAATTGCCAATGGCATGAACATGTGGGTATACCCATCCAAAAGGCTAAGGTCTATCTTGGTTCTACATGACAATGACAACAACTATGCTGATGTAAAAAATATTTAAAACAATCTTGAGTATGGGAAATATAAGTGGGAAGAGACAGGCATTTTGTAGTATAAATAAGGCTGGGAAGCCAAGAAAGAGTGAAATTCTGTCATTTGTAACAACATGGATGAAACTACAAATTATTATGGTGAATGAAATAATCCAGAAACAGAAAGACAGGTACCATGCTTTGAACTCATTTGTGGAATTTGAAATAGTTGATTACATGGTACTTGAGAGTACAATAGCAAAATCCAGAGGTTAGAAGAGTAGAAAGAAGGAATAAAAAAATGTTGGTCATAAGGAACTGAGTTACTATTAGATAAGAATTTTTAGTACAATATTTTACAATAGGGTAAACTTTTCTTAAATATTGATTAGGTACTAGATGTCTCAAAAAATCTAGTAAAAGTGATTTTTCAATGTTTTCATCACAAAGGAATAGTGAATATTTAAGATGATGAATATGTTGATTATCTGGTTATTATATAACAGACATATTAAAACATTTCAGTATACACTATTAATATAAAGGATTATTATATACTGATCAAAAATAAAAATTTTAAAACATAGCCATGTTTGAAGAACATATTTTAAAAAGATAATAGACAAAACATTTATATCATAACACATAATGAACATGTACAAATCAATAAAATCAATAGCTTTATACATATGAACAAAAATTTCAAGAAAAGAAATATTGTCAACAAAATAGAGATGTTCTTGACATTACTTGAATGAAATAAAATAAAACTCACTTAAAATCCAATAAACACAAACCTAGATCATGTTAATATGATCTGAGGAGGACTGACAGAAACTGAGAAGGAATGATAATAAATTCAACTGGAGAGAGGGTGGGGGAAAGACGTATGTGTGAAAATTTAACTTTTTGTAGAGGACAGTTGACAGTATTCTCTCAAAACTGAAATGTGCCTTTCACTTAGCAATTTTTCTTTTAAGATGTGTATCTGCAGAAATATTAATATAATCACTGAGTATATACATACAAATTCATGGAAGAAATTGTATTTTACAGGAGGAAATTTGAAAGAAACATCCACAAAGAAGGCACAAACTTAAGAATCTGCCTCTACTATGAGAGGTCTGCATGTTTCCCCTGGTTTTGACCTCAAGACCCAAGTCAGTTCTTGTACTTTCAGAAGAAGACAGTAAAGAAGTGTTACTCAATAGGTTCTGATATTGTGGAAGGACATAGCAGTGATTGTTTCTGTTTCTCAACAGTGACTCTTAGGATAAAACCCCATCTCTATAATAGTAACACAATATAGTGTGTTGGAGGCTAGCCTCAGTTATATTCAACCCTATCTCAAACCAAACCATGCTAAAACAAAAGACAGAACAAACAGCAAACAAACAAACAAAAACCAAAATAATCCACGCCCACCAAACCAAACCAAAACCAAACCAAACCAAAACAAACCAAAACAAAACAAAACAAAAAAATATCACCTACAATGATAATTTTTGAAGTTGGCTTCCTGTGGCCCTGTGTGCAGGTCAGTCCTATGCCCAGCATGAGATTTCCTAGAGAAGCTGGAGAGAGTTCTATAAGGTTCTTCTATTATTACAAGATGATCTGGTACAAAGAAAACAGTGAAGCATTGTATCCTGCACTTTGCCTGCTCCTACTCTTCTCATTTCAATTTCTATGGGAAGGCCTCATTTTTAGTCCCAAGAATTCCCTGTTTATTAAGTCTCAGACTCCAGGCTTAGTTCTCTGATTATAAGCTCCAAGTTTTCAAAACTTCCTCTTTTCTCAACTCCACTATAGCCAGCCTTATCTATAGTAATGGAATCATTGCTTTAGCAGTTCCAATTTCTCCAGCCTTTTTGCCCTCTCCCATTAGGCAGGCCACTCCAACAGAGGCTCTCAGGTATTCAGAAGACTCTCCCTGCTGAAGTTTTCCCAATCTGAAGGTTCTCCACCTTAGCACCAGTGGTCTTTTCAAACGTAAATTTCACAACACTCCTACCCTTCCTTTCCAGTGACTTGCTTAAGCCTTTAAATGGCTCTGCATGGCTCTTAGGATAAAACCCCAATTGTATAATAAGAACTTGGCATTCAAGATTAGCTGTAATTTGTGCCCAGGGTACATTTCTTGCCTCTTTCTCTGCAACCTAATGTTGCGTGGATGAATACCCACCCATAGACACTAGTTTTTTGGGTTTTTTTTTAAATAAACAGTCATCATACTTATTTATGAACATGAGCTCCCCTACCTGGGCTGCCTCAGTCCCATTTACAAGTCTAGCTTCAAGCCATCCCTTAGAGAATTGTCTCAGGAGGCACTTCATCCATGATGAAGTCTCTAAGGTGACAGTTTCTAAACTCAAAATTTTCTATGGATATTATAACAGATGTGAAACCTAGACCCTGGGTGATATTGAAATACTGAGCAATCAGATAGCAGATAGTGGTATATCAACTCTGTTTAGTCCATAAGATGCTTTAATATTTAAAATGTTTTTCTCCTTTCCTGTCACTTCTTCCCTCTCATTAGCTCCCCTTCTCAGCAAAACTCCAGGCAATTGACCTGGGACAGAATGGGTAGCTGACAGCCAATAAATGGTCAATAGGAATACATCCCCAGGCTTCCTTTCTCCTGTGCATAGGTAGGCATCCTTGCAAACAGGTTCTGCCAGAGTACTTTTCCATTCATACCCAGTTCATTCTGGTCAGCAGTGACCAATATACAAAGGTAGGCCCTGCTGTAGTAAGAATTTGTTTTCAAGAACAGTGACTGATCTGAACGGCTTTTCAGGGATGTGTAAATAAACCAAAGCACAAGGTCAACATTCTATACCATGATGAAAATGGGTTTTGTTGGATTGAAATAAAAATCTTATGTGAGGTTTTTGTTTCTCTCTCTTTTTGATATGACTAGTTTCTTTCTATATATCCCAGTTATAACTAAAAGAGTGCATTTTAAAAAGGGTTTGTGACATATTTTTCTTACTATTCACAACGTTTATAATATTATCAGATACATAATGGCTGCTTGATAAATGTTTGTGGAATGGCTGTTGTGACAATGGGCAGTCCGTTGTTGTTTAACAGATAGAAACAATTCCTAGTTGGCAGAAGGAAAGAGAAAGTAAACAGCGTCTTAGCTTCCTCTAAGCAAACTGCAACAGTTGGAGGGAGCAATTTAAAGTTGAGCTGAAATTCTTTAGTATTGTTATCTCAAGTGTCACAATAAGGAATTCATTCTTTTGTACTGTGAAAACTCACTCGTGTTATACCTAGCATGTAATCCTAAACCATTTGCATGCTGTTCAAAGAATTGTTCTGCATATAGATTGGTTTGTGTGCCCATATGTTTAAAAATTCAATTTAAAGGAACAGCTGAATTAGTCAATGAGATTGAAACTTTTCTTCAACATTCAGTTTAGGTGACAAGGAGAAGCCCATATTCATTTGCACGTTTAAAGAGGGAAGCTGAGGGGGATATTCCAGGCTTGTCTTGCAGAGACTAAACTCAGTAAGAACGGTTCCCCTGTTTATCAGTTTTCTCCCTTGCTTCCCTTCTGTATTGCAGAGGTTAGGGCTATTTCTTAATGGCTTTCAGACTGCAGTTCATTAAGGTTACTGCAATTGGTGCCGCTGTCAATGATTTCACTAGTATCTGCTGCTAGCAGGCAGTAACAAGGTGCATATCCTTCTCAATCATATTTACGACTACTTCGAAATTATAACAGCTGGATTATCTGCCTCTGTACTGTCTCTCTTGCCAAATGAATAAATTAGCTCCCAAGCCTCTTTTGGAGCAGCATCAAAAATCAGTGTTTCTGACAACTTTTCCAAGTTAAAATGCAGTGAGACCCCCACCCCCACCCCAGCATTGTTTTCGGGAGAATGAAAATGCTGAATTAAAAAACAAGTGGAGAAATATTAGATAGACTGAGCCATGAAGCCCAATCATTTTATGATTCCCCATAGCTGTCTGTCTTTTTCATATGCAGGGGAGGTCTCTCATCATTGATCAGCCTTCTTTTATTACATGGTGTTCAGGGAGAAGCAAAGCAATCTCTAACACCACAAGGGTCAAAGAAATGGTGAACTTGTGGATTAAACTTGCAAACTCAGGGCATTGATGAGGACTGTTTGTCTCCCTTGGCTTCCGGTAAATCTCAATTTGCAAATTAAAACAGAACCTTTAAGGCTTTTCCAGTATCAGTCTGAATTCAAAATGGGTTACAATCTGCAGATTCCTTGATCTGACATTCGAACTCATAGCTGAGGAGGCACAAAGCTGCCAGAACATGTTTTCCATTCTGTGTCAATGGAGCCCTTAATCCTCTTCAAATTGGTTAAATAAGTCAGTGTAGAAGTGGTGTCATGGGAAAGAGTTTCATGGACTGGGAAGTAAGCAGATTTAGGGGGAATTAGTGAGCTTCTCCAGAGAAGGCAGGGCTGCTTACTCTAGCTGGTCACTCCTTTGGCATGACCGGTAGAGGATGAAAAGCAAAATGTCTCTGAACTTCTCAATCTAGATTTCTTTACAGAACTTGATTCTGACTTGGCTCATGCCCCTGCCCATCTCTGTTACTAGAGCCAAAGATGACTTTTCTATGCATGTTGTTTGTCTTGAGAATGAGACTTTATAAGATGAACCAATGAAGAGAGCTGTGCATTAGCTTGAGGATAGCAGAGCAAAAGAGAAATGGGAACACAAGGCACACGGGCAAATTTGTCTCTCTTGTTTCAATATTGTCAACACACATGTTTGGATTGTACTCATAAGCTTACATTGGACAAAGATGAACCATATGGGTTCATGCATTTCAAAGACGGCAAATCCATGTGAACTGACTCAGTCTTTATTCAGAATAACCCAAATGGGAGACCTTGGCTAACAGAAACGTCTACTTCATGGGTCATCAAACTGTGATCTGCCTATGTTGGCAAATAAAGTTTTATTGGAGCATAGCAGTATCCCTTAGCTCCAACACTTACATATTGTTTATGTCTGCTTCTAAGTGTTCATGACAATGACTGTCTGACCTGTAAAACTGACATTTGCTGTTTTGATAGAAAAAGGTTAAGACCCTGCTCTACTCAGCACAGATCAGAAAGTGTGCAGTTTTCCCGAGAGGCAGTCAGTGGATGTGATCAGCTTTCAGCAATTCATATAGTTTATAATGTAAAGTTTAAAATTAGTTTTACTTGCATAATACTACCAAGAAGGCACAACAATATATCATTTGTTCATTGATTTTTTAAAGTTGATATCACATATACTTTATTAATACAAATAATATATACTAAAGATTTGTATTGTTATGCAACATGTATAGTTACTGGTGAGGCATAGAAACAAAGGCACTATCTAAAATATTAGCAGTAACTGCTATCATTCAATAGTGCTGCTTGGAGTATCCATTTTAAATACACTTCTATGTCAGGCCCAGCAGGAGAAGTGGACATCCAAAAATGAAGCTGGATATGGTGGCTCACAATTACAATCCCTACAATCCCAGCTCTTGGGAGACTGAGGCAGGAGGACTTCTACAAGTTTATGCCAACCTTGGCTATGAATTGAGACTCTTTATAAAAATTAAATTGAATAAAAGATCTCCAAAAAAAGTAGATACTATTCTAAATAAGAATCATTCTAAACAATCTATCTGGAAAGCAGGTGTCCATTCCTATAGTGATTTCGAAAAGCTTACAAACAGAAATGAGCCCACAAGAGGCTAGACTGTAGCTCAGTGGTTAAGAACACTTGCTGTTCATGCGAGGGACCTAGGTTCAGTTCCTAGGACCCACATGATGACTCACAGTCATCCTTAAGCCCAGTTCCCTGAGATCTGACACCTTCTTCTGGCCACCTCAAGCACCAGGCATGCACATGGTGCATACGTGTATGAAAACTACTCCTGCACACTGAAAAAATAAATAATAAGCCCAGAAGAACAAATGTAAAGAGCTCAGAATACAGGGCAGAAGGATGAGGAATGACGGGACTGTGTGCCAGTCACCTGGATGCTATTGGTGGCTCTAGGATGGCGGACATGCTTTGATTCTCTTGTAGGAGTTTTTCCAAATGTAAAATTTCAACTTTGGTTTTTTGACTTACATCTCACTGATTTTGCCCATCATGAAGTATGTGGAGATTATTTTGGAAAGTGTGACAGATGTGCTTAACGTGACCACATTTTATTGTGACATTTTGTTCCCTGAAAAATACTGTATGGATGTTTCTGTCTTTATTTATCCAGGTGACAATAGCCTAGACTCTTAGAGGTAGCTGTGACCCTGGAGGTGATGGAAAGTGAGCACTTCTCAAATGTTAGTTTTCCCGTGAATAGTGGGGATCTACTTTTCATTTCAGGGGTGAAGGAGTTTCTAAAATGCAGATTCCGATTCAATAGCTCTAGAATGCATGCTAAGAAGTCTGCAGATGAGAATTTGAAGAGCCAAGTGTCCTACGGTCAGGACAATCTGCCCTTTGATATCTGTGGATTTCCATCTAGCTCTTGTGTGAGCACTTATAATTTACACAAAGTACTCTCAGCTCTCCTGGTAAGCTACTTCTGATGAATTGAGTTTCTTGTGAGTTCAGTAGTGGTTAGTATTGAATTGTGCTTTTGAGATCATCAGCCAATTCTCTTTTTTAATTATTTATTTATTTACATTCCAGTCAATTCTTTTTAAAAATTATTTAATTTATTTACATTCTAGCCGTTGACCTGCTCCTAGCTCCCTCCCACCCCCAGTTCCTCATCCCATTCCTCCTCCCCTTTGCCTCTGAGAGGGTGTTTCCTCTCACCAGACCTCCTCCTTCTCTGGGCCTCAAGTCTGAGGCCAGACCAGGCAGACCTCGGTCCTCTGAGAGCCCCTACCAGCAGCTGACTGAGACAAATGCAGATACTTACACCCAACCATTGGACTGAAGTTAGGGTCCCCTATGGTTGAATTAGGGGAAAGATTGAAGGAACTGCAGGAGAGAGTGACACTGTAGAAAGACCAACAGTCTCAGCTAACCCAGACCCCAGGGAGCTCCCAAAGATTGAGCCACAAACCAGGAGCATACACTGCCAATATGCAGTCCCTGGCTCATATATAGCCAATTCTTTTGTTGGCCAAAAATTAAGTCCACTGGTACTGTGTGTCACAAGTGGCTTGTTTGCCTGAGGGAAGCAAACAGTGACAGCAGGTTGAAGTTTCACATACTTTCTCCCCTCCCCTATGTGATCCCCCTTTTTCTCTCTTCTTAAAGTGAACATATATCATGTGTACAGTTGATCATCAGCACATTTATACAATTAGAGGTATTCAAGTTCCATTAAGGTTTGAGTGTGTCTTGACTTTGTCTTATAGGCTTGTGTGTTAAAGGCTAGGTTGTCAGCTGGTGGCTTACTGAGTGGTGGTAGAACTGTCTCTAGCTTCCTCTGGTCTCTACTCCAGCAGTATTCTTGGCTCTCATGTTTCAGAAAGAAGAATTCAGATAGGACCCACTCGTAGATCAAACAGGCATGGATTTAACTGGAGCAAGCAAGAAGCAAGAGTATACTCTTGAGAAAAAGCATGCACTACGGACATTGACTTAGAAGTGATAATTATGTAAGAGGAAAAAATTGGCTGCAGATGCTGTAGCAACTGACCCAAATAAACTTGTTTATTCTCAGAAAAAAAAAAAAAGTGAGCTGAGCAGAGCAACAATGGCCTGATTACAGCAAACAGAGGCTTACGTTTCTTCTTTTACTGTTATCCCTCTTGAGTCTCCTCCATGGTGGCCACTTCTAAGAATGTGGTGTGCTTTTCCTGGAAACTCATTTTATGTAACTCTGAATTCAGTCTGTTATGAGTAGATGTGCAAGATACAAGAATATGTAGAGGGGTTCGAGTACCCATAAACTTGAAAAGTTTATTAGGGATGGCTAATAACATTCTGCACATGCTCCCTAAAGAGGAAGTCTCTCAACTTCTTTGAGTTGATTCAGCTAAAGTGGACTATAATTACCTATTGCTTATCATGTCCTCTTTTTGACATGTGAGCTGCTACATTAGGAGTCAACACTCCTACTCCTACTTACAGCCTTGTGGCACCATCAATTACTAATCTTTATGTGTTGATATTTAGAGTTGTTCAGTCTCTCCTTGAGGTAACATGATGCCTAAACAGAACAGTTTGGAGTTAGTTGCTAGGGCCTAGTAGAAGGAAGTTAGGCCACCATGGAAGTGGATAGGTGTTGGAAAGATGGAGCTTTCTTGATAGAGATATTGGGACCCCACCTCCCTTCTGTGTCTTTGCTTAATGACTGCTATGAGATAAACATAACTCTATCATATGTTCTTCCCAAAGAGATCAAAGCCAAATGACCCTGGGCAAAAATGTCTGTATTTCTGATGAAAAAGAAATCCTTCTTCCTTTTAAGGTATTTTGTCCCAACAATGAAAATCTAGCTAACATAAGCTCTAGAAAAGTATACTACCTGTTTGCCCTCAAATATTTAATGATAGGCCCTGGGGTTGAAGGTGCTAAACAATAATGTCTTCCAGTTTTCGTGGTAGAAATACTCCAACCATGGACTTATATTTACACTACAAAAATGTACCTAGCTTTTAAAGCTCCTGAAAATTGAACAGCCAGTAGGAATCTGAACCATGGATCTACCAACCCCCATTATAACATATAACATTTAACACTGACAGAATATTTACTGTATAAGATGCAGTGGTACAAAAGTTACATATAGCCTTAAACAAAAATCAAAGGTGATCATATTCATTCATTCTACAAGTTACTGAACGGTAGGTGTCAGGGAAATACATATGAGGAGAAAGCAATCTTTGTCCTGAAATGATCTGCAGAGTTTAGAGGAATGACAGATACATAAATAGATAAATTACAATGGAGAGTAATATAATAGAACAATAGTGGTGGCAACTGATTTAGTATCCATTGGGTTCCCTGTTGGGGGTAAGGGTATGAAAAAGGTAATCCATTTTCTTGATTTCTTTGCATGAGCCCATTCCTCACATCTGAACAGCTTATATGGATGTATCTTATGTAGAGATCCCTTTTAGATATAGTAGAATGAGAGAGTATATCTGCTCCTTTATGTAGAAACTGGTGACATGTATGTTTCTTGTTGTGCTTAGCAGTAGATCTAAATTATTATCTGCCATACAGATTCCAGAAACAAAGAGAATGGGGAAGAGTCTTTTGAGAACTAACCATGTGTAGACCTCAGGAATATTAGCCTTATACAAACTGTATTTCATTTTAGAAAATTTGAAGGCATCAAACAGTTATAGAGATTTCAAAATAAAAAAGAATCTTTTGAGTTAGTGGTTAGTATTTAATTTAAGGTTTTGAACCTAAGTAGTGTTTGTAAGACTCTAAAACTATTTTTAAAGTAAAGAGCAAGCCAAAAAGATTTTTAAAAATCAGAATGACTTAATGGGTTAGTCCTCATCTGATTACTACTAAAAGCGAATGTAATTCATTACAACCACTGATAATATTTGCTGTTGCAAATCCTTCATAGAGATAAGATGGATAGAAATTATAAAAATATTTATTTTTATTCAGTCTTCTTTGTCTTTGGACTCTCTTTGTCCATCACTTTTATATTGGCTCACACAGGCCAGAACTATATTTCAACATCATGGTCAGAGTGCGAAAAAAAAAAAAAAAAAAAAAAAAAAAAAGGGTTTGGGGTGCATCAAAAACCAATCTTGATGTGAGAGAACAGTGTGCCTGAAAACAAAGTTGTTATGCTTCTCTCTCTTCTCTCTGCTCTATGTGGACCTATGAGTGAGGTGATGATTTAGTGCAGAATTCTTGATAGTTCACTAGGAACCCTACTGAGCAAGCTTGCTTTGGTTTCTCATAGGATTATAGGAGACAGAATGAAGGATGACACTTTGAAAGGAGAACAGCCAGGGACCTAGCAACCAGCCACAACCTCCTAATTCCTTTCAAGGCCTAAGGGCACTCTGTTGGAATTTTTAAGCACGGAGAGATAGGAAGGTTTTAAATTTTACACCCAGTCAGTCAGTACAAAATAGAAGAAGAAGAAAGTGCATGGGAGGAATTCAATGATTATTTGGATTTATTTATGTTGTTATCTAATGGTTTGCTTTTCTGTTCATCTTTAGTTTTCCTTTCTATTTTACTTTCCCATTGGCCTCTGAATATAAACAAATCTGGAGTATTTGTCCAAAAGTTGAATTTATTTACATGTTGGCATGCTTTCCCTTGAAGAATATTCACATGGAGAAGTATATGTTGATTTTGGCAACCATTCTGTTTGACCATCAAAACCAGCACTCTGAGAATGAGAGGAGAGGCTGCTACTACCATCCTTTTGTCAGGTACTTGGACATAAAATGCTACCCCAAGTCAGGAGCTATTGCAATTCTTAGCTGCTAGGGGAGTAAGCGTCAGCTCTATCTAAAAGTACACCTTCTGATAAGCTGAATATATTCCACTGGGAAGCCACACATCCAAGAATATTCGAGTGGCCCAAATTGGCCTTGATGGGGGAAAACAACAAAAGACACAAGGCGGGGTGGAAAAGGAAGAGAGGGTGGATCTGGAAAGAGTTGGTGGGGAAAGGACATCGAATATCATCAAAACATGCACTAAATTCTCTAAGAACTAAGAACAATACCTATCTCCTATAGTCATAATTATGCTAAGAGATCTGGAATAAGTACAGTCAATGTATAAGCAAAATGAGACAGATGGTTATACTAAATTCCGGTCATTTCATCAGTTATTAGGTTGTCACTTGAATTTCATGGGAACCTCTGAAAAACATGTGAAGTTATGTCATTTTTTAAAATATGGTTTGGGATTCATGTGTATTCATATCATGGAAATTTCAATAGGCCCCAGAAGTACTGATTCTCGCCCTTCTGACTACACCAAGAGAGTGAGAAAAGCCTTTCAAAGTTAAATGATCCTTCGCTCAGGTCATTACTTCCCCTCCAGCTCTCTTGAGCTTATGTACCTACACTCCACAGGGCTCAGAAACCTTCACTTACTCTATATTTCTATGACAACTGCCTGAGCCCAAGCTTTCTGCATCTCATTTGGACTGTAGCAAAAGTCTAACTGATCTCCCTGCCTTCACTTTTCCTACATGTCAAATCTTTTTCTCAGTATCACAACCAGAATGGCTTCTAGAAAATAGAAAGCTTGCTGTAGCACTCGTCTTTTTCAAAATAGGTCAGTAGTTCCCCCTCTCAGCATCACTATGCAGGGCATACAACACCTCCCATAAATTCACCTGTAGCTAAATCTTTAGCTTCCTTCTTAGCAGTCATAAATTGTTTCTATCTCTCTGCATACTTCATATCATCTTTTATGTTGAAATTAATTATCCTACTGTCATGTTTAGAAAGCTATGGAAAGGGTCCTTTACTAAGAAAAAGCCTTTTATTTGCATCCTGGATCTCTGAGTCTATCACTTAAAAAGTTGTTTATATACAGCAAAAGTCACTTGCTTGGTGATTGTTTTATGAGAAATATATTACTATGTGTCTACCACTGTGATCGCTAATTTTATGTCAACTTGACACATTCCAGAAACATTTGAGGACAGGAACCCTCCACTGAGAAAATGTCTCCATTAGATTGAGCTTTAGGCAGGCCTATGGGACATTTTTGTAGTGATTGATGCCAGTGGGTCCAGCCCGCTGTGGGCGGTGCTATCTAGTGCTCCTGGGTTCTGTGAGAAAGCAGGCTGAGTAAATCATGAGGTTTCAAACTAGTAAGCAACACTCCTTCATGGCCTCTGCATCAGCTCTTGCCTCCAGGTTCCAGCCCTGCTTGAGTTCCTGTCCCAACTCTTTGATGATAAACTGTTACCTGGAAATGCAAGATGAAATAAACCATTTCTTCCCTAAACTGCTTTTGGTCTTCTATAGTAACTTAAAGACAATCACCATTATCTCCCCTCTTCAAAAATTTTCTTATGTTTATCACCTGTATATTTATGTCCTTATTTCCTGCCAATTGCCTCTTACCCAAATTTGAAGTCTTTCCTTTTAAAAGAATGTTATCATACAGTGTATATGTATCATGCTGTGCAATGACTTGGAGATTCGTCGGTATTCTTACATAAATCAATAACAGTTCCTTCCGTTTTATTGCTGAATAGTGTTCTGTTTTGCACTTGCATATGTTTTACGTTTCCATTCCACTGTTATAGAGAATCTGGGTTCTCCTTACAATCTGAGTTGTTCCCAGTTGTGGATAATTACACATAAAGCTGCTATGAACATTCTTAAACAAGTTTCTGTGTTAACATGGATTTTCATTCCATTTGGAAAGAAGCCCAGGAGTGGAATTTCTGGATTGTATGGCTAAATGTATACTTGTAAGAGAACTGCCAAAGTGTTTTCCAAAATGGCTGTATGGTTTTTATTGCCACTAGCAATGAACAAGAGTTTCATTTCTTCCCTGTGCTTTATAATATTTGGAATGGTCTGCACTGTTCATGCAAGTCATTCTAAAATGTGTAGAGCTGGATGTCAATGGGATTTTACTTGCCATTTCACAACAACCGTACAATATCTTTCCATGTCCCTAAAAATATGCTTATTTGATATCTGTGAATTGTATCAACTTAGGTAACTTTTTAGATATATTGTCCATTTTTAAATTATGTTAGAGATTATTGTTGGGTGCTAAGAGCTTTCACATATTTTAGTGGCAAATCATTTATTATACATGTGCTGTAAAATTCTTGTAGACTATAGCTGCAGTCTCTCTCTCTCTCTCTCTCTCTCTGTGTGTCTGTGTGTCTGTGTGTCTGTGTGTCTGTGTGTGTCTGTGTGTGCACATACATGCAGATGTGGAATCCAGAGGCATAATCTTTGTTTTCTTCTTTTATCACTCTCTGTCCTAGGTTTTGATACTGGATTTCTCACTGAACCAGAGCTTACCACCTAGTTAGGCTGGCAGATAGCAAGCTGCAAAGAACCCCTTGTATTTGATCCCAGGGCTAGAGATACAGGCTGAAATTTTCACACCTGGCTTTTTACCTGTGTCTTGGGGTGCCTAGTCCTGCGTGTCTAAGTGCAAGGGAGGGCGTGACACAGTTCCCTCCCCTGGAGCAGAGCCAGCAGGGCGTGTGCCTCACAAATGCTGTTGCTGACTAGGCTCACCGTGCTGATATATTTTACTTGAAGTTCCTCCTTCAGGGGAATGTCCTCCCTGCCATTGTTAATGACTCCAAGATAATCAGAGACAGCGCGAATCTGGAAGGCAGGGGTGTGTCTCAGTAAAAGGGTGAATGCTGTGACCTTTGGGAGAGCCCTTAACACCCTGGAAAAGAACTCTGTCTTTGTTCACTTTTTTTTTTTTTTTTTCCCCGAGAAAGGGTTTCTCTGTGTAGCTCTGGCTGTCCTGGAACTCACTCTGTAGACCAGGCTGGCCTCGAACTCAGAAAATCCGCCTGCCTCTGCCTCCCAAGTGCTGGGATTAAAGGCGTGCGCCACCACCACCCGGCGGAAAAGAACTCTGAAAACTAGAGTTCAAGAATCAATAATTTCTCAACTATGCAAAATATAAGGATGCACTATGAGTTATACTTCATGGATTTAAAAGAATAGAGACTGCTTGTCAGAAAGATATTAAGGAAGGAGATAAAGAGATTTTGGGAGTGGTGATCTCAAGGCTAGTTTCCACCCAGCTCAATTTATTGTTTGTGCTTACAAAGGCAGGCAGATTCCTGAGTTCAAGGTCAGCCTGTGACACAAAAAATTTTGGTCTAGGTACATCCGAATGGTAATCTCAGGACAGGATCCCACCCAACTGATTTTCTTGTTTGTGCTCACAAAGGCAAGCAGATCTCTGAATTCATTTGCCAAGTTAAAAACGAGTACTTGATTTCTCCTTATAGGAATCAAAGGGCTAAGTCATAAAATGCTAATTCATGAGATAATCAAAAGGGAACCTGGAGTAAGCAACTGAACTGATATATAAAGAAAAGACTGCCCTTTGGTCTGTAAGAGAGCGCTACCCAGAGAAAACTGCTTAGAGAGCAAACATAGCTCTTTTAGAATTATTTTTTTCTAGCAGCTATCCAGAAAGAACTTCTTGGAGAGCAAACAAAGTTCTTATAGAATTTTTCTAGAATGATTTCGGACTTTGGTAGGAAAATATCCAAGAACTTTTCATAACAGTTTTTCTGACTTTGGTCAGAAAACTCATGAACTATCCAGTGAGCTTTTAGAATTTTTTTCTAGCATGAGAGAGCTGTCTCTAGCAGAGAGCTGTCAGGAGCAGAGAGCTGTTTTGAGCAGGAGCTGTCTCAAGCAGAGACCTGTCTCAAGCAGAAAGATATCTCGAGCAGAGTACAGAGCCAAGAACTATCTACAGAGAGCTGTCTAGGGACCCATCTCCAGCAGACTACAAGGCTGTCAGCTTGCACCACATCATTTGATTTCGGGTCGTTCTTTTTGCAGCTCCAAACACTTCTCCCTCAGAACCCCTCTCCAAAGTGAGGCTGGTCCTTGGCATTAGGGGGTCTAAGCTAAGGTTTTTATGCTTGGGTAGCAAGCATATTATCTACTGCATTATCAACTCTGCTACTTTTCATGTGCCTTTATGGCATTTGCATATATTCTTTGGTGAACTATATTTTGAAATCTGTCTATTTCTTTGAGTTTTAGCTTTCTTATTGTTAGGCATTAAAAATTATTTTCTTATTAATATATATATATATATATATATATATATATATACAGAGAGAGAGAGAGAGAGAGAGAGAGAGAGAGAGAGAGAGAGAGAGAGAGAGATTTTAAATTTTATTTTATGTGTATTAGGGTTTTGTCTGCGCATGCATATGTGCATTGGTTATGTGCCTGGTGCCAGTGGAAGCCAGAGGATGGTGTCAGATCCCCTGGAACTGGATGGTTGAAAGCCACCACATGGGTGCTGAGAACTGAACCCAGGTCTTCTACAAGAGCAGCCAGTGCTTTCAACCACTGATCATCTCTCCAGTCTGGTTTTGTATATTCTTAACATAATTCTTTTGTCAAAATTATAACTGCAAATATTTTTCTTCTATTCTGTGGTTTATTTTCCATGCTTTTAATCTTTTACAGAATAAATATTTAAAATTACAATTTAGCTTTTTTTCCTTTACATATCATGATTTTGTGTCATACCAAAGTTATTTGCCAAACATGATGTTTATTAGTTTAGTAGGTATCCTCATTAGTTTTTTACTGTTAACCTGCCAAAATCTAAAGTCACCAGGGAAGAGGAACCACAGTTGATGATTTACTTTGACCACATTGATTCATAGCCATATTTGTGAACATTTTCCTTGATTGATAACTAATTTGGGAGGGCCCAACCCACTTTGGGCAGCAACATCCCTACTCTGGCAGGGTCATGGCCAGTAAGTAAGTCAATAAGCAGTACTCTTTTATAGTTTCTGTTTTCGATCCTGCCTTGATTTCCATCAATGATTGACTATGGCCTGGAAGTATAAGATGAAATAACCACTTCCCTCCCCTAAGTTACATTTGGTTGAGTTATTTATCACAGCAACAGAGATCAACCAATAAACAGTACAGGTGCTATAGGAAAACAGTACAGTCAGAGTGACTTAATGGTCAATGAAAATCTGTTTTCTCACAGTTTTGGAGGTTTAAGTCCATGGTCAACGAATCGGTGTGTCTGGTTTCTTCTATTATGTCTTCTGCCAGCCTTCTCACTGTATCCCACATGTGTTCTTTGGTCTGTGAGTGCACATGTTTATACCTTAGTGTTAATTAGTGTGCTATGGAGAAACACAATGAATAAGAAATGGCTCATGCAAGTATGCAGAGTGAGAAGTACCATAATCTGCTATCCTCAAATTACAGAATTAAAAAAGACAGTGATGAAGTTAGTCAAGCTCTGTGAAGTAGTGGATTTAATAGTCTCAGTCCAAGCACAGGAGAGGATTGATCTTAGCAGGCAGAGTGGATAGGTCTCACCTTTCTCCTATTCAGCCCTTTACCCTTAGTAAAGATGCCCACCTCGTGATGAGATTTTGTTTCGTTGATTGAGAACCATCAGTTTAAATGTAAATCTTAACAAACGTATTTTTATAAACATACTCAGAAATAAAATTGAACTACACTTCTGAGTACCATTGACACATAACCATTACAATTACAATCCTTCTTCTTGTTCTTTTTTATTTTTTTTATTTCTTATTGTTCTTTAGAAATTAATTTACTTATTTTATTATATGTGTATGAATGTTTTGCCTTCATGTGTATGTGTTTACCACATGTATCCCTTAATCCTACAGAAGCCAGAAGACGGTGTCAGATCCTCTGAAACTGGAGCTACAGCTGATCATGAGCTGCCATGTAAATGATGGGAAACAAATATAGTTATCTGAAAGAGCAGCCTGCTCTCTTAATGTTGAACTCTCTCCAGTGCCATCTTATGGTTTTTATAAGGAAAGTGGTCATGTTGGATTCATGTTCATGTATATAAACTCATTTTTACCATCATTAGTGACTTAAACTCCTTCTCTTCCAGTGAAGTTATATTCTTCAATAGTGAGGATTATGATTTCTGCATATGGATTTGGGAGGAATGTATAATTTAGATATTAGCATAAGAACATGCTTCTCCTATGTTTTCTGCTAAATAGAGATGATTTATTGTTTTGTTTTGTTTTGTTTTTAATTGAGACAGGCAGTTTCACAATATAGCCCTGACTGGTCTTGAACTCACTGAGCTCAAATGCCAGCCTCTGCCTCCCAAGTTGTAGACTAAAAGGCATGTGCCACCATTCATGGCAAAATGAATATGCTTTTAATAAAGAACATTGTAGAGTTACTTGGTAAGAACAGACTGATTTGCACTGGGTTGAACTGCCAGTACTTAACTCAAAGCTTACCACATAAAAATGCCTACCAGCCAGGCATGCTGCCTGAGGAGACTGAGGTAGAATGGTTACTGTGAGTTTTAGATGAACTTGGGCTACATAGCGAGTTCCGGGCAAGTCTAGTTACATAATAAGACCCTGTTTCTCAAAATTACCAACTAACTAGCTGAGCAAGTAACAACCAAAGAAACAAACAAACAAACAGGTGGCTAAATGCTTGTTAAGTGAATAAATAAACAGGAATCACATTCATTGTTCTATTTCATTTTCTGACTTTGTGTTTGCATATAGTTGTATTGTTGAAGAATCTTTATAATACTTACTGTTCAGATAAAATCCTAAAAGCATATCAATGTCTATTCAAAATTGTCTTAAATGGCAGTATTTGCTGAAACAAACACTATTGCATTCTAAGATCAACGTTATATCTAGGTGTACACCCCATACTAGCATAACATATATTTTAGTGTACTAAAATACATTTACAAGAATATTTTAAAAAGCTGGAGAGATGGCTTAGCAGTTAGAGGGACTAGTTCAGTTATAGATTCCCACATAAACATTCCAGCAATACATTCCCACAAGTAACTATAACTTCAGTTTCAGGGGATCTGAAATCCTCTTCTGGCCTTCAAAGGTACTACATATATAGTACAAATACATACATGTAGGCATTCATACATAAACAAACTAAAATAAAAATACTAAGTAAAAGAATATTTTAGAGCAACACTATTCATTAGAAAAAACAAAACTAAATGCATCCCAGATTATTCATCCACAGATATACTGTGGTGGTTTGAATAGGTATCATACTCCATAGACTCATGTGTTTGAACATTTGGTCCAAAGAGAGTGGCAATATGAGGAGGTGTAGCTTTGTTGGAATAGGTATGGCCTTGATGGAGGCAGTGTATCACTGTGGAGGCAGGCTTTGAGGTCTACTATGTTCAAGCTATACACAATATGGAATCAGAACCTCCTCCAGGTTGCCTACAAGACAGTTCCCTTTTGCCTGTACATCAAGATGTAGAACTCTCCAGTAACATGTCTGCCTGAAAGCTGCCATCCTTCCCACCATGGTAATAATGGACTAATCCTCTGAAACTGTAAGCCGACTCCAATAAAATGTTTTTTGTTTTTTTGTTTTGTTTTAATAAGAGTTGCCTTGGTCATGGTGTCTTTTAACAGCAATGAAATGATAAGACACATATGTTCTTGCCTAGTCTCAAAATGGAATAGTATATTACAATGGACTCATTACTTAAATATGCAATGGCAAGAATGTTTCTTGAATGAAGAATGTTGCTGAAGAAGAAACAGTATACAGAAAGAACATGAATGTTACTATTTCTTTTTTGCTGAAGTTTTTTTTTTTTTTTTTTTTTTTTGTGAGCCAGGGTTTTGTTTATAAGGTCTAGGCTGGCCTGAAACTTGCTATGTAGACCAAGTTGATCTCAAACCTAAAGTAATCCTTCTTGCCTTTGACACTTATGTGCTGGTATTAGAAGCACGTATCACTCATCTGAGCTAATTATTTCATTTTTATAAAGATCAAAACCAGGCAAACATTAGCTATGCTGATAGTATTCATGATAGTTTTTACCTTTAGGGAAGAGAAAATTTGGAAGGAATATGAGAGGAATAATGAATATTAATGGTTCTGGTATATTTTATTTACTCATCTTGGTGGTAGATAAACAGGCAAGCTCATATAAAATGCCATTGAATGTTGATTTATTATTTTTTATTCTTATTTTAAAATTAGTACATGTGAAAATGGCCTTGTTATTTCTGTACAATTTGTAGGGAAACAAGGAATACATTTTATGAATCTTTATTAAAAATAAAGCAGAAATTGGATAGGTGGTGGTGGTGTACACCTTTAATCTAAGCACTCAGGAGGCAGAGGCAGGCAGATCTCTGAGTTCAAGACCAGCCTGGTCTACAGAGTTCTAGAACAACCAGGACAGACAGAGAGACCCCGTCTCAAAAAGAAAATAAACAAACAAGGAAACAAACAAACAACAAATAAAGCAGAAGCAAATGCAGATTATTTTTCTCTTTTAAATATTATCTTCTATGTCTTAGCTACTTTTTTAATTGCTGTGATAAGACACCATGATTAAGACAATTTATAAAAGAAAGCACTTAATTTGGGGCTCATGGTTGTAGAGAGTTAAAGTTCATAACCATCATGGTGGAGAACATGGCAGCAGGCAAGCAGACATTTTGCTGAGTAGTAGATAAGAGTTTATATCTTGATAAACAAGCATGAAGCAGAGAAAGCTAACTTGGAATGGCATAGACTTTTGAAAGTTCAAAGCCTGACCCCCCAGAGATGCATCTCCTCCAACAAGGCCACACCTCCTAAAACTTTACAACTGGAAACTAAAAGAAACATTCAAATATATGAGCCTATGGGGAAGTATTTTCATTCAAACCACTGTACTCATCTGTTCAACCTTTCCTTATATCATATCATTATCAAAATTCTTATAAAATCTGAACAAAGAATGAAATAGAGAGCCGGGCAGTGGTGGCACAAGCCTTTAATCCCAGCACTTGGGAGGCAGAGGCAGGCGGATTTCTGAGTTTGAGGCCAGCCTGGTCTACAGAGTGAGTTCCAGGACAGCCAGGGCTATACAGAGAAACCCTGTCTCGAAAAAACCAAAAAAAAAAAAAAAAAAAGAATGAAATAGAGAAGGCAAAGTTATTTGGGACATCCGGAGGAAACACTAGAATCAGGTCAAACTTGTGTATTTTTTTACTGCCCATAATTTAGTCACAGATGACAATTCAGGTCATAATACAAAGTTAAAATTGTCAAACCAGCTGTTTTTCATACTAATAGGAAAGTCATAGAACTATGTACCTTTCCACTGTTGGTTCATTTGTATTTTGCACCTAAATTTCACTAGTGTGGGGCCTTTTTTTTCCTAAAGAGGTACTCAATATTGTGTTTATGAAATACTAAAGAATGCTTTCAAATTGAGAGGTGCTGCATGCTTGCTGAAGGTTGCCTATTGTCAAAACACTATTTCTTGGTACTCTCAACATACAAGTAGAATCAATGACTTTTATAAAATGAAGGTTGCTGAAAGTTAGGAGATTCTCAGTGTTATGTGTTTGTATGTGTATGTACACTTGGAAAAATATGGATGTTAAAATTGATAATTTTTTAGAGTTCGTCACTTTCTTAGTTCCATCTAGAAGAGTTCATAGACTTTTTTTGTTTTTTTGTGATTTATTACTTTTATAATTTTTAAAATTTATTATTTTTTACTTATTCACTTTACATCCTGCTCACTGCCTCCTCCTGATCACACCCTCCCACAATTCTTCCCCCATCCTCCCTCCCCTTCTCCTCTGAGCAGGTGGGGACCCCCTGGGTATCTTTCCCACCCTCACATGTCAAGTCTCAGAGACATTTTTTCCTCCTAAATCAAAATGTTTTTAATTAACTTTCTAATTTATCCAAATGTTTATAAGAATGCAAATATATGCCAAAATCAATTTCTAATCAAATATCTTTTAAACCTAGTTTTATGAAATAATAATGTTGCATTGGTATATAAACTTCTTTATGTAGAGATTAAGAATGAATAGAATTACTTAGTAACCTTTAACACATAATTCAGTCAAGTCAATAGTTTTCAAATGGGCAAATGAGCTACTCAACCATATCGGGTTTTTTTTTTTTTGGGGGGGGTTGGCTCAGCCTGCTTTACCAAATCATATTTTAATAGAGTTTGTATAATTAACTCTTTTTCACAAGATAATGTATACCTTTCTAATACCTAAAATTGCTTTTTAGATAATCTAATCAGTGGTTTAGCAATTGATTCTTTCATGGATGTGGAGAACATATTAGAGATGGACTTGATTTTCTGTCCATGTGATTACAATAAATAAACATTAACAAAACCTCAAATGTTAATTTACTATCAAACTTTCAAATGATTGCTTGAACTCATAAGTTCTGTTTAGACTTTTCAAAATACAAATGTTCTTTGGCCTTTGATGAAGTCACATCCTGATAAAAACCATTATAAGTTGAAAATAATGTTTAGGGCAAAAGTACATTTAATTTGCTACACCAAAACTAATTAACACCACAGCTTAGAAATCTGGTACTATAGAATACTGGCTATTTATCCATATGATCACATGGCCAACTCAAACTATAGTTTGCTGTTGCTGTCAGTATCTCTAATGAGTATTTTAATGTATAATGCTACCCTAGGGAAGGATAAAAACTCCAAGTTTCACATATAGTTCCTACTGAATATGTAATGTTTTTGCACCAATGAAAGGAGAAAATTCTTCAGTCAAAACATAAGTGGGAGATTATCCCTACTAAACTTCCACTAATTGCATCAAAGTGGAGTATCTGGGTAAAAATTACTGCAATCAAAATTTTAAAAAATGAAATGCATGCATATATATTTGCATATAAGTAATATATGCTCAACATTGTAAAGTACTGAAGTATCTAAGAGGCGAAGCAGAATAAGGAGACAAGCTGGCTCTTGAAAGCGACAGTGAAAGAAAGAAGAACTACAAATTCATGGCTTCCTTCTCTAAGAGTTTTCTCTATCTTTATGGCTAGAACAGCAGAAAAAATCATTTTGGAATAATGATTTCAGGGAGAAGACTAAAGCTGAAAAAAGTTTAGGGGATGAATTTTGGAAATGAAAGAACTGCAAGAGAGCAACACACAAAGTCTGCTCATTAACTTTCACTTAATGCTGGCTGAATGACTGTTAAACTGTATACGTTGTGGGGGTAGGGAGGTAGTAATCCCAGGGTTTCTGATGAGAACTGGCAGGGCAGATAAAAATGTGTTCATGAAAATCAGCGACATTAGATGAGATTTATGAATGTTTACTGAGTTTGACAAAATGTGTGTTGCTCAGCCTGCCTCTCTCTCTCTCTCTCTGTCTCTGTCTCTCTCTCTCTCTCTCTCTCTCACTCTGTGTGTGTGTGTGTGTATGTGTGTATGTGTGTGTGTGTGTGTGTGTGTGTGTGTCTGTGTGTGTGTGAATGATGTGTCAAAGGACAGTAGATTTCTTTAGGAGAGAATTCCATAAACAAGAGTACAGTGATGGTGGGCCCCCAATATCTGAGGCTAAGCTGTGCCCAAATTCTTGGCTGACCACCAACATATTCAGGTGCGGGTAGAACTCCCAGGAAGCCTAGGTAAAAATAGCAGCAGCAAGAAACTGTAATAACTGCACAAATATATCAGCTGTTACATACCACAGGGGAGACAGAGTCTAGAGTTTGAATCCATGTAAGTAAATCGCCAACTAGGGCAACAAAAACATTTCCTCAGAATATAATATAATTCAGAATCACTGTAATGTGTATCTATAATATCCAATTTTAACATAAAATTATGGATATGTATAGAAATAGGAATGTTTACATAACCCTTGGTGGGAGGCAGTCACTGACGAATGAATCAGAACAGATATATATGTATACCTGACAAACCTTCAAGGGTGCAAGAAGGTTAACTAGAAATAGTTACAAAAATGAAAACACCTGTGCAATTAATCAGAGAACAAAGAGAATCTTAACCCAGAAATTATAATTATTATAAAAATGACATTTCAAAAGTACAATAACAGAAATGAAAATCTATCAGATAAAATGAAGAGTTAGTTATAGTTTGCAAAATAGTAAAATATAAGATGGATCTACAGAAAACATACAACTGAATGAACACAGGGATGACAAAATAAGTAATAAGGATGCATCTAAGTTTCAGTGAAGAATATAAAGTTACTCCTCTGTGAATGTATTTGTCACTTCTGTTGCTGGGATAAAACACTATGACCAACAGTTACTTACAGAAAATGTTTCTTTTGGCTTATAGATTCCTAGTGGGGAGGCATGTGGCAGGAGCAAGAAGCAGAGAGCTCACATCTTCAAACTAAATCACACACCAAAGAGAAAACTGGGGAAGCAATAGCATCTCAAAATCCAGTCAATGACACATGTTCTCCAGTAACACTATATTATCTTAACATCACCAAACAGTACCATCAGTTGAGAACAAAGTGTTCAAAACCCATACCTATGAGGGACATTTCCCATTAAAACCACCACAGCGAACCTCAATCAAAGCGAAAAAAATACATACAAAAATTATTATTACCAGAGATTTCAACACTCAAATTATTCCAAGTCAAAGATGAGATAAAAAATCACAGTAATAGAGTAAGTTGATATACATGGGACTGATTCTCCATAAGATCCACTAAGAAAAAGGAATTAAAACATGGTCAAAGTGCGAGAAGTAAGATATAATCAAACAGAACACACTAAATAAAGAAAAATTATGTCAAACAGGAATTATCTATTAAGCAAAATGAATACATCTCTGACAACAACAAAATAAGTTTCTCTTCAGCACACTTGCATGGTAAGAAATGCTAAATGAAAATGAAAAGAAATGCTGTGAAAGGGTGTTTCAAATTCATGATTTAGATCCAAACTACATATGTGTATGTGTGTGTGTGTGTGTGTGTGTGTATAATATATGGGAGAGGCATGGTGTCAGGAGCAAGAATCAAAGAGCTCACATCTTCAAACTGCAAGCACACACACATATGTCTATGCATATATATGTTTATACATGCATATATATATATATATATATATATGTATGTATTATATCTTCTCTTACTATATTGTGAAGCTTAGGCTGATTTGAAGTAAAAACTGTAAAAATGTACTATTTGATTTATTTAAACATTAAGAGGGTGGTATGATTAGTGTAGATTTATTATAAAGTTCTTACGCTGTACTTGAAATAATGTTCACTCCAAGGAGAGTATGGTATGTTAAGATGAATGACAGACTCCACAGAATAACTACTGAAAACTACAAAGAATTTTCTTACAGACCAATAAAAGAATCCAGATGAAACAGAAAAAAATTAACACTGCAGAAACCAAGAGACAAACAACCATTACAATTAATTAGGAACAAATAACAAGATGTCAGATATTATTATTAATCACATTAAATGTAAATGGATTAAATATATGTATTAAGCAGCCGAAACTATGAAGCTAGATAGAAGGAAGTGTATAGATTTCCCAGAAAAGATATACACTAAATATAAAGATGTAAGTATTACTAGCTCTAAGATGATGATGTCTTCATTATAGAATGCTAATATATCAAGAAGGTATATCAATCATATATATGTGAAAACTTTACATTATTAGCTCAAAGTATAGAAAATTACAATGGTATAAATTAAAAGACAAATGTGCAACCATATTTGCAAAATTAGTTTTTAAAAGAAATTCATCATATTGTTAGCATAGTGTATGGAACGGGTGTGCACGCCACAGTGCATGTATAAGTGTCAAAGGGTAACTTTGTGAGGTCAGGTCTTTAATGCCAACGTTTGGGAACCAGAAGCAGACATATCTCTAGGACTTCAAGGCCATCCTTGGGTTTCACTATAGAGTCCTAGATGGCCTGAAGCTTGCTATATAGACTAGACTGGACTCAAACTTAAATCCATCTCCTTCTGCTTCTGTACAGACTCAGGAAAATAAAGATTAAATTCATACATAAAATCTAGTCCCATAAAGAAAGCTCAGATTGTTTTACAAATGAATTCTGTCAGTTAAGAAGAATTAAAACCATACCTCAAAAGCTACTTAAAATAGAAAAGGAAGTAATAGTTTCTAATTCTATGTTGCTAGTATTGCTTTGAAATCATGCCGGACAAAAAGCATCAGAATAGAATATTACTTTAAAAGAACAGCTGTAATGTATGTTGACATACAAAACCCCTTTTTAAAATAGCAGCAAGAAGTGTTGAACATTACATAAAAAGGATTATGCATTTTGACAAAATGGTATTTATTATAGCTTACAAGGTAGCTAAAAGCACAAAACTCGCCCAATATAAGAGTACAAAAAAAAAAAAAAACCAACAACAAAAAACACCCACACAAAGAGCTCAATAAGAGCAGAAATGCGTTCGACTCAATTCAAGAAAATATTATAATTAAAACTGCCCATTATGTACAAATAGAAGAGAAGATTGTTTTGTTATTTTTTGTTCTGTTTTGTTTTTATCAGATAAAAGGTATCAAAGAAAAACTCACATCATACTTATTGATGAAAGGTTGAGTGCTTATCTCCTAAAATGAGAACTCTGACAAAGATGTCCACTCCCACTGCTTTTACTCAGCGCCATACTGGAAGTTCCAGCCTTGGGAATTCAGTTCTAAATTAAGAAAGAACTAAAATATGTTTGGCTTTTAAAGGAAAGTTTAAGACTATTTGCATTTTTAGAAGATGTGGCTTTGCATGCCTAAGAGACAGTTCCTCATGTTGTGGTGACCCCAACCATAAAATTATTTCATTGCTACTTCATAGCTGTAATTGTGCTACTGTTATAAATCATAATGTAAATAACAGATATACAGGATATCTGATATGCAACCCCTGTGAAGGGGTCATTTGACACTCAAAGGGGTCATGACCCATGAGAACCACTGACCTATGGGAATATGAAATAGTGTTCTTGCTTTGGAAATGAGTTAGCAGTTCTCCACAAATGTAAATAGGTCTAATCTGTTGTATAGAAGCTGCACTATTAGATAGATGTTCAAATTAAACGAATACACATTTTCTTACAAAATGAACACATGAATGTTCCTAGTAACAATTTTTAGGAACCAGAAGTATAAAACAAAACCAACAGTGCTTAATGTCCATACACTCATAATAGAGGAAATTTTAGTAAAAATTATTGTGTTACAAAATAAATGAAATCCTGGTTTATTGTTTTTTACATATAAGCTGAAGACATAATATGTGAAAGCCAGGTACAAATGGTCATATATTATATGACTTCATTTGCAGAAAATTTGTAAAATAAGTGAACCATGGATATCAAGGCTTCCATGGGTATCAAGCATGCATAGGGTAAACATATATACATACAGGTAAAACATACACACAAAATATTTATGTCCACAGATTAATGAAGCTTTCAGACCACATCAAAATATGAATTCCCACAGAATTAATTAAAATATTTTACTTAAGAAACAGAATTCAAGAATTCTCAGACAAGAAACAGAAGGAATCTTTTTCAACATGATAAAGAACACACACACACACATATATGTATATGTTGATAATGCATATTTAATGGTGAATGACTAACATTTACCATATACATTTGAGAATATGTTCTTATATCCATTTATCTTTATATTGGCACTGGTTTGTGCAATAAAATAATATAAAGAAAATAAACACAGGATTAGAAAAGGAAAACCTGTTTTCATTCATAGACACTGTGATTTTTTTTAATTAAAAAGATAAACAAGATACAAAAAAAAAGGCTCTAAAAGGGCTACTAGAGATGAATCCAGAAAATTTGTTTGTCAGGAATGAGACAACAAACATTGATGTTGCTTTATAAGTTAAAACACACAAACAAACAAACACACACACACACTCAGGGACAGCAGGGTGGTTTGGCTAAAAGAGTAGTATCTTAGTTACTTTTCTGTACTTGTGATAAAACACTAGGACTAAGGTAACTCACAGTAGCCAGGGTTTAATTGGGGTTTATCCTTCCAGAGGAATGAGTCCATGTTATCAGAGTGGAGGTAACAAAGACAGCAGACAACTGGAACAGCAGCTCACATCTTGAACCACAAACAGAGCCTGTGAACTACAAACAGAGAGAGCTAACTCAAAATGGTAAGTGTTTGGAAACCTCAAAGCCCATCCTCCAGTGACATATCCTTCAGTAAGACTATAACCTCATATGCCTCCCAAAGAGGCACTAACTGGGAACCAAGCATTCAAATGCCAAAGATATATGAGCAAACATCTCATTCAAATCAGCACAAGAAACTTGTGCGTGCACCTCATGACTTCAGTTCATTTCTCAGATCTCAGAAGGTGAACTGAGAGAACCAACTCCCTAGGGTTTGTCTCTGATCTTCACATACACACATACACACACACACACACACACACACGCGCACACACACACACACACACACACACACGCACACACACACACACCATTACTGGCCCAAACTGGTGGCTAGATATTTTCTGCCTAACTGACTAGGATCTATTTTTTCATTGCTTCCTTTAAACAGACCATTCAGGTGTTCCCACTCAAATTTAATGTGAGTCACAATAGAGTCCCTTATATATGTTTCTTCTTGCCATTCTCACACCACCACCTCTCCCTCAGCTTAACTGTTCATTTCTGCTTTCAGTGTTCTAGCAATGGGGGACTTCCTTGCTGACTCGCAGGTCCCTTCCTGCTCAGAATCATTAAGTGATACATTTTTGAACTTGTTTGTGATTGTGGTGGTACATTAAATTTGTATCTTTTATCTAAAGAACTGTGGGCTATTCCAGGTTAGAGTTCGAGTTTTAAAAGAAAGTATTTTGGGACTGGAGAGATGACTAATGATTAGGAGCACTGGTTGCTCTTCCAGAGGACAGGCACTTGATTCTTAGCTCACGACTGATTCTAATTCCAGTTCCAAGAGATCTAATACCTGCTTTTGGCCTCTGTAGAGACCAGCCATGCACATGGTACATAGCATCCAAGTAGACAAAACACGAAAACACACAAAATAAATTTGTAATCAAAAATAATAAACACATTTTGTTAGAGAGAGAGAGAGAGAGAGAGAGAGAGAGAGGGAGGGAGGGAGGGAGGGAGGGAGAGAGAGAGAGAGAGAGAGAGAGAGAGAGAGAGAGAGAGAGAGAGAGAGA
>CM052722.1:68026231-68047942 GCA_028551405.1 Uromys caudimaculatus
CTGTTTTAGTAACTTTCTAAGAATAGGTTCCTGGAAAAGGGCACTCCTTTTGGGGAAAGAGATAATGAAAAACAAGATTCCCCCCTTCTGGTGCCTCCAGACATTTTTGGCTAAAACAATTTTGGTATCTCTGGTCTTAAGCAAGAACATGCTGTTGGCAGGACTAAGGACATTTTTTACTTGTTTGCTAGAAAGAAACCAGTCATTTTACTATGTTGTCTATATAGGTTGGTTTTTGTTGTTGTTGTTATTGTTGTTGTTGTTAACCAGATGAAAGTGGGAATGACAACTGAGAAACTGCTTCCATCATAATGGCCTGCAGGTAGGTCTGTGTAATATTTTCTTCATTAATGATTGTGGTTATTTGAATGAAAATGACACTCATAGGCTCACGTGTTTCAATACCTGGTGCCCAATTGGTGGAATTGTCTGGGAAGGATTAGGAGATGTGGCCTTGTCACTTAGGGCAGGCTTTAAAGACTTGGGTCATATCTCTCTCTCTCTCTCTCTCTCTCTCTCTCTCTCTCTCTCTCTCTCTCTCTCTCTCATATACTACTTCAGCTACATATCTGCCTGCTTGCTGTGATTCTGTCCACTAATATGGTCATAGACTCAATCTCCTGAAACCATACTTTTCAAATAAATACTTTCTTTTATAAATTGCCTTGGTCATCGTGTCTTATTTCATCAATAGAAAAGACAATGAGATATGAGAGGGCCCATCCAACAGGAGGTAGTGCCATCCCTGGAGCATATAAGAAAACAAGCAGGCAGGTCATACTTGCCCCACTCAGGTCTATGTGGATGTCTGTGGTCTGTGGTGCAGCCTCAGACCACATTGATGTTGACACCATTTTCTGCTGCTGGTGGCCACATTGATGTGAGTGGCCTGGGCTGCTATCTGAGGCCATGGTGATGATGTGGTCTGTGCTGCTGCTTGTGGGCCAACCATGTCTGGGTCCATGGTCCTATTGTAGCCTATATCTGTGTTGATGTCCATGACTGTGATGTATATGCTCAGCCCAGGGAGTGGCACTATTAGAAGATGTGACACTGTTGAAGTAGGTGTGTCACTGTGGGTATGGGCATTAAGACCCTTATGCTAGCTACCTGGAAGCAAGTATTCTGCTAGCAGCCTTCAGATAAATATGTAAAATTCTTAGCTCCTCCTGCACCATGCCTGCCTGGATGCTGCCATGTTCCCACCTTGATGATAATGGACTGAACCTCTGACCCTGAAAGCCAGCCCCAGTTAAATGTTGTTCTTATATGTGTTGCCTTGGTCATGGTGTCTGTTCACAGCAGCAAAACCCTAACTAAGACAATGACCCTTATTGCCAAAAAATCCCATGCAGATATCCACAGTTTGTGCTGTATCCTGAAGCCATGTTGATGGTGTCTATAGGCTATACTGACACTAGGCTGCCCATGCTGATCTAAATGTTCTGAGCCACCACCTGAGGCCAGGTTGAAATCCAGGGTCAAGGCTGCCTTCAAGGGCCTTGTCTGGGTCTGTGGTTATACTACAGCTGGGAGCCATGTTTATGACCTGTGCTGTCACCAGAATACATGTAGAGGTCCATGATCCGTGCTCCTGCTGACTATGAAGAGCAAGGAAGCTACTTTGGGTGTGACATCAGTGACAGAAGATGCATAGTTAAGAGGAAAGGAAATGGAAGGCTTCTATGACAACCCCTACCTCTCAGCCCCACAAAAGTAACAGCCTAAACAAAAAACCACACTTAAAAAAGTGTGATGGGGGTGGGGGGCTGGAGAGATGGCTCAGAGGTTAAGATCACTGACTGCTTTTCCAGAGGTCCTGCATTCAGTTCACAACAACCACATGCTGGCTTACAAACATCTATGATGGGTTCCAATGCCCTCTTCTGATGTGTCTAAAGACAACATGACAGTATACTCACATATATAAAATAAATAAAAATTTTAAAAAGTGTGATGGGGATGCAGAAGTGTAGTTTTCCATAACTGACAGGTTCTGGTGGGAGTATGCAAGGGGAAAGACTCAGTCCTATTTAAGGGGCAAGCCACTGAGAGTTTGACCATGCTCCAGTGAGTATATAGATAACACAAAATGGACTTTTAAATTTTTATTATTCTTATTTTTTGTTTTACTTTTTGGGGGAGGGGGAGGCCAAGAGGATGGGGCAGTGAACATTGAAGGGGTGGAAAATGAGTGTGATCTGGGTGCAAGACACGAAACTCCCAGAGTTTTCATAAAAATGTTACATTGAAAAAATACATAAATCTTGAAAAGAAAAGAAAGAAAGCTCAGCAAGCCACGGAGAGCAAGCCAGTAAGCAATGTTTCCTTACAATCTCTGCTTTTGTTCCTGCCTCTTAAGTTTCTGCCTTGAGTTCTTGTCTTAACTTCCTTTCAAGATGAACTAAAAGTGTAACCTGAGATAAAAACTTTCTTCTCAGCCGTGTAGTGGTGGCATACGCCTTTAATCCCAGCACTTGGGAGGCAGAGGCAGGCGGATTTCTGAGTTCGAGGCCAGCCTGGTCAACAGAGTGAGTTCCAGGACAGCCAGGGCTACACAAAGAAACCCTGTCTTGAAAAATAACAACAACAAAAAAAACCCTGGATCTTCTTATAGGTCTTACTGTGACTTCTAATTATATATAAACATTTACCTTATCCTTCTCTCCCTCTTGGCAATAAGCATCTTTCAGGTGGGTGCATTGTCTCATTCCTACTCTAGCACCAGTAGTTTAGGTGTTCATTAAAAAAAGACAAATGTCTTGATTGATGTTTTTCTTTGTTCCATTACTAAAGATACTTCATGAAAGTGTTGTTATGTTGGAACATGGACTTTGGGGTAACCTGAATCTGTGTTTCTGAAACATGTTCACTCATATTTAACATCAGAATAAATGATGTCTTGCTTTAATAATAAATCTGTATTTCTTGAATCAACAATATATATATTTTTTCACATATTTGAAATTCTAGAAAACACAAACTAGCCTATATTTGCTGAAAACATGTCAAATGTTGTCTGGTTTGGGAGTAGAAGTGTTAATGGCCTATAAGAGGGTATCTTTTGGTATAATTGAAGTATTTTATATATTGAGTATATTAGTGGTTCCACAAATGCATAGACTTATAAATATTCATAAATCTGTATACTTAAAATAAATTCATCTTACTATATGTATGTTATGCCGAGAAAGTTGGCTAAAATATGAAAATAAATTTATACTGAAATCATTATGTCTAGATGACCATCTGATAATGGGATTGCTAATAGGATATTTTTCTATCTGTACCCAGAATCCCTTCATTCTTTTTTTTAGTTTTAAAATTAAATTAAATTAAATTAAATGGTTATAATTGCCAATCTTGGTTGTCAACTTGACTCCATCTGGAAGCCCACGTAGCTGAGCACCCCTCTGAGGGATTTTCTTCGATTATTCAATGGAGAAAGATTCTTTTTAAATCTGTGCCACACCTTCTGGGTACAGTCCATTTAGAAGAAGGAAACTTAGCTTTCTGCCTGCCTGTCCTAACTGTTGCTGACCTGCTTATCCACTTTGTTTGCTGAGGCATTCCTTCACTGATATTAGAACCAACATGTTCAGAATTCCAGCATAGACTGAAGATCAACAGCTCTCTAGGAGTCTTCCCAGAGTCCAGCAACAGTCTCATGCACTGAACAACTATCAGATTCTCAGAGGTTCCACTGTGAGACAGCCACTGCAAAACTATGCAGACCATAACCTGAGAGACTGATTTTATACATACATTCATAGTTCTGTTCCTTTAGAGTACTGGTTCTGAACCTGTGGGTTGTGACCTCCATGGGGTTGAAAGACCCTTTCAGAGGCATCGCCTAAGACCACCAGACAATACAGATATTTGCATAACAGTTCATAACACTAGCAAAATTAAAGCTATGAAGTAGCAATGAAAATAATTTTACATGTTCAAAATCCTTAGTCATCAGGGAAATGTAAATCAAAACAAGTCTGAGATTCTACCTCTCACCAGTCAGAATGGCTAAGATCAAAAACTCAGGTGACAGCAGATGCTGGTGAGGATGTGGAGAAAGAGAAACACTTCTCCATTGCTGGTGGGCAGGGGAGTTCGACCTGAGCAGCTGAAGTCAGGGGTATTTAAAGGAAAAAACCACAAAGCAAGGGGTGGGGAACGGAAAGAATTTGCATTATGGGGAAGTACAGAATGTTCTAAGTTAGTCACAAGGCAGTTGTACAAACATTTTTGTGGTTAGCTAGTTCCTGAAACATTGTGCCTCTGGCCCTGGGGCCAGGCCAAGGTCACCCGTTTCTTAGGGGAAAGAATGCAGCCGGGTGGGGTTTTGCCCAGGCATGTAGTTTCTAGTCTCGGCTCTAAGTTTGCTAGGGGTCTAACCTTCCTCATAAGGGGGTCAGGTCTTTCAGTATCAGAAAATTAAAAAAAAAAAATAGAAGAAAATAATTTTACAGTCATGGGGGTCTTCAAAACAGGAAGAACTATACCTCAGCATTAGGAAGGTTGAGAACCACTACTTTGGAGGAATCCTGACTAATACAAAGTGTATTCATGTTTAGTCTGACTGTGTATGTGTGTGTGTGTGTGTGTGTGTGTGTGCCATGTGCACACCTGGTATCCACAGAGGCCAAACTGGACTTACAGGTAGATTGTTGTGAGCTGTTATGTCAGTATTGAGAACCTAAACCTGACCTCTGTGAGAGTAGCACATGCTCTGAACTGCTGAGCCATTTCTCTACCCTCTTTCATTCTTCTTTTAATAAAAACGCCCCCCTTTTCCTTTGAGTAACTATCCTTAAACACTTTTCTTTCTTCCTTTCTTTCTTTTGTCATTTTAAGATTTTTAGATTTGGGAAACTTAGTCTTGGTGGGCTAGATTATGTCAGGTGCTGCATGACACTTGAGGATGTGATAGCTGTGCAAATGTAGCCGGGCTCTTAGCAAATGGGAATTTTCTTTTCTAGCCTAGCAAATTATGACACTATCAACTGCTAAGGGTTTAGGTGGCCATTTGTTTCTCTTTCCTTACCCAGAGAAAAGCACATCCTGGTAATCTGGATAAACTGAATTCTCATAGTGTTCTCTGGAAAATCTTAAACTTGGTATGTTAGTAATATATACCTGGTAAGATCTCCTAGTTATACAAGTGAATCAATTCATTGTTTTGCTTAAATTTGTTTTTTAATGTGTTGCTGTCATTTGTAATAGTTAATATAAAAAGAAAAAAACTGTTCAACCGGTTTTGACATTTGTCACAGTTATAAATTGTCACATTTTGTAAAGATGGCCTAAATTGTATTGACAAAATAATCTCCACTCCTTCAACCTGGCAACTATGATAAAGATGAGGAATTTATAAGCCTACAAGAAAAACAGAGTTGGACAACCGTGGTGACCTATAAAAACACACATTTTTTTTCACTATGAAGCAAAATCAGAAGTATACTAAAAAATGCAGAGTACATTACTTATTCATATTCATTCACATGCTCTCATGTGCACACACATATACATTTATAGACAGGATTTTTTTCGTTTCTTTTGAAAGAGGAAATTACTATGTAGATGTGGCTGGCACTGAATTGTCTAGATTTGCTTGCCTCTGTTTCCTGAGTGGTGAGACTTGAGGCTACATGCAGTTTATTTGGATAGGGTTTCATTACACTGTGCACTGTCACCTGGAACTCCTTAAATCAAATGATCCTATATTAGTTCATTCTCCTGAGTGCATGGTTCATGCCATCAAAGCGAAGCTATACCATTAATACTTTATGATGTATAGTAAAGATATTTCTGTTGCCAAACAAGGTCTGGGATTTGTCTTCCAGTTCCTAGGAGGTAACATCTAGATCCTTGGAATTTTCTGGGTAATAGGAATTGTTACATGACTTGTCCAGGGAGAGACGTGAATAAATATCTCATCATCCTAGACAAAAAAGAGAAACAATTCCACACAGATCTAGTTCGATAAGCATATGAATTTACTGAGGTTCTGTAGAGACTTACAGCTGCACTATGAGCCATTTTATCAGAAAGATTCAAAACAGGCAGATACAAATGCAGGCAGATTCCTGAGTTCAAGGTAAGTCTGGGACAAAGCAAATTTAGATCCAGTCTGGTCAGAATGGTAATTCCAAGGTGAGGTCCCACCCAGCAATCTTACTGTCTTTGCTGAACAGTGGTAGGCAGATCTCTGAATTCTTCTGCAAAGTTAAAAGGAAGTGTGTGTTTGTTGTCTCCTAAGAATTAGGCAGCTAGGGTTCTGGAAAGGGAACCTGGAGTAAATGATTGGATTGATATGTAAAATAAAAGACTGGGCTTATAAACTGCAAGAGTTGAGCTAGCCAGAGAATTTTTTAGAATAGCAAGAGGGAAGTGTCTCAAGAACTCTTTCAAGCAGAAAATAGAGAGAGACCTGTCTGGAGATCTCCAGAGAAAGCAGAAGATAGGAACAGCTGTCTGGAAAGCTGTCCTCAGCAGAACATAGGCCACCAGCTTGAACCCATGATTTGACTTCAAGTCTTTTGTTTCACTGCTCGCAGACACCCCTTCCTCAGAACCCCTCTCCAAGCCTAGGCTGGTCCTTGGCAAATAGAGTGACTGTCATTCATGCTGGGTCCCTGGGACAACATCTGATAGTTAATCCTAATGAAATGTCCCTCCATGGAAATATTAGAATATGTATCAACCTAATCTCTAGGATCAGAAAGGACACTACTAGAAATTTAGTTGAACCACATGGGTAATCAAACAATAGATCATATGTACAAAATGAAGCTTCCATCAAAGCTCTGGACACTTAACCTCAAGTAACTTTCTACAGCTGGTGTGGTAGTTTAAATAGGAATGACCACCATAGATTC
Organism: Uromys caudimaculatus; assembly: GCA_028551405.1. Lineage (NCBI taxonomy): Eukaryota > Metazoa > Chordata > Mammalia > Rodentia > Muridae > Uromys > Uromys caudimaculatus. Next base: position 68,033,107 of record CM052722.1, read on the forward strand.
ATGTGTTTGAATGCTAGATCATAGGGAGTGGCACTATTAGGAGGTGTGGCCTTGCTGTTGTAAGTATGGCCTTGTTGGAGGAAGTGTGTCACTGTGGGGGTGGACTGCCAGGTCTTCTATGTTCAAGCTACACCCAGTGTGGCACACAGTCTCCTGTTTCCTGTAGATCATGATGTAGAACTCTCAGCTCCTTCTCAAGCACCATGTCTGCCTGCATGCCACCATATTTCCCTCCACGATAATGGACTAAACTTCTGAAAGTGTAAGCCAGCCCCAGTTAAATGGTTTCCTTTATAAGAGTTGTTGTGGTCACAGTGGCTCTTCACAGCAATAAAAACCTAACTAAGACAATTGGGTATACTCTGGACATATTATTATACATCTATTTTGGAAGGGTCACATGTCTTAAGATGTAAGCCAAGTGTTAGGAATACTTCCATATGTGGCCTGTGTGCCTCTTCCATTATAACTGTGCACTTTTTTTTTCTTGATAAACCATACCTCTGAGTATAGTACCTGTTGGTGAATTCTATGCACCCTTATTGTGATACATCTACACTGATGATGGTTTTATGAATGCTTTGAACTTGGAGTTGGTGCCAGATGTAGAAACCATCATAGGACTGTGCCCTCTAACTATGTAGCCATGATGAAGAAGAAACTTGAAGTAATAGCATTTAGTTAAAGGAGTGCTGCCTCCACTATGACTGGAAGATAAGTAGTATACTAATCAGATTGTTGGAAACTCAGAGAATGAAAATTCTGAATGATAATCGAAACTTAGCATTACTAAGAAAGTTTCTGTTAATGTTACTTTGCCAAGATTGACCTCCAACTAGGCCCTGTTCCTGAAGAGACCATCTTTATTTACAAACTAGCTATTAGACCCATCCCCATGTCAAAGAGCATGCCTCTGAGGGGATTCTCAAGAGGGTAGTGCAGGAGACTAACCACCATTAAGTAAGTACTGGTCTGCTATTGAGTCCCCTATGCTCTTATCAGAAGAAACATAATTTTGTTAGGTGTACAAGATGAACTTAGGTAACAACCATTCAAAAATAACAACACTGGTAACTTAAATAATTCTGGCAATATCTTTGCTGTGTGAATCTATCATCTGCCCAAATGGCCAGAGTTGCAGTCTCCTGTGTCTATTTAAATTAGTGGTTCTCAAGTTGTGGGTCATAACCCCCTAGGAGTTGAGTGATCCTATCAATGGTGGTTGTCTAGGACCATCAGAAAACACAGATATTTATATTATGATTCATAACAGTATCAAATTAGTTATGAAGTAGCAACAAAAATATGGTTGGTGGTCACCACAACATGTGGAATTACATTAAAGAGTTGCAGCATTAGGAACCACTGCTTTAAATTGCTCAAAGTGTAACCTTGGGCCAGAACATGAAAAAGAATGAAGGATGACAGTATATGTGGAATGTATAAGCCTAAGGTGTATGTAGGTTTATAAAATCTTTTATTTGAGTCCAGTTCCTCTTGGAGCATTAGCCAGAGCCAGATAAGTACTGAGAGGTCAGCTTGGAAACTTTGAGATATTACACCAGAGTCCCCTCCCCTGTTCCGAGCACATGGAAGAAACAGGTTAGAAAGCATGTAGGCTGGAAGGGAGGGGCTGATTAAGCCCCTGCTATTTCGTTCCCTAAAGACCAATCAGTTTAAAAGTCATACTGCTCTGCCAATCACATTGTACCTAATGGTGGACTGCTGCTCTAAAATCCTATATAAGGTCCCTGAACAGGCTACATGAGGTTGCCCTCCTGTCTTAGTATATAGAGCGACCTCAGCATGTTGATGAATCAATAAATTTCTCTTGTATTTTGCATCAATCCTTGACTCTGTGTGTCCATTCGGAGGGTCTTCGGTAAGTTAAGACTCCCCAGAGTCTTACAGTACTATTAAGGAGCTTTTCTTTTATTCATCTCTAAGTGTATGGAGTGATTTCCCACTGGGAAGGCATATTATTTCTGTAAGAGTCACACTCAAAATCCTTTGATTTGGTATCAGAATTTTTATTTAGAACAATCTGGAGGAATAAGTCTTCAAAACTCCATTTCTAACCCTGCATGAACATATATAATGGGAAACAATTGTAGGCAGTTAGTGTTTATTTGTTGTTACAAGCATCCTATACACAAATAATAGTGTTCCTTAGAGGGACATTTACCACAGATATAATGAAGCTTATGTTTAGCTCCTCTTTAGGGGAAGAATGAGTACAGGAAAAATCGGGGTCCTCATTTGAGGTTCTTAGTCTCATTAATAAAATCATTCAAGAAAGAACTCAAATAGAAGCTCAAGGACAATTTTATTAGAGTTCAAAAGAAAAACCCCAGAGCAGGCAAAGTGTAAACCACAGGAGCTGCTCTGAGAAGGATATCAGAGGAGAAAAGGGAAAGCCATGATACTTTCACTAAGGTTAAACATTTGTCCAACAAGCAGATGCATGGTGGGGAGATGTTTCAGTAAGGGCTTCTATTTCTGTGATAAACATATGAGTAGACGAACCTTCATGTTGAAAGGGTTAATTTTACCTTATAGTTCAACATCACAGTCCATCACTAAAGGACTTTAGGACAGTAACTTAAAGAGGGAGGGGACCTGGAGGCAGTAGCTGATGTAGAAGCCATGGAGGAATGTTATTCACTGGCTTCTTTCCCATCAGGCAGAAGCTAAAGGCAGGAATCGGGAGGCAGGGACTGATGCAGAGGCCAGGGAGGACTCCTTACTGGCTTGCTCCTCATTACTTGCTCAGCTTGATTTCTTGTAGTATCCAGGGCCAACTGCCCAGGGGTAGCACCACCCACTATGAGCTGGGCCCTCCCATATCAATCATCAATCAAGAAAACAGATCACAGATCTGCCCCCAGGCCAAGGTGGCGGGGGCATTTTCTCAGTTGAGGTTCTCTCTTCCAAAATGACTCTTAGCTTGTGTCAAGTTGACATAAAACTAACCAATATAGCAGGGAAAAAAGTTTTACAGAGAGATTATTAAGCAAGCTCAAAATGTTTGTGGGGTGTGTGATGATGGGGAACTCACAAATGTTGAGAAGAGAAATAGAAAGACTAAAAGGAAAAGTTACATTGTAGTTCACAAGCTCATGCACTAGGGGCAAGGATTCTAGGAAGGGAATGTATAGAATCTCATTAAAGGATGAATTATGCTATCTCTTTGGGTTGGCTTAAAATGAGCCCATCTTTGTAGGGGTGGCCCTTATAAAAACTGATTGAACCCACGCAATAGAAATGTTAGGTGTCCACTGAGGCCAGAGTTTCTATTCTCTCTTTTTTACTTTTTACTGGATACTTTATGTATTTACATTTCAAATGTTATCCCCTTTCCTGGTTTCCACTCCAGAACCCCCTCTCCCTGCTCCATCCCCCTGCTTCTATGAGGATGCTTCCCCTCCCACCCATCCACTCCCACCTCACAGCCCTGGCATTCCCTTACACTGGGGCATCGAGCCTTCACAGGACCAAGGGCTTCTCCTCCTATTGATTCTAGACAATGCCATCCTCTGCTACAAATGTGGCTGGAGCCATGGGTCCCTCCATGTGTACTCTTTGGTTTGTGGTTTAGTCCCTGTGAGCTCTGGGGGGTCTGGTTGGTTGATATTGTTTTTCTTCCTATGGAGTTGCAAACTCCTTCAGCTCCTTTAGTCCTTTCTCTAACTCCTCCATTGTGGATCCCCCCCCCCCTCCACTAAGTCCAATAGTTGGCTGCAAGCATCTGCTTCTGTATTGGTCAGGCTCTGGCAAAGCCTCTCAAGAGACAGCTATATCAGGCTCCTGTCAGCAAGCACTTCTTGTCATCAGCAATAGTGTCTGAGTTTGTTGTCTGTATATGGGATGGATCCCAGGTGGGGCAGTCTCTGGATTGTCTTTCCTTCTGTCTCTGCTCCACACTTTGTCCCTGCATTTTCTTTAGACAGGAGCTCTTCTGGGTTAAGAATTTGGAGATGAGTGGGTGACCCCAAACACCAACCAGTGGCCTTGCCTAACCTTTGGATATGGTCTCCACAGGTTCTCCCTCCCCTTTGTTGGTTATTTCAGCTAATCTCATCCCCGTTGGGTCCTGGGAGCCTCTTGCTTTCCTTGCATCTGGGACTTGCTGGTGGCTATCCCCAATTACCCATCTCCTATTGCTACACACCTCTGTTAAAATTCTTGACCCTCTGTATACCATCCCTGTCTCCTCCAATACCTGATCCTGTCCCCCTTTTCCCCCTCCTCCTCCTTACTTCCTCCCAAGTCCCTCCTACCCCCTACCTCCCATGAGTATTTTGTTAACCCTTCTAAGAATGACTGAAGCATCCACATTTTGGTCTTCCTTCTTCTTGAGCTTCATATGGTCTGTGAATTGTATCTTGGATATTCTGAGCTTTTGGGCTCCTGATCAGGAATTTTCTCCTCTAACAGTACCTTCCAATGGTATTATGGTCACAAGATAGTGGGTTTACACAATCACATATGTTTTAGTTGGCTTTTTGTCAACACACAAGCTAGGATCCTCTGGGAAGAGGGAACCTCAACTGAGAAAGCAGATCTCACACTTTCAACACAAAGTGACACAGGATATAAATTACCATTCCAAAGGGTTGCTTGTTGTTCTCAGCCCATCCTCCCCATCTCGGGACCATGGACCCCTATTCTTTGTTCCCGACTCTTCTGTGGGACACCTCAAATGGTGACTGGATGCCTCAGAATCAGGGAACTTGAACTTTGGCCTCCCATGTCTTAGACTGAGTTCTCCCATCCCCTGAGCAGTGTCTTGTCACTTCTCTAAAGCCCAGCACCCTAGATGCTAGGGGTGTAGAGAATTACAGTCAAGTACTCCCCATGTTTCACCTCCCTAGAGACATTTCCCAACTTGGATCCAAGTCTGGCTCCTCAGCATTCAGTCTGCCCAGTGACGTGGCAGAACGTGGACCCACACTGACATTTTCAACATTTTGTGGTCTCCAAAACAATCCAATTTACATGTTCATAGCATCACACTATGACCTCTCTCCCCTGCCTCAGTGACTTCCCTTATCCATGGAGAAAAGATTCTACAACACTTTTTTTTTATACCAATCTCTGTCTTGAGTATAAAACCAGAATAATGAGTCTGAAGATATCAAGTTCTGCTCTGTGCTTCAGATGGAATTGGCGCCTACCTTGAATTACATTTACACATGCTTTCCATTGTTGTTGTTGTTATTGTTGTTGTTTTAGGCCAAGGATATCCCTCAGGCCTTTTCTTTTCACAGGCTACAGAATTTGCTGGCTGATTTCTTGACCTTAGGGTGCCATTACCTTTATTCCATGTATAGCACCTGGCATTTCTCTGAACTTTTTATCTACTTGAGCATAGGACTTAGCTCCAACATGACAATTCATGGTTTTCTTTTTCTCTTCAACCTGGACATTTGGTGTTTCTTTTGGTCCTGCTTGGTCATTTTCATTGTAGATCTGCATAAGAATGATCACTAGTAACCGTGAGACACTGTCAATTCTAGGTTGGCTTGAAATCTTCTTTACAAATGACATGATTCTAAAACTCAATTTAGCCTAAGGCAGATTTTTTAAATTTATTTTTAGGCAAGAGCAAAAAGCAGCCACATTCTTTGCCAACTTATTACAAGAATGGTTTCTAATACTTTTCCCCTCTGAAACCTCCACAGTTCTTATTGCTTTCGCAATACTCTCTGCCATGCCCCTGATAGGCTGACCCATTAAGCCCCATTTACAGTATTCAACCACTTTTCTAATCCAAAGTCCCAAAGTCTTCCCTATTTCTTCAAAGAGCATGGTCAGGCCTGTCACAGTAATACCCCAGTTCCTGGTACTAACTTCTGTTTTAGTTATTGTTCTATTACTGTGAAGAGCCATCATGACCAACACAATTTATAAAAGAAAGCATATAATTGGAGGCTTGCTTACAGTTTCAGTAAGTTAGTCTGTGATCATCAGGGTAAGGAGCATTGCAGCGGGCAGGCAAGCAGTCATGGTGCAGAATCCCCAGTGGAAAGCTTACACTCTGATCTAGGGGTATGTGGCAGAGAAAGGCTGGCTCTGGCTTAGACTTTTGAAATCTTAAAGCTCCCCCGCCCCCCAAGTGACCCACCTCTTTCAACAAAACACCACACGTCCTAAACAGTTTACCAACTGGAGAACAAATATTCCAATATTTGAAACGATAGAGACTGTTCTCATTTAAACTACTACAGGCTGATTTCCCAGGTAATTCTAGATCTCATAAAAGCTGACAACTGAGACTAATCATTACAGTACATAGGCGAGTTTTTAAAGAAAACTTGGAATCCGAAATTTTATTTCCAGTTCAATCAATTTCAGAATGTATATACATTTACCTTGTGTTCTAAGAAGTAGAATGCTATGATCTGCTGAGGTAAGGGGTCTGGTCCAGTGGGTGATGGTCTTTGTTCTTATTTATTAATCAGTTGGTATTTTGTTTTCTATTTTAGTGTCTCTGAGCTTTCCTAATAGGAATCCTTTCCTGAGGGGCAGATCTTATCTCACAGCACCAGCTAAATCAAATTTCTAAGCTGACAAGGGTTAGAATTAAATCCAGGAAATAAAATCACTAAAGTTGTTGGTAGCCTTTCAGGGATCATGAAAGCCAGCCCAACAAATTTACCCAAATCACAAGTGAGTCAGATGTGCTTTTCCAGCTTGGTTTTAGCAGCTTGCCCTCCCCTCAAAAAAAAGTTTCTTTAATAATGTCTTATTTTTGGTATGGTATGATTTGGTTCTCCAGATTTAGGCTTACGCTCAACTTCTGAAAAAGAAACACCTTCTATAAGGTAAATTTTGCTTTTATAGTTTTTGTTTTTCTTGAACAGATATGGTAATTTGTTATTTGGGAGTATTTTGACTGTATTAGAATTCTTTTAGAAACTAATTTTAGCATGAAAAAAAGAGTGACCCTACTGGTAAATGTGCCTGTGGGTTTCTTTAGCTCCAGACCCAGCTAGACAGAGGAGCTCCAATTTTTTCACCATCTATTACCTCTACTTGTTTTGATTTTCATACAAAATCTGTCTATAAAGAAATAGGAATGACAGAATGGACATCAGTCTCCCAGTAATTCAAGTTTTTAGGGTAAAAGCCTGGACTTTAATAGCCCTGCCAAGCTAAGTTTGGCTGCGGGGCTGTGATCTGTGACAGACAATCTGGCACCCAGTTGAGCACAGGCGTAAAATCTGGGCGACTCTGTGGAATAATCCACAAGGGACCGGAAACTTTTATGCCAATGCTCCCAGGAGTCTTTGGCTCCAGTCAAGGTCACATACCACCCCTCCTCAGGTAGAGGCATGGCCACACAGCCCCAAGCTATCCCCATGTTAATGAGACACCTAGAGGCTTAGCCATCCCCCTTCCCAGTTACTATATCTGCCTTGCCTCTCCCAGAGGGACAGGGGTACAATTCCATCCAGGCCACTCCACATGATGACAATAAACGTCTTAGAATTATGGACTGTCTCTTAAGGAGCCGAGTCTAATCTCTTGCCAAGGGCTTCCCAGTGCTCCCAGAAGGTACCCATTCACCCAAGCCTAAGCAGCTAGCCCAGCGTCCCAAGTTGCGAAACCTGGTCTTGGTGGGAACCCCAGCTGTGTTCTGGCTAGTCTGTCTGTGGCACCCTGTGGCGACTGCAGTGTCCTGGGCTAGAGAACCCACAGAGACGGCTGCCATGCATTCCCCGAGAATTGCCCCCTCCCCCACCCACGGGCAGGGCCCACAAAGGCTTTCCACAGCCCCCACCTGCCTGTCGGACTGTGTGGGAAAATGCTCGGCCACTTCCTGCATGTCTGCTGTCCAACTCAGAGCCGCAGCGCCCCAGGACAGACACATGGGGCTTCTTCCCACCACGCCAGGCTTGTTCCCAACATTTGGCCACATATCTTCAATATACCAAGAGGAAAGTACTAGGAGGGAGGGAGAGAGAGAGAGAGAGAGAGAGAGAGAGAGAGAGAGAGAGAGAGAGAGAGAGAGAGAGAAAGGGAGGGAGGAAGACAGAGAGAGAGACAGACAGAGAGAGAGAAGAAATTTATTCAATTTGGACACATTGGAAAGAGTTACAAATAAGGGGGCCAATGACCTTAAAAATCAATACTTTGGGTACTGAAATGTGGCTTAAACAGCAACAAAAGACAAAAGATATGACTAATTAAGAACTCCTGGTCAGGATGTCCTTTGATCTATCATTGATCCACCATTGTCTCAGATCTTATCCTGTGGGGTAGTCCTTAAGGGTGGTAATGTAAGTTTTGGTTTTGGGTTTGGTTTTTGTTTTGTTTGTTTGTTTTTGTTTTGTCTAAAAATTTGTATGTTTGTGGGTGATTTGTTTACATTCATGTCTGTGGAACATATGTATGCCTGGAGACCTCAGAGGATAGAAGAGGTCATTTGATTCCCTGAAACAGGTGTTACAGGTGGTTCACAGCCAGCATAAGGGGTGATAGGAAATGTATCTAGGTCCTCTATAAGAGCAGTAAGTTCTTTTAACAACCAAGCTATCTCTGCAGCTCCCGTTTCCATAATTGTAGTTTTTTTTTATTTGCTTTCATTGCACAAGGAGATCAATCTATCAGGGCAAGATAATTCCTTCTATTGCATGATCTAGCAGTATCTACTCTCTTGGATAATTGTCCTTATCTAGGGGTTGGTATCAGGTCTTTTGCTTACTGTTGCTTTACCAAGCACTATGACTAAAGCAACTTTGGAACTGTAGTGATTTGAATAAGAATGGTTCCTATTGGATCATGGTTTTGAATACTTGGTCCCCAGTAGATATAACTGTTTGGGGAATTAGGAAGTGTAGCTTTGTTGAAGAAGACAATAGAGTTTGAAGTGAGGTGTCAAAAAGACTCTAGCCATTCCCAGTGTACTCTCTTTCTTGCCTCTTGCTTCTGGATCAAGATATAAGCTCTCAGCTCCTCCTGCTGCCATACATTTGCTCTGCCATCACAAACTCTAACTCTCTGAAATCATAAGTCAAATTAAAAACTTTCTTATGAACTATCTTGGTCATGGTGTTTTGTTACAGCAAAAGAAAGGTAACTAATGCAGAAGTTAACACCAGGAAAAAGAATGTAATGGTTTAGATGAGAATGGACCCTATAGGCTCATATGTTTTAATACATGGTCTTCAGTTGGTGGCACTGTTTGGGAAGGAGTTGGAGGTTTGGCCTTGTTGGAGGAGGTGGTTCACTTGGGGAGGACTTTGGGGTTTCCAAAGACTTGGACTATTCCCAATCTCTCCCACTACAAAGCTTTTGCTCTATCAGTTTTCTACTATGCCCTCACTCTGCAATCATAAACTAACCCTTTGAACCATTATCCTACTTAAGTACTTAATTTCATGCATTGGCTTGGTCTTGGCACTTTGTCACAACAATAGAAAACTAACTGAGACAGAGAGGAAATAATTGATTTGGCTTACATGTCAAGATCCCAGTCCATCATGGAAAGAACAGTCAGGGACCATTGAAAAAAAGCTGCTTATAGGCTTCCTTCCCATGCTCATATCCAGCCAGCTTCTTATACCAAGGACCACCAGCCTAGTGGTGGCACTGCCTACAATTCTCCCCCCTCAGTCATCGATCTAGACAATGCCTCACAGATTTGCCTACAGGGCCATTTGCTGGAAGCAATGCCTTAATCCTTCCACCCAAGAGATGCTACTTCTTGTAAAGTTGACAAAAACTAACTAGCACAGAATTTATCCAGCTACCTTTGGCTCTTTCTGGAATTCAAGGTGACCCAAGAAGAAAGGTAAGTGACACTGATTTATCTCTGGACCATTAGCTAAAGTATAGACACAAAAGGAAGACATGAATGCCACTATTTCATCCTCTTTTAAGGTACCTTGTTAGCAAAACATAGAAGACAAATTTTATTAATTTTCACTATTTTTTAATGATTTTTTTATTTTTTATTTATATGAGTACACTGTAGCTGTCTTCGAACACAGACTAGAAGAGTGCATCGGACCCCATTACAGATGTTTGTGAACCACCATGTGGTTGCTGGGAATTGAACTCAGGACTTCAAGAAGATCAGTCAGTGCTCTTAACTGCTGAACCATCTCTCCAGCCCCAATTTTCACTATTTTTTTTAAAGAAGAAGTAGCTTCAAAATGCATACTTCTTATTTTCACCCAGATTTGTATATAGCAATTTCAGAAGTCCTACTGATAGATATCAGGAGTTGAATTATGTGCTCATTGCTGGAACAGTCATGAGATCACAGAGAAGCAGAAGAATGAGTCAGAGAGTGAGTTCTACAGACCTTATACAATGGCTAAAATGTTATCATATGAGGGGAGAAAAACTGTTGCCAAAGAGAAAGGCTGAAAACCCTAGTTAGGGCCAACTAGAACTGGCTGGAGCCACTGACAGCAAGCACAAAGGCACGCCAGGGTATGCAGGTGGCTTAAGGTTCATTATAATACTAAAATCCACACTCCTGTGTGGAGATTATAGATACTAATGAGATATGATATATGAAATTGTATGTATAACTACATGTATGTTGAAAGACCATGTTATACTCTACCCTGAGTTATTCCAAATCAGAGAAAGTATTTTTTTTTCAGGCTTCATTTTACAAGAAGCTTTTGAGTACATTTTGAGGGAAAAGTGTTGACTGAAGTACTTGGATGGGCCCAGAATTTGTGACATTTGTCAGGTACCACCCATGCAGCACAGATTGATAAATGGCATATTCCTGGGAATAGAAAGGGAGCAACTCCATGAATTTATTGAAATAAATCCCAACTATTGAGGCACACGGGTTTATTGAAATCAAATATGGAAACCAGGTCCAAGAACTTATCAGACAGTCCAGAAGAAGGAAATAGTATAAGTCCTTGACTTGGACAACATAATGTGATAGACACCTATCAGTCTGATGGCATGGCTCAAAATCAAACTATCCCCTGATTCTTGGTGTGTGTGTGTGTGTGTGTGTGTGTGTGTGTGTGTGTGTGTGTGTCCTAGTATAAATAAGCAAAGGACTCCTCAATTATCCCTGAAGTTTTGGCTTGGCTCAGTCCCCTCACAGCCTACTAGACTGATTGCCTGTCTATGAGTTTGCTCACCTGGACCTGATGCATCATTTCCTGCTCCTCACATGTTCCTTGGTTTTGGAACAAGGCTGATCTTTTCTCTCACAGTTAGAACAGCTCCACTTGCACACCCAGCCTTCAGCAGCTCTAGCAGCAGCTGATTCCAGATACTGGTGTGGTTCATTATCAATGGAGGCTCTCAGCCCAATTCTGAAACACTTTGAACTCTGCTGTAGCCACTTTAATTGATATTTATCCTGTAACCCATAAACATGTAACCTCTCCCCCATTTACTGTGTGCTGTGTGATATGAGAGTTAATACTAGTAATTCAGATAAGAATAAAAGAACATGAATTCACTTCAGCCAGGCTACTGAGGCAGGTAGATGGATTGTATGACAAATTGCTATTATTGAAACCACTAACTTTGTGAATACATTGGTATTCGATTAGTTCTGGCATTTTGGAAGCACACTAACATGTTTGTCTGTTTCTGGCATAGTATATTCATGATGCTGTAACAGATTAAGCATACACGAGAAAGCCTGTACTGTGAAAAAGACCCCAAAATATCATATTATGTGACACAAAGGCCCCCATATGTTGTAAAACATTTCTGTTTGAACTGCTAAATTTTCTTTACTCTGGTCCACTTCCATCCTTGGGAGTGTATCTTTTTTGGAGAAATTGTTTCTATTTCTGCTATATCTCTGTTGAATCCCTTGATCTGTAATAAAAAACTTGAAACCTTTACAGAGGTATCTATGGGGCCCTGATATCTGTTGCTATCATTTGGATTGGTCACACCTGAGTCATAAGACCTCTGTCATCAACAAGGAGGAGGGAGGTGGAGTTATAACTCCATCCCATGTCCTGCAATAGCCTAAAGTCTCCTTTCCCTGTAGGGGGTTCCAGTCAAAAAAAAAATAATTGGCACCTGTACCTTTCATAAAGAGAAGAATTTCCAGTAAAAGCAAATATGAAGCTAAGTTGGCGTTTTTAGTTAGGATTACTATGGTTGTGAGGAAACTCCATGACTAAATAGAAAGTTGGGGAGGAGAGTGTTTATTTGGCTTACATATCATCGCCCATTGAAGGAAATTAAGGCAGAAACTCAAGCAGGGCAAGAACTTGGAAGCAGGAGCTGATGCAGAGGCATGAAGGGTTGCTGCTTACTTGCTCCTCATGGTTTGCACAGCCTGCTTTCCTATAGAACCTAGGACCACCAACCCAGGGATGGTGCCATTCACAATGGGCTGTGTCCTCCCCCAGTGATCACTAATTAAGAAAATGCCTTACAGTCAGATATTATGGAGGCATTTTCTTAATTGAGGTTCCCTATTTTCAGATGACTCTAGTTTGTGTGCCAAGCTAACATAAGACTTGATAGCACAAAGATTTATTAAGGGACATTTTAAAATATAGATATTAAGCACAGAGGTTAAGGAAGAGAAAGGCACTCAGGGGAATAAGAGGACATATCCAAGTACAGGTGTAAGCTTCTCAAGGGAGAGTCACATTTAAATGTCTTTGGAAAGGGCTAGTGTAGACTTTTGGTGGCTTTCAATGTATATTTCTAAGGGATGCTAAGCTTATCCCTCCACCATAAAAATTGGAGGACTTTTGTAAACAAATTTGCTAGTTACATTTATGAAAGAACATTGTTTAGACATAGAGGTGACAGTGACAGAAGAGTGCTAAAAACTCTAGGTTATGTATCATTTTGACCTGAAGTGAGTTTGTTTATCTCCTAACAGGGTGTGTTTTGGGAAGCATACATTTGTACAGTGGACAGGTTGGGCTTTCAGTGGTATCTGAAGTTTCATGCTTTAATCATCAGGAAAGCAGAGCAGATCTAAGGAAAAAGGACTCCGTTCCTTTCTGAAGCTTTCCTTTCCATGTCCCTATACTTTTCCATTTCTTTATTATCTTGCCATAATCCTCTCAGGCCAGGAATGTACAGCTCACTCATAAAGTGGTTGTCAACTCTACTTCATCTAACCCAAGTATCTGGGCTTTCCTGTGAGAGACTTCCTTGGCTGGATCATTTGAGGTAAGAAGACCCAAACCACGTTTGGCCAGACCTGGTGTCAGCCCACATACAATCACATGAAGAAAGAAACTTTGCTTTTTGCCTGCCTAGCCTCATACCTACTGCTAAATTCGACCAGTCTGTTTCTGAGGCATTTATTTCACTGGCATTTGAACATATTTCTTGGGGGTTCCACCCTGGACTGAAGACCAGCAGCTTTCTGTGAATTTCTTGGGACTCTAGCACCAAATTGGGACTGCTGAGACACCCAGTCTTGTCATTTGATTAACCACAGGATTCTTTACCTTTCCATTAGGTGATTATTACATTGTTGGACTACACAGACCACAGCCTGTAAGCAACTCTAATAAATGACTCTTTAAGATATTTACACACTGGTGGCCACAAATGCCAGAAGAAAGTTCTGGTCCCTGTTTCTTTGTCTTATCCTAAGTGAGCACTTGTAACTACAAGTACATATGACTGAAACTAAGAGAAACCTGGGTGTGTAGGTAGTAGGCCAGCTCATCCTTCCCATAATACCTCAGTCCAGTTAATGCCACAAGCCCTTTTGAAGTGGCCTCAGACTAGAAGCTCAATTGTATCATAGTTCCTGGGACTCTTCCTACTGTACAACAACTCTGCTCCCCACCCCCTCTTTTCCTTAAGCTCCTTCCTAAGACTTTGTAATAACCTTCACTCTAAACTCACCCCTCGCCCCCCCTCCCCGTGGTTCACTGTGGTGCTTTGAATGAGAATAGATTTGGATATTTAGTCACCAGAGAGTTTTTTTGGAAGGATTAAGGCATGTACCCATGTTGGAGAAAGTGTGTCACAGGGTGGGTGGCGTGGGGACAATGGGCTTTGGGCTTTCAAAAAGCCTATTCCAAGCTGAAAGTCTCTCTCTTCCTACAGTCTGCTGGTCTGGATGTAGAACTCCCAGCTACTTCTCTAGCATCTTGTATGCCTGTGTCCCACCATGCTTCCTGCCATAAGGATAATGCACTAAACCTCTGAAACTGTAAGCAAGCCCCAATTAAATGCTTTTAAAAAAATAAGAATTTTCATGTTCATGGTGTCTCTTCATAGCAATAGAACACAGACAAAGACATCCAGGAATTTCACACACTGGATTTACAACACAAGAATCCAAAATCCACACTCTCATAGTTGCTTTGCTGGCTCTCTGAGAAAGGTTAGCATGTTAACATTCCTCTGTCACTAATTGGACTGGGTAGGTTAAAATAACTAATGACATGAAGTTGGGCAGGGAACATGCCTTCGGGAGTTCCGAGAGGAGTTGGCTGCTGAAGAATATGATCAAAATGCACTGAATACATGTATGAAATTCTCAAAGAATAAATAAAAATATGTTTAAAAAAATCCAACAGTAAAACCTTCTGTGTCATGAGTTCCCCGTATAACTGGGGAGCAGACCTGAAATGACATAATCTGTTTCCCTATAAGTAGGAAGAGTTCTTTTATATATATATATATATATACTTTATTTACATTTCCAGTGTTTTCCCCTTTCTAGGTCTCCTCTTTGGAGACCACCTACCCCTTCCCCCTCCCCCACCTCCCACCTACCCACCCGCCCACTCCCATATTCCCACCTTGACATTCCCCTTTACTGGGGCCTCTCTTCCCCCTGATGGCCAACAAGGCCCTCCTCTGCCACATATGTGGTCCGAACCATGGGTCCCTCCAT
>CM052722.1:68048442-68063009 GCA_028551405.1 Uromys caudimaculatus
CTGTCCCCAGGTTCTCAGGCCCCGGATCCCGGCAGATCCGGGCGGGTCTGGGCGAGAGGTGCTGCTCCCCTCAACCCCACTCACGGCCTTTCTAGGCTCCTGGGGGGGCACCCCTCTCCGGTGCTCGATGGCTACCGACTCCTGGTGTCCCCTGCAGAGGTTTCCCCCTGCAAGTGAGATCCGGAAGTTTCGGAGTCTTTCTGTCCCTGGGTTCTCAGGCCCCGGATCCCGGCAGATCCGGGCGGGTCTGGGCGAGTGTGGGCGAGAGGTGCTGCTCCCCTCAACCCCACTCACGGTCCTTCTAAGTTCCTGTGAGGTTACCTTTCTATGGTGCTCGTTGGCTACCGACTCCTGGTGTCCCAGGCAGAGGTTTCCCCCTTTCTACGGCGCTCGTTGGCTACCGACTCCTGGTGTCCCAGGCAGAGGTTTCCCCCTTTCTACGGCGCTCGTTGGCTACCGACTCCTCAACTCCAGATTCTTAAAAGATGCATCCTTATACTGCTTTCTGCTCCTCTAGAGTAACTCCCAGTACCAACTTCTGTATTAGTCGGGGTTCTCTAGAGTCACAGAACTTATGAGTAGTCTCTATATAGTAAGGGAATTTGTTAATGACTTACAGTCTGTAGTCAAACTCCCCAACAATGGTCAGCAGAAAGCTGTGAATGAAAACCCGAGGATCTAGCAGTTGCTTAATCTCACAAGGCTCGCAGTCGAAGAAGATTGAATCTTCCCTCTTCCAATGTCCTTATGTAGGTCTCCAGCAGCAGGCTCGGCCCAGATTAGAGGCGTGTGTACTACCATACCTGAAACTTGTATCTTCCAGACTCAAGATCTAGATCACAGGTGAGCCTTCTTATTCTGGATTATAATTCACTCCAGATATAGTCAAGTTGACAATCAGAAATAGCCACTACACTTATCATACTTTCATCAGTAAGCACTTCCCAGCATCCACAAGAACATCTGGGTGTGCCACACCAGCATTTATTAAGCACATATTAACCAGCAATTATATACTCTACTCATATATTTTTACTCATGATCACATTTCATCTTTACAACGACCTCTGAGATACTTGTTGATGATATAGTCATTGGAACTTAACCACATGCAACCCATGTGTTCTATGATTTCCAAATTGACACCTTGAAGTCACAACTATTAGCTCTATTTAATTGAGCCTCAGGGAAGTTAGGGAATTTTTGTTACTAGAGTTGTTAGGATCAGAACTTGGATCCTGGCAGCCCTAATAAACTAAGCTTGATCTTGCATATAAATAGGTCAACTAAACAAGCAAATAACACTGAAAAGAAGATTTATTCAACGTGGTCACACTAGGAACAGAATGAATAAAGATATGATACCCAGTGCCCTCTCTCAGGTAGAACATTTAGGTCGTGATATAAGGTAAGTTTTACATAGAAAGAAAAAAGTATGCATAACAAAGCAATCCTTTTTGAGATATGATTCTATCCATCATTGACCCACCACTGTCTCTACTGTAGTCTGTTCAACAAAGTGTTGAAGAAAGATGTCAGAACTATGTGAAATCTCTTCCTGGAAGATAAGCTTCAGACTTTTACCTCTCCTAACATGGAATTCCTTGGGAAATTCCAAAATCTTGAAGATGATTGTTCAATAGTCTGATGATCAAAAGAAGAAACACCAGTGTCTGTCTTTAGAATATATTTATTCCTGCCAGATTGGTCATATTTGCATAATGTCACACTGTTGGTATGTGATGGAGCAGACAATTTGAACCCAGTGCATTCGGCTTCATTTCCTGCCCTCTAGCTGACTTACTGCCATCCCAGTTTTGGAAACAAGACTGTGTGTTAGACAGAAAAAAAGTAATCTGATTCAGACTACATGGCTCATCAGTGACAGAACTAGGATTTAGTTTGACTCTAGGGCACATGCTTTAAGCCTTTAAGCTATACTGTCTCATAAAACAATGGACTAATAATTTAAAAGAACAATAAAACAATGCCAGACAGAAGGTCATGGCAATGGCAGGTTGAGTATAAGAATTTCTAGACTGTCTTTTTTTGTCTTAGAAGGAAACTTTTGAAATTTGCATTGCTTCCAATTTCTCAGTATTTGGTTTTGTACTTTAACAACTTTCCTCTCTCTTTTTTCAAAAACAAGGGCAAATAGTTCAACACCTAAACCCCTCAGTGCTCTGGGCAAGTTGTCTTGCTGCCCTGCTGTTATGGATATACTCGACTTTCTTCTGTTCCATTTGCTGTTTTATTGACAGAGTTATTGATAAAAGAAAGCCCTTTGCCCAGATGCATTCTTTGGCTTTAAATTGGCTTGACTGGTGGACTTTACCTTTGGACAGTTAACCCCTTCAGCAGCAAACGCCTTTCTAGAGCAGTGTTGGAAGTTTATTGGCATTACAATCTCCAATAGTTCCAAATTAATAATTTCTCTAGTTTTTCAGATGTTGTATCATTTGGATTTTATTTTTGCCTGAAAGGGCAATTAAGATCATAGCTTTCACATAATTTTACCACTACTTTCTGTGTCTCCTATGGTAAAAGCTGACAGTTGTTGTCATTAAAAGAGAATGAATTGGGAAGCAATTTATTGCAGGGTAAAAAATATATTCAAGGGGGAATGTGTGCTTCTCAAGTTCCACCCATGTAACTGTGACGTTGGATAGCTGTCTTATGGGAAACCTTTAATGGAGAGGAGGATTATTCATGAATAAAGGGTAGGGATTGGAAGAAACAGAATTATACCCCCTTTCTTTCTTTAAATGAGGTTTTCACATGTGTATGGTGTCAGATGCATAATGGGAACAGAGAATTTTACAGTGATAACGATTCAAGGATGCCATTACAGTAAAGCAAATGAGAGTTAGCAGTTGGCCATATGGGGTTGCAACTGGTTGTGAATGGCTTTGTTTTCTTGTCAGCTGTACAGTCACACGATGCCTTACTGTGATATAGCTCTGCAGGTGCATCAGCCCTTGGCCATCATTCCGTTGATCATTTTTTTTGCCACATCTAGTTAGTCTACCTCATGTCTAGCAAACCAAATTTTTGCAAACAGAGACTCCCTCAAAGAAGTTCATGAAAGACAATAGCATTTGACCTGCAGAAATGATGGGCATGGAAGTGATGGCATGGTGGTGGTGGTGGTGGTGTTTGTGAGCATACAGATCATCCTGAGAAGTGGAAATAAGAAAACTTAAGCAATGGCATAGGAAACCAAAACAGGACTTAGGTGTAGCTGAGCAGTTTGCTTTGCTCCTCTTTATACATCATCCTTTCTACAGCTTTCTTCAGAGATGGGTATTGTCTGTCTGCATCACCCACTCAGCAGTACTTGTGGGAGCAGAGTATTCCATGAGTGGTCTTCTAATTGAACATCAAACTAAGTCACTGGTTTCCAACTCTGAAGAGCTTTTAGGTTCCTGCTCTTCTTGGAAATAAAGTGCATATTTCCCATTTATATAATAGGTTATGTAAATCTTCTTAATGAAACTAAAAAGTACCAGTTGAATACTATGCGACAGTATTCTTTTAAAAATATTCTTGTGGAGTCACAAAGGACAGGATAATTAAAACTCCTTGCAGAGCTTAGTTCTTTGACCTCTCATTAGTTTCAGCATTATAAATTGCCATTTGTTAGAAGCCTAATTTGATTATTAGCCCCTCTGAGCTTCCAGCAAGCATTCTGAAGAGTGGACTCTGCGTGACTCAGAATGCATGCTGCTACCACAGACTAGAGAACAAAAACGGGGGAGCAAATTGCCTTGCTCCTATGTGTTCATGAGTTAGTCATACTAAAGTGTTTAGCCCAAGAGAAAGAGGCTTTTTCAATAGCCACAGTTATGAGTTTGGGCACAGAAACTCAATGGACACTATGACCAGTGCTTTTTACTAGAAGTTCTTGTGTTTGTCACAGAGGGAGGAAAAAAAAAAAAAAAAGAAAGAGGGAATGCTAGTCTCTACAGTTTTGTCATTAAAATCATTACTGTGCCATGCCATCCTGAGTCCATGACAACAAGCTTACTTTGTTGTTTCTCTCATTAGGTATTCTGTTCTCACCATTTTAATGAATTCCTTGATACTGCTACAAGGAAGCTTAGTGAGTGCAATAAGGCTTTTTGACAAAACCAATATCTTTAAAACATACTGACTACTACTCATACTTATTTTTAAAATTATTTTTATTATTTTAAAATGAGTATACTGAATGAGAGTTTTTAAGGAAACAGAAAATCACCCATAAGAAGATTATGGATAGTATAGTATCACCCCATAGTGCCAAATAGAAGTAATTGAAAAATAGGTGTTCTCATGGTTTCTAATGTACTCCAGAACAATATTTGAGGCATCAAAAAATAAATATTTCTAAAATGGAAATTGTGAAAGAAGATAACATGGAGTCCATTCAAGGTTGGAAAGTAGGGGGAAATGTATAACAGTCCCAACAAAGTATACAATCGAGTCTTGCCATATTCTCACTTATTCAGCTTACGGAGTTGACAGGATGACTCAATGACCAATAGACTCCATCTACTTACTACTTAATCTTAATTATATGGTTAAAGAGAATGTGATAGGAGCTGTTTCATTTTCCCCAATACTTCTACTTGAGTTAGATGTTTAGCAAGAATTAGTTTGTTCCAAATCTATTTACACCACTTGTACATATGTGATTTATGATTGAATTTATTATTATGTAAACTACTGAAATGCTAATGGAAACAGCACTATGGTTTGAGTGAAATCTAAAATGAGTGTCTTTGAGAGACTCAGCAAAAGTAGAGGGTGGAAAATATCTGTCAAACTTGATGTCAGTGAATGAGTAAGAAAAGATGGGTAAAAGTGTAGATCCTACAGTAAATCACATTTTTGTTTTTATTAGCGAAACTGAAACATAATTAAATTAGAAAGTCTACTGGTATGAACATCATAGACTCACCATCCACTTTCAATAATCACTACATATCCAATGTTGTTGTGTTGCAGGAAATATGCCGTCAACTCTCTGCCCCAGTGGGCCTGGCCAGTCATGCGCTGGAGGGCAATGGCTGACCTGTTTTATCTCGTGGAGACGCTATGACTCAGAGCTCCACGATCTTTCCATCCTGGTCCACGCCAACCCTATGCTTCAATACCCCCATGGCCTCTGTGGTGCACATCAGGCAAACCCACACTTTGCTGCAATACCTTTCTCTCTTGAACCCAGACAAACTGCCCACAGCGAGAAGAAAAACACCACACAAACTTAGTACAGAAACAATAGTAACTCAATCTCTGGGTGCAACAACTAAAACAGAATCTTGTAAGCCTTATTAAAATCTGATTCCTCTGGTGGCGAATCCTTGTGGATCCACCTGATACCAGCTAGCAGCTACATCTTACCCCTTGTGCTGTCCCTGTTCCAAAAGGACCTAATTCCTGCTTTCTCTCTTCCTCTGTCCAATCAGGACATCCCTTCTACTTGCCCAGTGATTGGCTCCTTTATTCATTAGGAGATTGGTTCACAAGAAGTCACATGAGTGTGTAACTCATATCTTGTCCGAAGCCCCTCCCAGGAGGGTGGAATTAGTATCAAAATACAAACACCTCTAGGGCTATCCACAACATTGTTGCATTAAGACCTTATTGACTTCTTTTTTAAAAAAAATTATTTATTTATATTTCAAATGTTATCCACCTTCCTGGTTTCCATTCTGCAAACCCCCTACCCCCTGCTTCTAAGAGGGTGCTCTCCAACTCACCCAACCACTCCAGCCTCACAAGCCTAGCATCCCCTATGCTGGTACATCCTTCACAGGACCAAGGGCCTCCCCTCCCATTGACGCCAGATAAGGCAAAACTTTCTACATATGTGGTTGGAGCCATGGGTCCCTCCATGTGTACTCTTTGGTTGGTGGTTTAGTTCTTGGGAGCTATGGGGGAGGTCTGGTTGGTTGATATTGTTTTTCTTCTGATGGGGTTGCAAACTCCTTCAGTCCTTTCTCTAACTCTTCCATTGGGGTCCCCACGCTCAGTCTGATGGCTGGCTGCAAGCATCCACATCTGTATTGGTCAGGTTCTGGCAGAGCCTCTTAGGAGACAGCTATACCAGGCTCCTGGCAGCAAGCACTTCTTGGCATCAGCGATAGTGTCTGGGTTTGCTGTCTGCATATGGGATGGATCCCCAGGTGGGACTCTCTGAATGGCCTTTTCTTCAGTCTCTGCTCTACTCTTTATTCCTGCATTTCCTTTAGACAGGAACAATTCTGGGTTAAATTTTTTGAGATGGGTGGGTGGCCCCAATATTTGACTCTTCTGACACAAATATTTTAACAGTCAATTTCAGACACCACATTGCTTCTTCAATGTATCATCATTATCACCATCATAATCATCATCACCACTGCCCACACCATCATCCTCACCACCACCATCATCATTCATCACCATCACCACCATCATCATCCTAAGCATCATCAAAATTTTAATTCTTCTTCCATTTCTAGGAAATCTGAACCATAAATTATTATGAAGATATTTTATAAAAAAAGATATTGCAAAGCCCCAAAAGTAAATATTTTCCTAAGAAAACTGTTGAAAGGTAGAAAAAAATTATAGAAAATTGTTTTCCATGATATACTTGCTTAACTTCTAAAAGAGAGATGTTAGCAACTGAACATTCTGCTATTGAGAAATATTTGTGAAATTATCACATTTAATATGTGTAATATATTTTAATGATCTTTTGTTTCAATCTCTTTGTTTGCCTAGGCAGTCAATGCACTATATACGTCCTTCTTGTAGATTAAAGTATACATAACATAACAATGGCATTGATAATGATGGAATATAATCAATATTTGGGAACTTATTTAGTTATATACAATGTTGTTGATGTGTTTATACAAAGATAAAGATTTATAAGAATATGTTCTATGGAGGTGTGGTGAGGTGTGGGGGAAGGGGGTGCCTCAGTGGGCCCATGCCAAGACATCCCTTCCCCCTGTGGGACCAGTCACACCACGGTATAGTATAGAATAGAGTTTGTTTAAGGCATGGGGAGGGGAGTTAAGAGGGTAGTAGAGGCAGAGAAAGGCAGAGAGATGGAGAGAGTAGAGAAGTAGAGAAGTAGTGGCTGGCCATGACCACGTGGAGAAAGGGGGGCGGGACAAGAGAAGCAGAGAAGCAAGAGATCGAAAGAGCAAGAGCAAGAGGAGGGGGCAAGCAGCCCCTTTTATATTGGGTCAGGTCTACCTGGCTGTTGCCAGGCAACTGAGGGGAGGATCATACCTGGCTATTGCCAGGTAACTGTGGGGTGGAGTTTAGACAGAATGCTAACAGTTGCCATAGACAAATAACCATGTAATACTTTACTTTTGAAGCTTACTTCACTTAGGATAAGAAAAACTCAATAGCCTTGAGATGTGTTTCATTTATTAAATTGTGCCTTGGAGATATATAAAGCTTCCAGGTTAACTGAGTCAATTTGGTCCACAGTACACTTCTATTAGCCTAGTGAGTGCTGCTTACAACATTGTATTGGCAGCTCTGCCCCAATCTTCTATGTACTTAGATGAACTAAAGATGGCAACCTCAAGATGTCAATCTTTTGGAAAACCACTGTCAATCAACTTTTTATTTCTCAAGAATATTAAATATAATATGTATATTTAGTGATCTACTTGAATGACAGCTTTTGCCACATTGGGGAATATTCAAGAAGAGAAAGTAAACTGAGATAGGGAGCAAGGCTCAAATGCGAGAGGCTTTTTAAGCCAAACTTTCAGTTCTTTGAGTTCTGACTCACCTTTTCTGGTTGTCCTGGGTTAATTGGGAAATTGCTTGATGCAACCGTATATTAAATTTCTTCTTATTCCAGACTCCTTGGGGAGGCTTCTGCTTAGATCATCAGGTTAGTTTTGCTCACAGCAAGTCCTTCCATATGTATGTATGTGTATGAGTTTCTCCTATGTGTGAGTTTTTATGTTGTGTGACATTACTTTTAGGGAGATGGGAACAAACACCTAATCACCCCAGATAGGGAACCAATGACAGACCAAAGTGAAGGTACACTAAAGTACAACTTGGTGAACCACCAAATTTCATTGTAGTTATTCACAGAAGCGTGGTTGAATGTTACTTGTTACAGGAAAGAAATGACTCAAAGGCAGGGGCATTATGAAATGCCCACCACAGCATGGGTGACAGCTCATGAAAGCTGGAAACCTAGAATATACTGCACAATCTGCAGGCAGCTCAGTGAGTTAGAGAATGTCTTTTCCAGGAAGCTCAGCTGATTTGGGCCTTGTCCAGAAAGCTCAGCTGCTTTCTTCTAGGCAACTTGGCTGATCTGCCTCTTCTGTGTAGCTTGGTCAGTCTGGGTATCTTCTGATTAGCTTGGTTTGTCTGAGAATTTTTCTCAGTTGCCCTTACAACATATATATGCTTGAAGATGGAGGGGCGTAGCGAATCTGGTCAGGTTGAGTGACTTCCTGAAGTTGTTTACTTCCCTAGTTTAAAATGTTTCTCTGCAGGATGGAACATGTCACCACCCATCAGAACATCCTATTGTTTCACTTCCCATCTAACACCTTGCATCACAGTGAGTTCCCCTCTAAGATGAACAGCTTTGTCTGGGAGCAAATAGCTGTGTAACAGTTTATTATGACTATTTACTATCAACTAATGTCCATGTTATTTATAATGCACTCAGAGCTGTTTCAGTTCAAGGTACTACATTCACATATAATCCTGTACAGATAGAAATAGCTAACTACTGGTTAACCAAGTCCTATTTCTGAATTATATTATTTTATTTCTGTTTTTGCTGTTATGCTCCTGCATTGCTTTAAAATCACTCATGAGTCTGAAAAAGAGCATTTGCAGTGTTTTTGTTTTGTTCTCTATGAACCTATTCCACATTGGTACCAGAAGAGAAAGCGTTTCCCCATACATTTATATTCAACTCATATATACTCAACACCTACTACTTGTCAAGTACTTTTGCACACTGATTTTATTTAACTTTTTTTGGCTAAAGTCTTTTACATGTAAATAAGTTAAAACAGCAAAATTAAGTGTCTTCCCCAGGGTTGCACAGATAATGAACATCAGTATGTAACAGTATTTCTTGCTGTTAAAAGGCTGTTTCTCTCTTCAACTATGAGTATAGAAACATTGAACAAAAAGTAAAAATAGAATAGAAGGGCCAGTAAGTTGAGTTAGTGGAAAAAGGGGCTTTCTGTCAAACTGAAGGCCAGAGTTGGACCTCTGGGATCCACACTGTAGAAGGAGAAACTGATTCCCTCAAGTTGTCCTCTGAATCTCCATTAACCATGCTGTGGCAATGCATGCCTCCTCCCACCCTCAGCTCACATACACACTAAACAAATAAATGTAACCACTTTTTAAAAGTAGAATGGAGCTTGTAGATTTAAAATATTAGGAAGGTATGGTGGTTTGAATTAAAATGGCCCCCATAGAGTCTGCAGGCCCATGGAGGGAGCAACAGTGCCAACTGGCCTGATCCCTCCCCTGTTGCTCCTAGAGACTGGACCACCAACTAAAGAATAGACATGGAGGGACCCATGGTGCTGGCCACATATGTGGCAGAGGAGGGCCTTGTTGGCCATCAGGGGGAGGAGAGGCCCTTGGGCCTGAGGGTGTTAGATGCCCCAGTATAGGGGAATGTCAGAGAGGGACAACAGGAGTGGGTGGGTGGGCGGGGATACAGGATAGGGGGTTTCCAAAAAATAAAAAATTAAAAAAAGGTCCCCATAGGCCCATAGGGAACTATACTGTTAGGAGGTATGGACTTGTTAGAGTAGGTTTGGTTTTGTTGGACAAAGTGATTGGGGATTGAGGTCTCAGAAGCTCAAGTCTAATTGGTGTATCACTGTTACTTCTTGATACCTGCATTATCCACATGTAGGAATCTAAGCTACCACTCCAGCACCTGTCTGCCTATATGCTACCATGCTTTCTACCATGATGGTAGTGACTACATCTCTGAACTGTGAGACAGTCCCAGTTAAGTGATTTTCTTTATAAAAACTGTTGTGGTCATTGTGTCTCTTCATAGCAATAAACACAAATTAAGACATAATTTGGTACTAGGAGTGGGGTATAGTTGTCATAGACCTGACCATGATTTTGTTTGGAGGAATGTGAACTTTGGAACTTTGGATTAGAAGAGCACTTGAATGCTTTAATTAGGGTTTAATGGGCCATACTAGTAGAAGTATAGAGGACAGTGTCCTTGAGGATGATTTGAACTATGGGGCCCTGTCTCAAGAGGTTTCAGAGAAGAATTCAGAATGTGGCCTGCAGTCTGTTCTTGTGATACTTTGGTGAAGAATGTGACTGTTTTTTGCCCATGTCTGAAAAGTCTGCCTGACTTTTGTAGCTAAATGTAGCTAAATAAGAGTTTTGGATGAACTGCATTGGCAGAGGAAATTTCAAAACAATCCGATATTGACTTTGTCCTGTGGTTATTAGTGTTCACTCTTATGAATATCTATAATGAAAAGGAGCAAGCTGAGCAAGGAAAAACATAAAATGTACAGATTGAAGAGAAAAGGGACAACAGATAATGGAATGGAGCTAAGTCTTTAGTGTTCAAGATGACAAAGAAATGAAAAGCAAGCCTGATGTCAAATAGAATAAAGAGAGTAGTACCCTCAGGACAAGACTCCACCTAGCTAATCTTTCAATTTGTAAAAAGGAATTAAAGAAAAGTTTAGGTCCAGGTGTGTTAATGCATACCTTTAATCTCAGCACTTGGGAAGCAGAAGCTTGTGAATCTCTGAATTCAAGGTCAATCTGGTCTACAGACAGCCAAGCTTAGGCCATGAAGGAAACCATCAAAACCAGAAAGTTTGTGAAAATATAATTGAATGGGGCAGTGGTGGGCAGGATGGGAGCAGGGTATATGCTTGCCCCAGCAAGCAACAAAACCTGGCAGTTTAGCTATATGTTTCTGGGTTTGGAGTCAAGGATAGAAGGAAAAGGTTATAGAATCTCCCTATGTGACTAAGGAAAGCTGCTGAGGCCAGGCATGTGTCAGGGGTGTTCCTGCATGGGGGCCTAGAAAATAGGCATTGCCTTGGAGACCTTGACATGTTGGACATGCCAGAGTCATGGAATACCTGCTGAAGAAAGCTAACAGAGTAGAACCAGACTAAGAAAGAAGTACGTTGCTGTCAACAAAGCTTAAAGCACATGGAGATCTGAAGAGCGTTTTAACTTCAGACATTGAGATGCAGAGTTTGGAGTTAACCCAGCTGTTTTTGTTTGTTTGTTTGCTTGTTTTTGTTTTGTTTTTTTTTGTTGTTTTTATTTTTGTCTTGCTTTGGTACAGTATTTTCTTACTATGCTCCCTTTCTTCCCTTTTAGAATGATAATGTATATCCTGTGTTATTTTATGTTGGACATATGTGGTCTGCTGTTTTATTTTGATTTTACAGGGGGATTACATTTAAGAGATTCCATGAGTCCTAGAAGAGACTTTGGACTTTTAAACAAGGTTGAGCCTGTTATATATTATGGAGACTTTGAAGTTGGACTAAATACATTTTCCATTCTGATATGGCTATAAGCCTTTTGGGGCCAGGGAGTGGAATATGGTAGTTTAAATTGAAATGACTCCCATAGGCCCTAGAACGTGGCACTATTAGGACGTGTGGCTGTAAGACCATGACCCTCTGTCAGTGGTACTTAACTTTGAGACACCCCGCAGCGAGACACTGAGACACAGATGCAGATCGGTGCAAAAGCAAGAGGTTTATTTTCCCATGGTAGGGGTCAACTAGTCCCTCAAGGTGAGTTATTAGAAGGCGACCCCAAATGGCTATTACAAGCAGTTTTTATACTTTTTAGGGGTACAGGTTACATCAGCAAGGTTACAGTTCAAACTTATTGGCTAAGCACATTGACCTTTAAATCTATTGGCTAGAAAGCATGACACACATTTGATCTCTACCTGGGACTTTCCAAAGGGCCAAATGACTATCAGTCAGTACATCCTGAGAATTTTTTACTCAAGAATATTCCTGTGGGTAGAGAACAGAACTTGGCCTAGCCTTGATCCCAGGCGGGAGGGGGAAGCTGTAAGGAGGGTATGAGACTGGACAAAACCCTCAGGGTCCCTCATGGCCTTGTTGAAATAGGTGCATCTTTGTTGGAGGAGGTGTGTTACTTGGGGAGAAGTCTTAGAAACTCAAGCTTAGCCTGTGTGTCACTGTCACTTCCTGTTACCTGTGTATCCAAATGTAGAAATCTTAGCTACCTCTCTTGCACCACGTCTGCCTATATGCCACATTGCATCCTACAATGAGGATAATGGACTAAACCTCTGAACTGTAAGCCAGCTCCTGTTTTCCTTGGTTGCCATGGTCATGGTATCTCCTCAGAGCAATAAAACCCTATGTAAGACAGAAGGATACCATTGGTTCATAATGAAGAAATTATAAAATATAATTATTCATTTGATTTAGCACTCTTTTAACTTGTTACTTTGGCTTTATTTTTTAAGGTTTTATTTTATTTTTCATTATGTATATGTGTGTGTTTGTATATGGATGTATGTACATAATTTCAGACATCCTTGGAGCACAGAGGTTTCAGATACTCTGGAGTTACAGGGGGTTGAAAGTCTTTGATGTGAGTGCTAGTAACCGAACTTAGATCCTTTGCAAGTATGTCTCTTAACCACTGAATCATCTCTCCAGTTCCACTTTGAGTCTTTAAATAGGAATACTGCTACTGAGAAAAGTATGCTTTATGCAAGTCAGAAGAGGGATGCTAAAAGTGGGAGAATACTACTTATTCTACTGGGGAATAGGTTGGATTTAGATTATGAGTAAACATATATCATCTTTGATTGACTGAAATAGTCAAACTTCAATGTCCACTTGAGTGGCTTTGGGACCCTTATGGAAACACATCACTGGGCATTTCTGTAAAGGTGTCCAGATAGACCTAACTATGAAGACATGCCCTAAATATAGTAGCACATGTAGGATCTCAGACTGAATAAAAAAGGGAAAAGAAGAAAGCCTGCTGACTACCAACATTCATCTCTCTGTACTTCCTGAATGCAGAAGCAATATTGTGGTTGCCAGGTCACAATAGACTGTATTCCCTCAGACCTGAAACTACAATAAATCCTTCTTTCATTCAGTTGTAAGTAGCTAGTACATTGACCCTAGCTCTTAAATAAATCTCTAGAAGTCTGCTTTTGTCATGAAATGTCCTGAGTGGAAATGTGAGGGAATATTTTGTATTATAAGAGCTTTGAGGTAATTGGACATAAACTTGGAAATGTATCCAGAAAGCGTGGTTGGAACAGTGCTCAGATTTAGCAATAGCTAGAGATGATTTTGCTTTTCTGAATATGCTCCTTGAGAAAATTTCTTTGGTTTTTTTTTTTTTTTTTTTTTTTTTTTTTGGTCTGAATTGCAGTTACTCACATAAAAATTGAACAGCTTGATCTATATTAGCTCAGTAAGTCTTTCCTAACTTGATAATTTTGCATTTCATGAAATATACTTTCCAAAAATCATAATTCACTGAAACAGAATTATATTCTTTTATCTTTCTGAAAGTCACTTAATTGGATGGTAGTGCATGTTCTAGAAACTACTAAATCTAATATTTGATGGATGCCATCCTAGTTGGTACTGACATCTTGTGTAGCTTCTTTTTGTTGTGACAAAATCTGACATGACTCTTCCATATAGCTCATCTGGCCTAGAGGTTAAACATGTTCATTTGCTTATTATCAGGGCCCTGCAAACACATGCCTGCCAAAATTTACAGCATTTTGAAAAAAAAAAAAAACCCAAAGATTTCAGAGTTACTTGGCCTGCTACCTCTGTGTGCATGATATTGGCACGTTTGTTGTTTTCCCTTTGGAACTTCATGATCATTGATTGTATGGTCTTCACTGAAAGCTAAAATCTATTCACTTTTCAGAGTACAACCTAGAAGTATCATGTTATCTACAACAATAAAAACCACTACTACAAGAACACCCAAAAGCAGTTTGTTCATTTTTCTTTAGACTTATTTATTTTTATGCATGTGAGTACACTGTCGCTGTCTCCAGACACATTAGAAGAGGGCATCTGATCTCATTACAGATGGTTATGAGCCACCATGTGGTGTCTGGAAATTGAACTCAGGACATTTGGAAGAGCAGTCAGTGCTCGTAACTGCTAGACCACCTCTCCAGCCCCAGTCTGTTCATTTTTTAAGACTGTTACTCATTCAGAAATATTAAATGATTTTGCAATGAAGATGCCTTCATTAACAATTTAAATACAATTGTGATTGTGACCCTCCCTTCTCCCTGGGGGCCATTGGCCACTGGCCAACACTGGAGAGGACAAAGGGAGTAGAGGTGGGGTGGGTTTGGTGGGTGGGGGGGTGGTGCAGAGTTTAGAGGGTGTAAAGTGCAGAAGATGGACAGATTGACTTCCGCTATCAGCTTTAGTAAGACAGATTCACTATATTTGGGGGGGGGGGAAATAAGGATTATATAGATCTTGGGAAGTAGGTAGAGATTTCCAGGGTGAGTGTACAGT
>CM052722.1:68063109-68074899 GCA_028551405.1 Uromys caudimaculatus
TATTTTGGGGGAGGGGTATAAGTGGGAAGGGCTGAATGGTCATAACACAGAACCTAATTATCATTTAGCAGGAATAGCTGAGGGAGATTTCCGTGCTGAATCATTCAGCCTTTTCAGGAAGTTCTGTGCAGGGTTATCCTCTAGATAATGTCAGGCACCTGTGTTTAGAGACAATCTCCAGATAAGATCAGGCAGAGAAGGGGAAGACCCACTGAGAAAGGGAGTCCTCCACGTTGCACAAAGCTAGGAGCACTTATCCAGACATGGTGGACTGCAAAGTTAATAGCAAGGTCTTCCAACTTATGATGGCAAATATTGACTATCTACTTGACACATCTGAGAAGAGACAGTCTTAATGAAGTAATTGCCTCCATCAGCTTGGCCTGTAGGCATGTCTATGGGGAATTTTCTCCTCTACTAATTGATGTAGGAGGGTATTGCCCACTGTGGATGTTGCCATCTATAGGTATGTAGGCCTGAGTTATGTAAACAAGGTAGCTAGCTGAATGTGAGCTGGGAAGCAAGTCAGTGAGCAGTGATTCTCTGAGGTTTTTGTTTCAAGCTACTAAGGCTTCTGCTTTGGCTTCCCCCAATAATGTACTATAAAACATTAGATGAAATAAAACCTTTGCTCTCAAGTTGCTTTTAGTCTTGGTATTTATCACAGCTAAAAAGAACACTAAATAGCAGCTTCTAGAGAATTCCATGTGACCAATTTCATGTTTCCATTAGGAAATATAGTCAGTTAATCATATGTTGGAGATTTCCCCTTTTATCTATGTCCTTGTTCACTCTGATTTCTCTATCTTTCTAAATTTTCATCCAGTGTTCCTCACAGAAATGCAGGAATGATGGAGAGTCAGTTAGGCATGTGCATTCTTTTCTTGACACTTTGGCATGCTGATGTTTTACTTATAGGGTCTTGAGAAAAATCAAAATAATCTGTTGGATAAATCAATAATGTATTCATATAGAGGAATAACACATTCAAGTTTTGTGGGTTTGAGTTCATGTTTCTAGTATGAAACACTGCCATATCTTCTTTACATGCATTATCTTTCTTTTCTGGAATAAACCCTTGATGAAATGCCTACGTACTCTAAGATCTCTTTTAATAGTAAATATTCAATTATTTTATTACACAATATCTGGAGTCAGTGTCTAATGTGAATGCTAGACATATTCTCAAACAAAAATTAATCTGTGTAAAATAGCTGTGTAATGATCTCTACCAATGGACATGTAGTTCTGACTTCATTCAAGTATTGATATTTTACCTTAGTTTATTTAGATCTTTCTTTGCTGGCATTTTTTTTTTTTGAGCAGAGAACAGCTAATAAATAATGTCTCACTGACTGCTGCTCTGACCATAGTCTTCCTTTAGTTTTCAAAATGGGAGCTTTGGATGACAAATATTGTTTTATTTACCATTCATATATTTTTCATATAAATACATATATTTTTATTTGTTACTAAGAGATTTCAACCTGCTAATTCTGTGAGGGACAGTGACATTTGAGACACAAATGAATTCAACACATGTTACATTTCTGATATTTTTGATTCACATTATTTTTTCAGTTACTGAAAATGTAATGTGTTTTGAAAAGGCTAGAGACTCACCTTTGACTTCAGAATTACCTTTAGCCATTTCCAGAGTACATCACATGCTAGATGACAGTACAACTGACATTGAAAAATGTGGCAAATTAAAGCAATAGATAACTTACTCTGTTTCTGTAGTCTAGGAGTCTAAGCAAAATTAAGGTATGTTGAAAAGATTTTATAAAGTCTTAATGATACAGAATCATCAAGACCATGCAGAGTATATCATATGCAATGTTTCAGAAAAATACGTTCAGATATATTTTGTGGAGGAAGACTGTTCTTTAAGAGGAATAATTATACTAGTTTATTAGGAAGAAACACATCTGGAGCTGGAAGTGTAGCTCAGTTTTTGTTTTGGTTTTTTTTTTTTTTTTTTTTTTTTTTTTTTTTTTTTTTTTTTTTTTTTTTTTTTTTTTTTTTTTTTTTTTTTTTTTTTTTTTTTTTTTTTGGTGTTTTCGAGACAGGGTTTCTCTGTGTAGCTCTGGCTGTC
The DNA here is from genome assembly GCA_028551405.1 of Uromys caudimaculatus. Taxonomy (NCBI): domain Eukaryota; kingdom Metazoa; phylum Chordata; class Mammalia; order Rodentia; family Muridae; genus Uromys; species Uromys caudimaculatus. The sequence continues at coordinate 68,065,208 of CM052722.1, forward strand.
CTGGAACTCACTTGGTAGACCAGGCTGGCCTTGAACTCAGAAATCCGCCTGTCTCTGCCTCCCAAGTGCTGGGATTAAAGGCGTGCACCACCACCGCCCGGCCGGAAGTGTAGCTCAGTAATAGAAAACTTGCATTTTCAAGGCTCTAGGTTCATCCCCCAGCTCAGAAGCGAAAAAAAAAGAATCAAGCCTTTACCCACAGGATTGTTTGAGGGAATTTACTAAGTCACAGATCAATTGCTGGAAGGAAGAAGTCAGTTAGTACCACCAATACAGGTAAATTGATGCCTGGTTCTCCTGTCAATATACCACAAGTGCCTTTCTGCATCATTTTCAAAAACAGAAGACTTGCCACCCTGTGTTCTGCTCCCTGTTTTTCCAATTTCTGTTATAAGCAAAGTACAACGTTCATTAATCACTGCAGTGCAGCCGAAGCTTTCAACATGGCTGAATGGAATCAGTGCAATCAGGCCCTTCTGGGGCATGAAATTGCATAAAACAAAACGTTTGGGATTTATGTATTCTTCCTAAGAGAAATGACCTCAGCATTAAAGAGCCAACATGGTAAGGACTGGTACACAGCCAGAGTGCATTTCTAGCTTTAGCTCAGACAGGAAGCCCCTGACTCCAATGACTAGATTGCAGGGGCAAGCAGTCTCCTTCTCTGCCCCATCATCGAGGGAACAGTTCACTCACTCTAGAGACACAGATGATTCAATGGCTCCTTTTCACCCTGGGCATAGGAAGAGTGGTTGAGGCAATACCCCAAAGAGGAGTATTGAAACTTGGTAGTTCCAGGGGAATTTAGAAATTATATAGTTATATTCACCTCTCCTTTCGTATCCATTTGTAAGAGTTTTCTGGCCTGACTGTATCCAGGGTTTACCAGGCTACGAGGCTATACCAATTTTAAGATTTATATTTGATGTGGAAGACATTCATACATTTGTATGTACGCCTAGTTCTTCCCATAGACCATGAAATTGAGATTGCAGATGTTTCTTTGACAGAGCATTTTCTCTGTGTGGCTGAAGCATCCTTTCTAAGCCATTCATACTTCAAGTTTTAGTCAAACCGGTCAGCCGTTGTTCTGGTTAGTGACAGGAATAGATTTTCTTTCCACATCTCTGCTGTTGTGGAGCAGGATCTCAGTTAATCAGTTCTGCTGAAAGTTCCAGTTGATGTGACTCCGCACTGACTTTGACCTCATATAGAAATATTCTTTGCATTTCTTATTAGATTCTAAGTTTCTAGGATATAAGGATTTCTTCCTTTTGTTTTAGTCATGAACTGTGCCTACTATATGACTATAACTACCTGTAATTGCCTGAAAACATAATTTTAGCTGATGTCTCAGTTGAGTCTAACTGACATTCAAACAAATCAGAGTGCATCTGGTTAGCTGATAGGAACAATCCATAAGGCCTATTTACAAAGGTCTAGTAACTTGGGAAGAGGGCTGGCAGAAGGACAAGATAAGGGGAGGGAGGGAGATGAGGAGAAGAAAAGCAAGAAATGTCAGGAAGGGTTTGGGACTTGGGTAATTAATTTGAAAAGATGAGACAGAGGACAGAAGAAAGTTCAGTTCCTTTCACTGGACATGAGTTCTGCCTTTAAGTTTTAAATAGAAGCCCTGTTAGAGGCAGCAGAAAGGCCTGTACTTACAAAGAACCTGTGAGACACATGAGATCATATGCTATGGTCAGGCTTCAGGCTGCCTTAATGATTCAACAAACAATAGAACACTGAAGTATGTAGCTATGGGATACCAAGAATCTCACTGAAAATGGTGTGTGGCCTTTAGCCTTTAGAATGCTGCAGGGCCTCACTCTTGCTGAAATAATACAATAGCTAGCAGGTTCATGGTACCTGACTCTTCAAAACTTACAGATCACTCCTTTTGCATAGGATGCGTTAATCACTGACTTTCTGGATTTTTTTTTTACAAGAAATCTGGACAGCATGTGGGAGCTGTGTATTTCTAATCACATTGGTAATATCAATTCCAGTCTTGATTGCTGAATTGGCAACAGTTTGAAGGGAAAGGGATCTGGAACAAAGTTGAAGTCATCATTTTTCCCCAGTCTTCCATGGTTTAGCCATTGTGACCACATGGACAAACATGACAGAAAATAGAGAAATAAGACCATTTACGTGGGTATAGTATGGCCTCACCTCAATGGGGACTGAAGGAATTACATAATCTCTTTGGTTGTGTCTAGCTTTAGAATGTGGCACATATACGGAGATGTCATCACACAAAACAGCTGGGTCACAGGCATTTACTAGTCATCAACTCAGTTTCATAAGATCAAGAAAGGTGCCCAGCAAACAGTATGCTAGAGGATCACGAATAAACTCACCAGTACTCCTGGAGTAGATCAAGGAATACTTGGTAAAGCCCGAGAGCTGAACAGGAAGCTTACTCTCATTCTCCCTCCTCCACCATTCCCTGATCATTCTATATCCTCTGGAGTTTACAACATGTTTCCAGGTTTATTTACTTGTTTAACACTGAGCTACAAGAGAGGATATGTTTGCTACCTTCTACCTTCAGGGGTTCTTTGTTTAGTCTATGAATTGGGTAAAAGACATATAAAAACCAATTTTAACATTGTGTTTGTACAGAGTAGTCTCCCAATGTATGAAACTCAAGGGAAGGATCTGATTATTGAAACGTTCATAGCATCCTAAGCATGAGGTGGTGGTGGTGGCGAAGACATGTACAAGAGGTGGGGAGGATGGTATGATAAATGGAGGTGACTTTGTTAAATGATATAAGTGGTCCCTGAAAGGTTCTTTTCTTGGTACAGATATTATCACTCTTAAAAATTTTCTTTGTAAATGTATGCTGGTATACTATGCAATTAGGGTATTATAAAGTGTTCTACAATCATAGTTTGTGGTGGGATAATTGATCTTAAATTTAACCAATGTTTTAATAATTATAAACATAAAAATATGGGCTAGAGAATTAAAAGCAGTTTTAAAAATGATTTTCCAAATTAAAAAAAAAAAAAATAGATGTGTTTGATGATGGGTTTGTGCAGTTCTCCTAGAGGCCAGAAGAGGGCATTGAATCCAATGGAGCTATAGTTATAAGCCGTTGTGAGTTACAGGACATGGGTGCTGAGAATCTGAGAATTGAACTTCTACAAGAGCATGATGCCCTCTCTCTCTCTCTCTCTCTCTCTCTCTCTCTCTCTCTCTCTCTCTCTCTCCCTTCCCCTTCCATCCCTCTCTCTTTCTCTTGAGACAGAGTTTCACTATATAGCCTTTGTTGGTCTGGAACATGCTATGTAGTCTAGGTTAGCTTTAGACTCATAGGGAGATTCATCTGCCTTCTGCCTTATGAAGGCTGGGATTAAAGGCTTACATGACCGTGTTCAGGTCACTTTGCATTCTTAACCACTGAGTTATCTCTCTAGGACCCAGGAAAACATTTTCCCCCTAAATTAACATTTCTTGAGAGTTGATGACCTACATACAGTCTGAAACTTCTCTGGTATGGAGAATAAGGGCCCCCTGAAGAGGCTCATATCCTAGTCTCAGAAATCTGTGAATAAATTATTTTCCACAGCAAAAGAGAATGGATGTGGAAACAGTCAAAGGGCTTGATATCAGATGTTTTACTGGGTTATCTTGAGGGGAACAATTTACTAATATGAGTTCTTAAGCTCAGAAAAACCTCTTTTGGCTAGACCTATAACATGTTGGGATGAGAGACAAGGGGATGAAGAGACACTCAGGATTGCTGACTTTGAAGATGGAGGACCAGACTCCAGGGAATGCAGGTGGCTTTTAAAAAACAAAAAGGGAAGGAAATGAATTATGCTCATATTCATTTCCTACCTTATTTAAATAAATTGCCACAAATTTGGTGGCTTTGAACAACACAAATTTATCAAGTCTGTAGCAGAAATCTAACACAGACCTTAAAGGCTGAACACAAAGTAGAATTGCAACTGTGTCTTTTCTGGGCATCCTGAAGGAAAACTTTATCTGTCTGTCTAATTATGTCTGTCTGTCTGTCTGCCTGCCTGACTGCCTCTCTATCTATCTATTTTGGTTGTATTTCTCACCTCCAGATTCCCTTCTTAAGGATTTAAAAGACATTACTTCATCCCTGCTTCTGCTGGCTTATTTCTCACCATGCCTTCTGTTACTGTATTTCTGTAGCTACATTTTTAGTAGTATTTGTAGATAGCTAATACATTTCATTCTAACACCAAGATCTTTATGTATGCTATTACGCATTTTTCCTTGGACTTAAAGACCTTTGGCATGTTCAAGGCATATCACTTTCATATGTATGAATTAGATCAGGGTGGCTGTAGGCTTTTTGAGCCCTGCATTTTTTCCTAATTGTAGTATGCAAATCATCATGAGACTGATATGAATTCAGAAGAATAGATCAGAGAGACAGAACACTAGACGGCAATGCATTTGTAGCCAACTTGTTTTTAGCAAAGATGCTGAAAGATACATTGGAGAAAGGATAGCATTTTCAGGAGTGTTGGATAAACTCCATGTTCATATACTGAAAAATAAAACAAGATCTTTATTTCTCACCAAACAAAAACAATTCAAAGTGTATTAATGGTTTAGAGGTAAGATCTAACTTGAGATTATTAGAAGAAAAGATCTTGGAAATGCTTTGGGACACTAGGAATGGCAAGGAATTGGGAAAGAAATTAAAAAATTTTTTTTTTGAAAAGCAACCCCAAAGTACAGAAAATGAAAACAAATTTAGACAAACTAAGAAGTTTCAGCATAGCAAAGTAAACAAGGGAGAGAGTGAAAAGACCACTGGAACTCTTAGCTTTATTTGTGCTACTGTTATAAGAGGTTCAGATAAAAAGAAACATAGGAGAGAAAGGCTTATTGGGCTTGCAATTCTTGGTCACAGTCCTTTATCATGGGAAGTCAAAGCAGGGCCATGAAATATCCAGTCATATCACAGTCAAGGGCAGAGAGAAATGAATGCAAGCATGCTTAATGTTCAGCTAGCTTTCTCTACTGTTATACAGTCCAAGGCTCCAATCCAAGCAATGTTGATACCCACATTCGGGCTGGATCTCTGTACACAAATTAAGGCAATCATGACAATTCCCCATAGATACACTCATATGCTCACTTGACCTAGGCTCATTGACACTCTCTTTCTAGGTGATTCTAGATTGTGTCAAGCTGATAATTAAAATGCTTGTCCACTACATAATGAGAGAAAAAATATTTGCAAAGTATATATCTAGCAAAATGTTAATAACCAGATTACATAAAGAACTCTAGTAATTCATTAGGGACATGCCAAATAAATCAGTGTTTAAAAAAAGCAGTAGATTAAACAGACATTTCTCAAAAGGATACATAAAAATGTCCGATGCATACATGAAAACATTTTCAACATCACTCATCATGAGGGAACAGGAAAAACCACAATAAAACATCACTTCACCTCTGTGAAAAGACTATCATCAAAAAAGCTAAAGATAAGAAATGCTGGCAAAGAAAAAATAAAGGAACCTTTACAAATTGTTGGAAGATAAAATGAGTATAAATATTAGGAAAAAAAAAACAATAAGGAGGTTTCTTTAAAAACTAAAATCAGGACTAAAATAGGACCCAGCAACCCTTTTACCTGTTATATATGCAAAGGATATCAAATTAGTTAATCAAATTAGTTTACCAAAGACATAGTTGCATGACCATGTTGATTCAATGTTATAAAAAACAGAGTAATGGGAAAAACATAAGTGTCCTCCAGCTGATGAATAGATAAAAATAGGGCACATACACAATGGATACTATCAAGCAGTTAAGTGGGATACGATCCTGTTGTGTCATCACAGATGTAAACGAAGATCATTAGGTTAAATTAAATGAGGCAAATAGAGAAAGTCAAGTACCATTACCATGCAATCTCAACCATATATGGTCTCTATAAAAGTTCTCTTTGAGGCTGGGGAGATGGCTCTGTGTTTAAGAGCACTTGTTGCTCTTACAGAGGACTCAGGTTCAATTCCTAGTACCCATATGGCAGCTCACAGCCTTCTGTAACTCCAGTTCCAGGGGACACAATATTTCTTCTGAATACCTTGGGCTGAGAACACATACATACAATCAGGCACACACATCCACATAAAAGAAATGGATATTTGTAAAAGTTGATTTTATGTAAATTAAGAATCAAATGGTGGTTACCAGAGACAAGGGACAGTGGAATTGGTGAGCAATGAGGAAAGTTTCATTTCTGAGTACTGAGTCAGCTAGGTAGGTATCAGAATCTGTAGTGTACTATTGCACAGTAGATCTATTATAGATAACAACATACCATGTACTGGTACCAATTTCTGTCTTAGTTAGATTTCTATTGCTGTGATAAACACAATGACTGTCTTAGGGTTTCTATTGCTTTGAAGTGAAACCATGACTACCAAGAAAGTCTTCTGAAGGAACATATTTAATTGGGGCTGGCTTACAGTTCAAAGATTTAGTCATGGCAGGAAACATGGCAGCATGCAGGCAGACATAGTGCTGGAGAAGGAGCTGAGAGTTCTACAGGCAGCAGGAAGAGAACTGGCTTGAGCTTCTGAGACCTCAAAGTCCACCTCTACAGTGACATGCTTCCTCCAGCAAGGCCACACCTACTCCAACAAGGCCTTACCTCCTAATAGTGCCACTCCCTATGGGCCAAGCATTCAAATATATGAGTTTCTGGGGGGCCATTCCTATTCAAACCATCACATTCTACTCCCTGTTCCTTACAGGCTTATAGCCATAAAATAATCCAAAGTTCATTTAGTCTAACTTCAAAAGTCTCCATTGTCTATAACAGCCTCAAAATAGTTTAAAAGTCCAAAGTTCAAAGTCTCTTTTGGGACTCATACAATCTTTTAACTGTTATTCCCTGCAAAATCAAATCAAAAGGCAGATCATATTTGTCCAATATATAATGGCATAGGATATACATTACCATTTCAAAAGGGACAAAAGGGAGCATAGTGAGGAAATACTAGACCAAACCAAGACCAAAAACCAGTTGGGTAAACTTCAAACTTTGCACATCTATGTCTGATCTCCATGCGCTTCATATCTCTAATTCCTTTCAGCTTTATTGACTGCAACATACTCCTTTCTCTTGGCATAGTTTTATTCCCTGTTAGCAGCTTTCCTCTGCAGGTATCCCATGACTCTGGCATCTCCAACATGTTGGGTTCTCTGAGTCAATTCAGGCTTCACCTTCGCAGTTTCATACAATGGCATCTCTAGGCCTCCATATAGGAATACTCCTGACACGTGCCTAGCCTCAGCAGCTTTCTTTAGTTGCAAAGAGAAATTCCCTAGCTCCTTTCTTCTATCCTTGACTCTAAAGCCAGAACCATGTGGCTGAAGCTGCCAAGTTCTTCTGCTTACTGAAGCTAAAACATGCCCCTGCCCCAGTTCAATTACAATTTCACCAGCTCTCTGTTTTTGATGGATTCTTTCACTGTATATACTTTACTTTCACAGAACTTGCTCTGTAGACCAGGCTGGCCTTGAACTCAGAGATCCATTAGCCTCTGCCTCCCATGTGGTGAGACACACCATCACACCTGGACCTAAACTTTTCTTTAATTCCTTTTTACAAGTTAAAAATTATCCATGTTGGGTACTGCCCTGAGTCCATTTAACATCAGGCTTGTCTTTAATCTATTTATCTCCTTGAGCACAGGACTTAGCTTCATTCCATGTCCTGGTGTCCCTTTTCTCCTTGAACTGTATAGTTTGCATTTTTTCTTGCTCAGCTTGCTTCTTTTCATTATAGACCTACAAATGAATGAACACTAACAACCATAGGACAGAGTCAATAGTAGGCTGTTTTGAAATTTTTTCTGCCAATGCAACCAACCCAAAACGTTTTAATTTAGCCTCAGGCAGGTTTTGGTGGACCAAGGGCTGAGACTGCCACATTCTTCACTAAGATATCACAAGAATAGTTTCTAGGCAACATATTAACATCTTCTCTGAAAACTCTAGAGCCAGGCCTCCACAGCTCAATTCACTCTCAGTATCACTGTCTTCTAGACATTCTAGAATGGCTCGTTAAGTACCACATTCCTCCAAATAAAAGTATAGTCAGACCAATTATAGAAATACACAGTCCCTGGTACCAATTTATGTCTTAGAATTTCTATTGCCGTGAAGAGAAACTCTGACTACGACAACTCTTGTGAAAGAAAATATTTAACTGGGGCTGGCTTACAGCTTAGTCCATTATCTTCATGGTGGAAAACATGGCAGCATGCAGGCAGACATGGTACTGGAGAAAGAGCTGAGAGTTCTACATCCAGATCATCATGTAGCAGGAAGAAAACTGCCTTGAGCTTCTGAGACCTCAAAGCCCACCCCCACAGTAACATACTTCCTTCAGCAAGGCACAGCTACTTCAATAGTGCCACTCCTTATGGCTAACCATTCAAATACTCAAGTCTGCGAGTGCCATCCTCATCAAACAACCACAATGATCAAAAGCATCTTGGGAAGGAAAGGGTTTATTTGGCTTACAGGTTACAGTCTATAATCAGGGATGCTGAGACAGAAACCTGGAGGTAGGAACTGAAGCAATGCTATGGAGGAACACTACTTACTGGCTTTTCTCCCATGGCTCGATCAGGATCACCTGTTTAGGTCCCATGGTCTGGGACTTCTCACCTTTGTTATTAATCAAGAAAATGCCATACATGTCTGCTTAGAGGCAATTTGATGTAGGAATTTTTTTCCAGCTGGAACTCTTCTTCCCAGATAAATCTAGCCTATGTCAAGTTGACAAAAACAACCACGACACACTGCATATTATAGAAAACTAAAAGGAACAATTTAGACATTTTTCACCATAAAGAAATGAAAAATGTTTGAATAGACAGATGTTTATCTTTATTTATACATTATACAATGCCCATATGTACCAAGCTACTAATTATACATTATCACATTTATAAGTATTACTTTTTATTTTAGACATCAGTTTCAATGAATTTGATAAAAATAATCATCTAGGTTACATTGTTACCTTGAATTTATATCATACTGAACATTTTCATGGACCTTTAATCATATGTCATGTAAATCCTTAGTCTTATTTTACAAATGGTCATTCTGAGGCATAGGGACCTAAAGTACTAAGTCAGAAATTAGAAAAGCAGTCCTCATTTCCCAACTTATTTATTATTCTCATGTCTCTTCCATCTATGAGACTGGTAGCACAACTACATAAAACTATTGTGGACAAAGATGTACACAGAAAAATGAATTTAAAAAAAAATATTTGTGTAACAGGGCATCACTTGCTTTGTAAGAAGTACAAGTATTTATTGACCAGTCAGTTGTGCCACAAGTTTTTTTTTTTTTTTGTGACTTTTTTAAAAATTTTTTTTATTTTTGATACTTTATTTACATTTCCAATGTTTCCCCTTTTCTGGGTCTCCTCTTTGGAAACCCCCTATACCTTCCCCAACCTGCCTCTATGATGGAATTCCACCTCCCACCCACCTGCCCACCCATCCCCATATTCCCGCCTTGACATTCGCCTTTACTGGGGCCTCTAATATCCTCAGGCTCAAGGGCCTCTCCTCTCTCCCTGATGGCCATCGAGGTCATGCTCTGCCACATATGTGGTCCAAACCATGAGTCCATAGATGTGTATTCTTTGG
>CM052722.1:68075399-68114674 GCA_028551405.1 Uromys caudimaculatus
GCTTACATCAATGGTTCCTGACCTCTTTCCTAGGTTTTCTCACTCCAGGGTTGTCTCCCTTTGTGATTTCTTTATTGTTTCTAGTTCTATTTTTATCTCCTGGATAGTTTTGTGCATTTCCTTTGTCTGTTTGATTGTGTTTTCTTGAAATTCTGCCTGTTTGATTGAGTTTTCCTGTAATTCTTTAATGGATTTTTGTATTTCCTCTTGAAAGGTTTCTAGTTGTTTATCTCTGTTCTCTTGTATTTCTTTAAGGGTGTTATTCATTTCTTTCTTCACGTCTTCTATCAACATCATGAGAAATGATTTAAGATCTGAGTCTTGCTTTTCTGGTGTGTTGGGTTATCCAGGGCTTGCTGTGGTGGGCGAACTGGGTTCTGATGGTGCGGAGTACTCTTGGTTTCTGTTCTTTATGTTCTTTCCCTTGCTTTTTGCCATCTTGTTGACTCTGATGTTAGCTGATATTACTCTGTGTGGTTGTGGCTTGCCTCTTCTGCAGGCCTCTGTGTCAGTACTCCTTGAAGACCAGCTCTCTCTGAGAGGTGTTTGGGTTTTGAGAGCTGTCGTACAGGGTCAGCTCTGAGGTGCAGAATGGAATCAGAAGGATCTTGTCCCCAGCTGTCCCTTGGTTCCTATGCCCTGAAGTGCCACAAGTTTTTAAGGTCTGAAAATAGCTGATTATCAATCCATGAGCTGTTATTTTATCTTACCATCTCCCCAGGAATAGGAATCAGCAGTCAGAGTGTAAGTGATGGAATCATTGCTGCTGATGGTGGAATACAATTTTGTTCTCACTTTCTCACAGTAAGAGTGGTTCCTTGGGGTAAGAAAAAATATCATATTTATTAGTAACTAAAAAACAATAGGCTTGAAAGTTACACAAGAAAGATTTAGCTGGGGACATGAGACATATTTTCTATGTTGTTATTTTCTGGTCCACCATAATCATTACTTTGAAAAGTGCAGACACGTGATGCAAAAAGGTCCTAACACAACTTGCTGAGTGTCCTGGTTGCTTTATTGTTACCTGTGAAGATGAACTTTAATTGTCTATAGACAAGTCTCTAGGGATTTTTTTTTTTTTTGGCTAATGATTCATGAGAGAAGGTGCAGCCCTCTCTGGGTAAGGCAACCATAAGTGCGGCAACCACTGAGCAGTTAGTTGGTCCTGAGTTGCATAGTAAGGAGACTGAACAAGCTATGAGGGGCAAGCCAGTAAGCAATGTTTCTCCAAGGTCTCTGCATTAGTTCCTACTTATAGGCTCATAACTTGAGTTACTACATTGACTGAGCTAAACACCACCACCATCACCACTACTACCACCACCATCATCATCATCAACATCATCATCAATAATTATTCTCCTCCTCCTCCTCTTCCTCCTTCTTCCTTTCTCTTCCTCCCCTTCTCCTCTTCTGTCTCTTCCCTTTTTTCCTCAGAATCTTGTCACGATATGAGTCCCCAGACTGGCCTCGAACTCACTATGAAGCTATGTGGCCTTGGACTCACTGTTATCCTGTCTTGGTCTCCCAGGTGCTAGTATTACTTTCATGGATCATCATGCTGTTGTGTGACTCAGCTCCTGGGGACACATGAACAAATGTCTACTCATCCTAGACAGGGAACCAATAATACAGTTGACTACCGAAATCCAATTTAGTGAGCCAGTGAGTTTTATCAGAGCATTTACAGAAAAATGTGTGAGGGGTTATTTACAGGAGCAGAAATGACCCAAGGACAGTTATGTCACCAAAAGCTTACCTCAGCATGGGTGAAACAAAAGCTGGAGACTTGGAGTGCAATACCCAATTTACAGGCAGCTCAGCATGTTGGAGAGTAATCTTCCAAGGTAACTAAAGTTGGTCTGAGCTTCTTCCAGGCAGCACAGCTTGTCTAAGAGTCCTGTAGCAGTTTCGATCTAAGAGTATCTTTAAACCATCCTTATTGCTATATTTACATATGTTTGGGGAAGAAGGCACCACCTAGTGAATCTGGTTAGTTTCAGGGGTTTCCTAAAATCTTCCAGTTGTTTACTCCATTCACTGAGTTTCTCTGCTGATTAGTCTTATGTAAACTTGACATACAAGCTAGAGTTTGCTGAAAGGAGGGAGCCTCAATTGAAGAAATGCCTCTATAAGATCCAACTGTAAAGAATTTTCTTAATAAGTGATTAATGGGAGAGGTGTTGTGTTTTATACAAAAGAAAGAAAGAACCAGAATATGTTTGGTTGAGTGAGGTATGGTGAGGTGAAAAGGGGTGCCTCAGCAGGCCCATGCTGAGACAACCCTGAGGTACCAGCCATAGAGAGATGTAGTATGGTATGGAATAGAGCTTATTTAGGGCATGGGGAAGGGAGTTGAGGAAGTAGAGAAAGAGAAAGGCGGGGGGGGAAAGGAAGGGAGGGAGAGAGAGAGAGAGAGAGAGAGAGAGAGAGAGAGAGAGAGAGAAGAGGCCAGCCAGGAACATGTGGAGAGATAGGGGGAGAAGGGAATGGGGAGAGAAGGATAAGAGTAAAGAATAAGAGAGTGAGGAGGGGGCAAACAGCCCCTTTTATAGTGAGTCAAGCACACCCAGGTAACTGTGGAGCAAAGCCTAGAAAGAATGCTAACAAGAGGGCCCAGCCCATTGTGGGTGGTTCCATCCCTTGGCTGGTGGTTCAGGGTTCTAGAAGAAAGAAGACTGAGCAATCCATGTGGAGCAAGCCAGGAAGCAGCATGCCTTCATGGGCTCTGCATCAGTTCCTGCCCCGTTTGTGTTCCTATCCTGACTTCCTTTGATAAACAGTGATATGGAAGTGTAGGCCAAATAAATCATTTCCTCCACAATTTGCTTTTTGGTTATGGTGTTTCATTGCAGCCATAGAAACCCTAACTACGATAGCTTCCTTTGCAGTGTTATGTTTTACCTTCCCTTAGAACACCCTATACCTTAAGGGGCTTCTTTGCAGGAGGAACCTTCTTTGCAGCTTTCTTTTAATATCCTTCAAAATGAAATATTTTATCTCTGCTTAGAACATCCAGTATCTTAATAAACATCCCTCAAAGATGAAATTTAGTTTCATTTTTAATCAAAAGAGGAAGTTTTTGCACAATGTATGTCCAGCTTTAAGAGCAAGTGTTTAGGACTACATGTATTTTGCAGAAGGGTCCCCTTTTCCAACTTTTCCTTAGTTTTATAGAGAGTAAGCAGAAAGAAAGGTAGATAACCAAGTCTATCACTTACTAAAAGGCTAACATACATGTATAAAGTTATTCATGGCAGGTGCAGACACTTTGTGTTCCTCATCTATCCTTATCTCCATTTTGTAGAAGGGGAAGCTGTGGGTAGATTCCTACAAAAGTAAGTATAAAAGTTACTTTAAGTCACCAAAAGTAATTATCACCTTCGAGGCTTACTGTATCTGTCTGCTAACCTAGGCCTAGTCCTGAAAGCTTCTAGCCTCTGTATAATCTTTTGTAGGCCTAGAAGGTTTTCAGTCTGAGACTCACTACTGAATAAGCTCACCCTTTCTAACTCTTTCTGAACTTTGACTGACTGGTGGCTATCTTCTATTGTGTTTGTTGAAAGATTACTTTGTTGCTTTTTCTAGGGTGTAGACCCAGAAATGAATTCACACACCTACGGTCACTTGATTTTCGACAAAGGAGTTAAAACCACCCAGTGGAAAAAAGACAGCATTTTCAACAAATGGTGCTGGTTCAACTGGCCGTCTACATGTAGAAGAATGCAAATTGATCCATTCCTATATCCCTGTACAAAGCTCAAGTCCAAGTAGATCAAGGACCTCCACATAAAACCAGATACACTGAATCTAACAGAAGAGAAAGTGGGGAAAAGCCTCGAACACATGGGTACAGGGGAAAAGTTCCTGAACAGAACACCAATGGCTTATGTTCTAAGATCAAGAATCGACAAATGGGACCTCATGAAATTGCAAAGCTTCTGTAAGGCAAAGGACATTGTCAATAGGACAAAACGGCAACCAACAGATTGGGAAAAGATCTTTACTAATCTTATGTCCGATAGAGGGCTAATATCCAATATATACAAAGAACTCAAGAAGTTAGACTCCAGAAAACCAAACAACCCCATCAAAAAATGGGGAATAGAGCTAAACAGACAATTCTCAACTGAGGAAATTTGCAGGGCTGAGAAGCACCTAAAGAAATGCTCAACATCCCTAGTCATCAGGGAAATGCACATCAAAACAACCCTGAGATTCCACCTCACACCAGTCAGAATGGCTAAGAACAAAAACTCAGGTGACAGCAGATGCTGGCGAGGATGTGGAGAAAGAGGAACACTCCTCCATTGTTGGTGGGATTGCAAGCAGGGTATAATTCTTGACTGTGGAAGCGACTACAGGGCCAGTCTCACAGTGGCACAATCACCCGAACCTCGCCCCTGCTTGATACCTGCACTGCTCTCTTAAGTAGCTTCCCTTTCCTGTTTCTACTCATGAGAGTTGGACATATCCTATTTTGTCAAATCTTTTGCTGATTCATCACTTTTTATGCTGACACCCAATTAGACATCACTTTCAAATATAAGTGCTTCCTTCCACAAACTAACTTTACTTTTCATTATTTGAGATTAAAGGTATGTGTGAAAGCTTGAGCCACACAACTAGAAATAGCTTTTTACCCCCAATAAATAACACAATCTCAGGGTTTACAAATGATCAAATATCCTGCAACAAGTAAGACAGAGAGTTGGAACAAATCTCTTTGGCTTTCAGTTCACCACTGTGTTTACATTTCTGGTGCCTCTTGTTTTCTAGTACTTGGATTACAGATGTGAGTAATCACATCTACCATTCTGTCTGTTTTCCTAGAAGTTAAATAACTGAGAGCTCAGCAACGGCAACCCAGTGACTTTCAGAAAAACAAAAGGGTTAGTTAGCAGCCTAATTAAAAAATCGTGTGTATGTGTGTGTGTGTGTGTGTGTGTGTGTGTGTGCATGTGCGCACATGTACAGACATGAAAATTTACACTCTTTCCATGCTATGTCTGTCTCTTTTTCTTTAAAAGCTTTGGTTATTATTATTTCTGTAGATTATTTTATTTTATGTGTATTAGTGCTTTTTCTGCATGTATGATTGCACTAGATGTCTTCATGGTGCCCACAGGACTCATAAGTGGGTGTCAGATCCCTTGAAACTGGATTTATGGAGTTTTTGTGCATTGTTATATGAACAATATGTTATGCTGGGGACAAAACCCAACCCTGTGGAGGAGCAGTGCGTGTTCTTAACCCTAAACTATCTTTTGCCCCCATGTTGGGTTGTTTTGAGATAGGATCTTACTCTACAAAGTCAGCCTCAAACTTGTTATCCTTCTGAGTGCTAGGAGTTTAGGTTAACACTATCATAGCTAGTTTCTTTTTAGTATTAATGAAATGCTTTGAAGTTGGTTCCTTCCCACATTTCTTGCCATCATTCTTTTTTCAGCAAGGAAAACAAATGCACTTGAGTAAAAAACATTTTCTAATAAATTGTTTTTATGGGCAAAGCATTTAAAGGGGATCGCGTGTCATTGAAAATTAGGTGACTATCAATGCTAGTACATTTTTTTTTTTCTACTTTTTATCTTGAAGCAATTTCAAACTTATAGTAGAGTGGCCAGAGTCATCTAGAAAACTTTTAATAACACTTTACCTAACTTCACCCTTCACAAATGTTTAATATCACATTTGTCTCACATGATTTTATTTTTTCCTCTCTCAAAGAAAGGCTGGTGAATATTTATACAAATATTTTTTATATATCTGTGTTTGTTCCTATAAACATTTGTAGAAACTTTTTTTAAAGAATTATTTGAGAGTATGTACTATTACCCCTTTAATTATTCAAAATATTTCTTTCTAGAAGAGGAAATTCATTTATATAACCAGACAATTGTTTTTAAGTTCAGGAAATTTAATATTGATAAATTACTTTTATCTAATTTATGATCTACCTTTTAATTTTATCAATTGATTCATTAATGTCCATGAACAACATTTGTTTATTTATTTATCATGTCTCTTTGGTCTTCTTTCATCTGTTAGGGTTTCTTAGCCTTAGTTTTCTTTCTACAGCAAGCAAAACAAATGTACTTGAGTAAAAAGCATTTTCTAATAAATTGTTTTTTATGAGCAAAGTGTTTTAAGGGGATCTATGTGTCATTCAAAACTAGGGTAACTATCAATGCTAGTACATATTGGCATTTTTTAAAACATCTAATTGTTGTTTTTTTCTTTGTGGAATGTGCTTCAGTTGGTTTCTCTGAGGTTTCCCATAACCAGAATCAAGTCAGACTCTATCTCTCAGAAAGAATATAAGTCTATGTCAGAAAAACATACCCAGAGAAACATGTTGGGGTACTACCTCTCACTGTTGCACAAATGAAAGTCATAGGAGAACTTTTGAAAGTAGATTTTTCTCTTACCACCACATGGGATGTGGAGCTGGAACATAGGTGGTTAGGCTTGGTGGCAGCACATTTATATTCTGAACCACCTCCCAAACCCTGAAAAGGGTAATTTTAATGAGCTTGTCAAAAATGCCATATATTTTACTCATGGTATACTATTATCTCCTTGAAGTACGTGAATAAAGTATAGGGGAGCCATTTACGACCATGAAAATAGAATTTTTTGGTTATTTATCTCCCCACTGTACATTTAATATCAATTAAAAATTCCTTCCTAAGTGCTTCCTTATTATGATGGCTACAAGATGATTCCTTTCTAAATCTCTCTATTTTGTCCATACTACCCAGTTGACATTATATCATTGTCCTTGCTTCTCTGTATCTGAGTCAATCTCCTCCCCCATTCTCCTCCACAGTTGCCATGGTTTTGCTTCTAGTACTGTGAAAACACCATGACCAAAGCAACTTGGGTGAGAAAAGGGTTTCTTTCATTTTACAGCTTGTAGTAAGTTCATCATTTAGGGAAGTCAGGGCAAGAGCTTGGAGGCAGAAATTGCAGCAGAAGCCATGAAAGAACACTGTTTCTGTTTACTAGCTTATTCCTCGGGGCTTGCTCAGGCTGAATTTTTATAGCATCCAGGACCAATTGTCCAGGGATGGAATTGTATACAGTGAGCTGTGTCCTTCCACATCAATCATCAGTCAAGAGAATGCACTACAGACTTCCCACACGTTAATGTGTTTAGAACATTGCTTCATTGAGGACCCCTCTTCCAAAAGGACTCTAGCTTAGGTCAAGTCAACATAAAATTAGCCAACACAAGTATCTACATAGAACATATAGCTACTGCAATTGTTAGGGATATGACTAATTGTTAGTCAGGATATGACTAAGATAAACGATAACATTTGGAGACAAATTCCTACGGTAATGTATCTTCAAAGTATCCTCAATTTCCAGCTAAAATCTACTGTATAGAACTGAACATACTTATAGGAGTTGCTTTTTGCCAACATTAAGATGCAAGGTGTCTAAGTCTCTTTTGAACATGTGTGGCATGACCATGAGCTAAGCATGACAAAAAGCATTTTCAGTCTTGTTCTTGAATCATGAACTTAAACCTAGGATGCTTAGAAATATGTTCCTTAACTGACTGAATATGCTCAGAAATATGACTATCCTTA
Source organism: Uromys caudimaculatus (assembly GCA_028551405.1). Classification (NCBI taxonomy): domain Eukaryota; kingdom Metazoa; phylum Chordata; class Mammalia; order Rodentia; family Muridae; genus Uromys; species Uromys caudimaculatus. The sequence continues at coordinate 68,083,001 of CM052722.1, forward strand.
ACGTGCTTTCCTATATGACTATATATACACATAAAATCTCTAGGATTCCTTTCTCTGGGAAGGTCATTACTTTGGAAATAACTTCCTTGCTCTTCTTACCTACTGTGGTTCTAATAAATCATTCTTTACTGTTTTATTTCTTTGTTGTGATTGTTTTTAGCTTTGTACTTACTTACCAAGGTGCAACACTGTTGCATTCAGCTACAATATTGATACCTTCAATCCAAAACTTGACATCTCAAACTTTTTGTAGTTCTTTTCTTGCACAGTGAGATCTGGCTCACACAGCAACCCATTTACTTACTTGCTGAATCCTACAGTATATATAAAATACTTCATATTTTTTATCTAGTGAAAAAGTGTGGTAAGAAAAGAGTTCCAGGTAAAGTTTGATGCTATGTTTCAGATGTAATTCTAATAGGAATTCTGAAAAAGATTGGAAATAACTCACCACACAGCTTCCCTTTGTGACTTTAAGTGTCAGAGCTATTAGGACAGAAATTGGCAGTGAGCAAGTTTGTGACATATCAGGCTAGTCTTTTTATTAATAAATGTTTCACTGCTATTTTTAAATAACACATTTAAAATCTTTATATAACCAAAGATTTCAGGGACTTACAGTACTGAGACCTCTTCAGCACCATTTAGATGGTCATGTACTGAACATTTGTAGCTTTGATTTGCAAAAGCCAGTAAAAGTTAAGCTTTGAAAACTGAAAACAGACAAGCTTTTGCTAGATTCAAGTTCTCAAAGGAGGTCTACAGTAGTTGAAATGGGACAGAAAAAACAAAACCAAAACAACAACAACAACAACAACAACAACAACAACAATAAACCCTATAAGGACACTCTGGGCCCTCCTCTTGAAGGCAAAACTGTTGTAATACTGAAACTCAAAGGTAAAAGAACAAACAACAACCAATGACAGCAAATGTCCTTATCTTCTGGCTCTTACAGTCTTTCCTTGCTCTCTTCTGAAATAATCCCTGAGACTTAGCTTTCAGAATTGTGTTGTAGATATAGCTGAGGGAACTGAATTTCACAACTCTGAATTTTTATTGGTTGTGGTTTTCCTGTAATGGTCTCATGTTGTAAAAAATAAAGTTTTCTTATAATCATGAGTATTACCCTTATCTGTGGGAAAAAGTACAGACATTTGGAATGTAGTTATGGATTTTGCTGGTTTAGTAGAGTGGGGGTTGTAGGTTCTCTTTCAATACCCATGACTTCACTAGCCCTGGCTAGTTTGCTAGGTTTCTAGTAGGCATGGTTTTCCTCTTATTGAGTTGGTATTACGTCTAATTAAAGAGTTGTTGGTTACTGTCAAGGTATGTGTGTCACTACTAGATCTTTCTGGTCATTGTGGTCCATAGATGTCATGTCAGAAGCTATACCCATAAAAGTCTCACCAACATGACTATGAACAAAGATAACATCAATACACATGCTAATGTAGTCTGGGGAAAGTTTGGGAAGTCTCAACCTTACACAAAGAACTACAGGCAACTAAGGAATGCAGATGGCAATGTAAGACTCTGGGGAGCCTTAACTTACTGGAGGATCCCCCCCCCCCCCGAGTGAACACATGGAGTCAGGGATCAATGCAAAATGCAGGAGAAATTTATTGATCCGGCATGCTGGGGTCGTCCTCCACACCAAGGTGGGAGAACGTCTCTACATAGCCGTTCAGTGAGCTTTTATATGGTTTTTAGAGCAGCAGCCATTAGGCACAATGTGATTGGCAGAACAGTATGACTTTTAAACTGATTGGTGTTTACGGAATGAGGTAGTAGGGGCTTAATCAGCCCCTCCCTTCCAGCCTATGTGCTCACTAACCTGTTTCTTCGAGGAGGGGAGGGGTGCCCAAATTTTCCAAAGTTCCTGAGTTGACTTCTCAGCAAGAGAAATAGTTTTCCTTAGGGGAGAACAAACCAATTAGTTATCCAATATCAAATGGTGAACCTTGAAAACATACACGCACAAGTAACATTATGCAAACTAAACAGGCTGTATTTATGCATTTAGGAAAACAGGTGTGCATGCATGTGCATGCCCCCTACACATACACACTAACAATTAATAAAAAAAAGAGGCCATGAATTCAAAAGAGCAAATAATATGGAAGAATTTGAAGGCAGGAAAAGGAAGGGAAAAACAATATAATTATATTATAATTTCAAAAATATTAATAAAATGTGAAGACATTATTACAAGAATATTGTAGTTTTGTGTAGCAATTCAGAGTGGTTTCAGAATCTCTGAAACTATCTACAGTCCTATAAGATTTCTCAGATTACATTCCTATGGACCATAGCAGTTTGGAATATAGAACAGAATAGATTTGATGGTTGGCATTCTGGGGTATAACCTCTGTATGTGCTGAGTTCTACTGAGTCATGTATTTTTATAGAATGGTAGGACCTTGGGAAAGATGCATTTAAAGCATTCTTTCTTCTTATTCATGAAATGACAAAAGACCCCAGAGGGGAAATGAGTTGTCCAAGGATGTAAAAGCTTTTCAGGAAAGAGCCTGAAGGGTTCTTGCTTTAGCAAATAATTCAAGCACAGTGTTGTTACAGGTTTAATTTCTGATTTCCAGAACAGTTATTGATACAAAAGAAATTGAAGTCCCTTCCTGAGGTTCTCAGTCTTACTTATAAGAGATTTTAAGAATAAAACAGAGGTCAAGGACATTTTATCAAAATTTTAAAGGAGAAAAAGGACCCAGTAAACCACAGTTGCTGTCTGGAGGAGGAGAAAAATAAAAACACAGGGAATTTTTAGCTTGCATGGAGGTTGGGCACATGGTAGATAAGCACTGAGTGGTGTTGAGGGAGGCTTTAGGGAAAAGAACAAGGAAGTACCAAATGTAGGAGAAACCCAAAATGTTTAGGAAACTGTAATGGTTTGAATAATGGCCCCATAGGGTCATATATTTGGATGTTTGGTCCCCAGTTGGTGGAACTGTTCTGGGAAGGATTAGGAGGTATGGCCTTCTTGGGGAAGATGTGCCACTAGGTGCCATTCTCAGTGTTTCTTTTTCTGTTTCATGCTAGTGGATCAAGAAGTAATCTTTCAAGGACTGCTCCAGTGCCACGCCTGTAAATATGCTGCTGTATTTTCTGCCATGATGGCCATGAACTCTAAACTTCTGCAACTGCAATCCCTGAATAGACTCTTTATAGGTTACCTTGCTGATAGTGTGTGACTGCAGCAATAGAAAAACAGCTAAGTCACAAAGCATGATTAGAAAAGAAAGAGAAAAAAGAGGTAATTTTACCTCCTTTCTGAATAAAAGTTTTGCATACTTTTAAGACTTTGTGGCTGTAGGCTGGTAAGGGACTGCAATAGGAGTGGCAATTTTGGGAAGGAAATGCATAGTATCTCTCTTTAGCCCAGCATAGGGGGAAGCAGCTTTCCTAGGGGTGGTCCTTTGGCAAAGTGACTCAATGGACCCAGATGAAATGTTATATCTCTACCCAGGACAGAGATTCAGCTCTCTCAACTTTAAGAGGTTTCTTGTGCTCTAATATTATCTTTCTATTTTATCCTCAAGGAGCATTGGGTTGCAAGAGAATGGAAGGGAATTTTGAAGGAAACCTCTAGTATTTGCTATTTTAACTATTGTTTATCTTGAAAAGATTTTTTTCTTGATGAAAAGGATTTGTGAACCATAACACAATTCAGTTGTAATGCTGTTCAGGAATGCATTAGAGTTAGAAGGACTTGCCATATGTGAGTACATCTTTCAAAATATTGAAGTATCTTTGCAGCTATGAAACTTGATGGATGCCAGAACTTGGCTGAGAATGTTTGTCAACTTTTGGCAGACTTATCACTGCTGGCCCTAGCACGTTTCTTTGATGGCCAAGTGAATTTCTGGTCAGACAGCTCACTAATGTTTCTAATTATTTCTGAAACTCTCCTGAGTGGCATAGCTTATTACTCTCTCTTACAACCCTGTGTAGATCTATGATATTAATTGTTCTTAGGAGAGAGCCATGCAAACATTTCCTCAATAAGATGGAGTACAGCTAGGGTTCTCCGTTAGTGGATGATGCCAATATCTCAGGCTACATGATAGCTGTTGTTGTTGTTGTTATTGTTGTTGTTTAACATTTCCACTTGTGTTGATTACTCTTGTGAGTCTTTATTGAAAAGTCTTTCCATTATCACAAAGCAGAAAGACAATAAGCAGGTACAGTTACAAGTTCAAGTAATAGCTACTGAAAGTCTTCTGCGTATGTTAACACAGATTTTATTTTTAAATGCACTAGGCAAGGTGATGATTTGAGATGTCAAAGACATTTTATCTTATAGAATGCAAGACATATGGTGACAACCAGTTTATATGTAAGTGCCCACACCATAAACTACTACTCCAATGCCACTGTGACTGTGGTAATAGTGCCTTTGTGGTATTTACTAACTCCCTGATTTTTATAAATAGACATTTGTTGCCTACATGTGTCAGACATGTGTTTGGCATTGAGAAATACTGCTAAAGAAGATATATAAATTCCAATGTTTGTTGTTTAGAACACTGAAATGTACACACACACACACACACACACACACATACACACACACAGATAAAATGAGCTAAGGTGATGGAGAGCTAAGAAATAAAGGGAACCTCATTTAGTTCTGGCACTTTTGGAATTGACATTGAAGCCAAAATTAGCAGAAGAGAGAGTTATACAGCTAAGGGATGAGTGGGGAAGATTGTTTTCTGAGACAGAAAGAACAAAGGCGAATGCCCAAGAATAGAGAAAAACAGCTGGAGAAGCAGCATATAAAGGGAGGCCAACAGAACAATGGGAGAGTGTATGTTTGTGAAAGAAATGTTCCCCTCATGGCCACAGCATTGTCCATTTTGTTGTTGCTCCAGTAGTTTTTGTCACATAGCAAAAACTACCCACCCCATTGTTGAATAACAACAAAGATAAGTCTTTAAATTATAAGACAGCATCCTGCTGTGCTTTATTCATATGCAGATTTATCACAAGCTTACTTCACACTCCTAAGCCTATCTTCTTATTGTTGTTATCTTCCTTTTCCAGATAAGGAAACAGGTTAGTTCAAATTCACAAGCCTTGTGATTTGCAAATGCAAGTTTTAGGCCCAGGTAATCACAGACTCCCTTGATTCTAATAGTTAACATTTAGCCTATAGAGTTTTAAATTTCCTCTAATACAATGAGAACCCACTGAAAGGCTTAATGCTGTATAACCAAGGTGACTCTACTGATTATGTGAGCAATGAATTTAATTGGAGCAAGACTAGAGGTAAAGGGTTTTCTGGTAATCCATTATGATATTAGAGAGAGAGAGAGAGAGAGAGAGAGAGAGAGAGAGAGAGAGAGAGAGAGTATGTGTGTGCGCCAGTGTGTGTAGAGAGGGGGAAGGGAGGGAGGGAGGAGGAGAGGGAGAGGAATGTGTCCCCTTTAAAAGAGCCCACTTCAGCAATAATGGCCTTAATATATTTGTGAAAGTAGATCATGTATAACCTAACAATTCATAACGGTCTGACCTCCTAACTTCTCTGTATTGGGGATCAAATTTACAGTATATTCACTTTGGAAGCCACATTGAAGCCACAGCAGTAGGCAATTGTAACCATGTCAAAACACTGTGTATGTTGATAAAAGCAAAGACTCCAAGACTGCCCAAATAAACACCAACAGTTAATTGACTGATAAGGGCAAAAGGAGCTTATAAAGCCGCAGATTGGAAGTGTGCAACCAGAGTAGAAAATAAACCTGGAGAATAAGTATAAGGGAAGCTGAGGGGAAAGAATGTGCTCAGCAATGCCAATACTGCTAGGGCATAGTGAATAAAAACTGTCCGTTGTGTTCCTTAGCAACATGGATGCGCTTGATGACCTTATATCAATTCTCTATGAAAAGGTGTGTGGGGCTTTGAAGGTAGGGTAAAAGTCATAATTACCTGTGTAAGTTACTGGTAAGAAAGTCAAATGAAAAGTCATAGGACCAAATGCTAATTGTTCCCATGGAAACAAGATCCTGGGTTACTGGAGGATTTAGGGAGAAGAGAGAAATTGGAAGTCCTAGGCTGACTGTTAATTAGTTTAACAGAATGGAACCTAGGAGTAGATGGCATATGTAGCAGGAGGTAGCATTAGGATGGAGGAAGAAGGCCAAGAAGTTGCAGGGAATTTCAATATACATGCAGTTCATTGATTAATTTGGATTCCGACCAAAAATCACTCAGTGTAGAGTCAGTGCTCTGAAAGAAACTCACTGTCCTAATTGAACTTGAGCTAAAGTGTGTGAATAGCTCCAGAAACAATGATTACAGTGAGGCTGGTGTTGCCCTAGGCAAATAGCAGCTCCATCCAGTTCCTGTTCTCCTGAATCTGCCTAAGACAGCACTCCATATTGTGATCAGAATACAGACCTTTAGATCACCTTCTGGGGCAGTGAGAAAAGTTAACCCCAAGGACAAAAGCATACACTAATGAGACTGGATGCTGTAGCCTTTTGGGGTTTCTTGGGATTTCTTTTACTAGAAGGGAGTCTGGGAGCTTCTCCTTTCTAGATTTCTCATGGTGTCCTCTGTGCAGGGCTCATGGCTGAGATCTCCTGTAACTCAGCACTAAATATCCTTAGCAATGCATTAGTTGGGAAGATATAATTCCAGTGTTGATCTTGACTGTGAGTCTCAGCTGTCCCACTTAGAGACTGATTCTTAAAGGGAAAGATTGATAAATTGGACTTCATTAAAATGAATATTTAATATAATTATGGATATGTTTACATTTAGGACTACCTTTGTAGTCTTTGTGTTCTATCTGTCTCCTCTGCTATTGGCACTTCTGTTCTTTGCCTGGCTTTCTATCTGGTTATTTGAATATTTTCAAACTCCATTTTCCTTTAGCTATTGGTATTTTAAAGCTTTATCTCTGAATTATTTTCAATGGTTTCTCAGAGATCACAATATGCATCCTTAATGTCTCAGTTTACTTAGAGTTAATATGGAACCACTTCATGAAAAATGTAGAGCTTTGAAACCACATAGGTCCATTAACCTCCCCTCCACTGTCCTTTGTGTTACACTTGTCATGGGTATTACATTTACATACCTTAGAAACCTCACTAGACAGTGTTATCACTTTTGCTTTAAGTAGACACATGTATTTTAAATAAATTAAGAGAAAAATGTGGTCATTTATATTTACCTATTTATGTACTCATCCTGTGGAACTCATAACAGCTGGTAAGAGGAAAGTTCTGGTAAATGAAACAGAGATAAAACAGTCAGAAGTTTAAGAGAAGAACCAGGAAAGTGTACTTTAATTGAAGTGCAAAAAGAAGGAAGTAGTGAGCAGAGTCTGCCTATAGCTAATTAAAGATCACCTAAGAGGAATGAAAATCTTGGGAGATTTAGTTATGGGGGGTACTTGGTATTAATGAGAGCTGATTTACTTGAGTGAGAAGGATGTGAATTAAATTTGGGGTTGTTGTGTGAGCAGTAGGCAAATAAAAACAGATACAGGGAAGTACAACAATTTATGAGTGATTAGAAGAGAGACTACTAGGTGATGATGTAATATCAAGTCAAGATGTTAGGGGATTGAATTGGACAGTTGGAGAACATACAAAAAAGTTAGGAGGAAGGCTGAGCACTCTAAGGCAGAGGCAAAAGGAACATGAATTTAAAAGCTGGTTGGAAGTACTTTTTTTTTCTCAAAAGGCCCAAAACAAAACTTTAGAATGATCCACTTGAAGGAGGAGGCAAAATAAATGGACTAGAAATGGAATAGCTGCTAGTGAAGTGGGAGGCAGGAGCAAGGATTCAAAGTAAAGGAGGAAGGGTTTCTTTGAGTGCTGCCGGGATTCACGCAAGAGTAGGTTGGCATATTTGCTGTTGTTGAAAGATCGGAAAATTAATGGACGTGAGCTTTTGATTTGTGTTTTTGTTTGTTTTGTATTTTTCCTCTGAAAACTCAAAGCTATATCCTCCTCTTTTGAGATGTGAGGAGATATGTTCCCAAAAGTTTGGAATAGCTGTGAGTACGGAGTTACTTGACCAGAGAGATGTTAATTCCCAAGCTGACATTAAAAGTGTTCTAACTACTACATAAGCTATCAGGAGACACATTGCTCCTTAGCGTTCATTTTAGAGATAACTGGATGTAGATGACAAGGTCTTCTATAAGTTCATATATTTGAATACTCTGTACTCAGTTGGTGGTGCTGTTTGAGAGGTTTAAGTGGTTAGCCTTACTGGAGGAAGACTATAAGTGAAATAAATTCTTCTTTCTATAAGTTTCTTGGCCACAGTGTTCTACCACAGTCATAGAAAAGTAACTAATACACAGGGTGACCGAAAAAAAAAATTGGAGCTCTCAAGTAATTTGCATACTTCTGGTGGCACATTTTATTATCAGACTTTATAGGCTAAGGTCAAATCGCCTACATTTGAAACTCAGCATTATCACTACCTGTTTGACTTTGGGAAACTTAAAGTCAGCATATTATGAATTTTTTTAGATAACATATGGTATTTACATTAGTCCCCATCCCACGAAAGTAGCTGTGACAGTTAGATTGTGTGTGTAAAGTTCCTATTCTTATGGATAAAAATCACCCACTAGCTCCATAATTGGTAGTTATCGTGAGTTGCTTAACCCCCTGATTTTAATACTATTAATTAATTTAAGAGAGCTACCAAATTACAGTAAAAAGGTTGCAGAGTGAGTAGCCCGAAGTCAGCCTATGGCGTTAGCTAGATGATTTCAGTCCCTTGTGTCTTCAAGCTATGTTAACCTTATTGTCTGTCTCAGCTACATCTACTGATCCCAACTGTTCTGATATTTGTGGGTCAGAGCCCTTAGGAAGGCTTTGTATAATATAGCATGTAAATGAGTGCTTAATCATTGACTGATATGATGAATTTGGATAGAGATAAGTTAACATATATCTGAGGGCAGATGGAAGACAGAATGTCTACATAATTTCATCTGGTGATAGCCAAAGTCACAAAATTGAATCATCAAAATTAAATCAGAGAATTAGAGAATCTTGTATTTGGAAGGGTCCTTTAAGGCCATCTGGTCCAACCTTGCATTCAGCATTGGAATCCTCCCCACAGCATCTGTAAGAGAATATCAGGCCAGTTGGGAAGGAAATTATGGCAAATGATATAAAGCCAAATGGCATTTCAAATAAAGTGCAGTTGCTTAGGCTCTGGGTGGTTTGGTTTTAAAGCAGATCCAGAGGAGCTAAGATAGAGTTCAAGTTGTGAAAGTATTGCTTTTCTGGTAAAGGAAAAAGACAGAAGCTTCACATGCCATTCCTGCCACTGACTTTTGTTTGCTAATAGTGACTCTGTATTTTGTATCAGTTTACTCATCTGTGAACAGGAAACATGATGCTTCAATCTTCCATGGGAGTTTAATTATTGCAAAGGAAGTTAATCTAGAGATAGACTTTCCAACATGGAAGATGGTGGTAAATGTAAGTAGACTAGAAATTTTAATGTGTCTGCAAGCAAATTAGCTTGAGACAGAAAGCCCAGTTACCATGTTGGGCTATCCAATCTTAGGATGAGCTTTTAGCATGTTAGAGGATAGAAAGTATTTATGATATTTTGACTAAGTTAAGATTGGTCTCATACAAAAATGTGTGATAACAGATGTATTGGTAAGCCCCCTCTTACCTATTTCTTTAATCTTGTGTCAGAAGCTTAATGTCTCCTATTAGAGTTTGGAAATTTTTGGTTTATGAATCTGTAAAAGTCATAATGCTCCTTGAGAATATAACATGCTCAAGTTGTATGAGTCATTTGTTCCTTAGTAACAGGAAAGATGTTAAATTTGAAACACGAAGGATAAAAGAAGGAACAACAACAACAACAAAAGGGAAAGACGCTACTAAATGCACAGAGAGGGGGGAGTATTGAGGACATTGAAAGGACACATTGCATGATTTACAAGTTATCCTAGACCTGGGTTGAGAACAGAGCCCGGTAGCTCCACTTAATTCTTTGGTCCTTTATGTCTTTCTCATTTCTATCCCCAGAGCTCAGGTATTTCCAAGTTAGGAGCCAAATGAAATTTATTTTAGATTTTACTTTACAAAATAATTTTAATTAGATTGCCTTCTCAGGACCAGTGATATGGCTCAGGGAGTAAAGATCCTTATTCCCGGCTATGAGCCAAATTCAATCCCTGAAAACCCACCAGGGAGAAGGAGATAACTGCCTCCTGAAAGTTGTCCTCTGACTTTCACATACAAATGTGTGTGTGTATGTGTATGTATGTATGCTCAGACTAAATAAATAAATAAATGTAACAAACAGTTTAAATAATAAATAAAATGCTTTCCCTGGCTTACTTTTCTCTAACAAGAGAAAATGTTTGGTCCAGATTCCTAATTGTGCTAATGCTTAGTTCGATGGGAACCATTCAGTATCATTTATCTTTAACTACCTTCATTTATTTTAAGATTAGCAGCATTAAGCATTGAGAAGTTCTAGGAGTTCATATGTAACAACAGCAGGAGAACACTTAGAATGAAAGCAATATTTTTACTTTCACTTAGAAAGTGTAAGTTTCTACCAAAAGTGGAACAAGGGTGATGAACAAAAAAGATGATGGAAAGTCCATGAGGCCTCAACCCTACACAAAGAACCATAAGCAACTAAGGAGTGCTGAGAGTGGGAGAAATACTCTTCCTGAAGGAAGAGCACAGCAACTGGCTATCTAATACCCAGTGTTAAGCACACCCCCAACATACAGATGAGTAGCACTACACAGACTGCATAGGTTATATTAAAAAAAATATAGGTATATACATATATGAACGTAAAATGGTTAAAGAAAAGAAGGGCCATGACTTTGAAATAGAGAAAGGAGGGCATATAGCAGGGTTTAGAGGCGGGAAAGGGTAGGGGTGAATGATGCAATGATATTATAATTTAAAAATAAAAGAGCAGAGAGTGAAAAGGCTAGATTTAGCTCTTGATTCTGGCATCAAGAAAAAAACACTGTCTTCATATTTTCTAACATTTTATTTTAGTCTTTACAGAGAAATTAAAATGTTAGTTTTGCTTTACACAGCATTAGTTACCCAAGGTTAACCATGTTCTGAAAATAGAAAATAGAAAACTCCTGAAGTAAGTCCTTCATAACCTCCAAAATTATGTGCTGTTCTGAGAAATCTATGCCACTATGCTCCATCCTACCTAGAATTTGAATCTTCTCATTGTCCATGATAGCCACACCATAAAAGCTATTTGTCCCTCCATCATTTACTTAAGTCTTCTAAGTTATATAGATCAACTGAAGTACCATGATAGTGCTTGTATTCGAGTAACCCTTCATTTATTTAATAATAATAATGGCATCAGAGAACAAAGAATGATGCAAAGGGGACATAGGGTACAAAATATAGAAGGACATATTAAATATTTTACAATACTGCAATGGATGTATACTGTTTGGTATGCTCCATAATTTCAGGCTTTCATTGAGGTCCATCAGTAAATGAGGACTACTGCACAAACAATTGTCATAGTCTCTTTACCCAGATGACCATATCCCACAAATGGTTATATTTTAACAACATTATAGGTTGTCTATATTAATACAAATGATTATATTGTACACACACACAGACACACACACACACACACACACACACACACACACACACACATATATGAATGTATGCATGTTTGTCTTAGTGTTTCCATTGCTGTAAAGAGACACTATGACCATGGTAACTCTTATAAAGGAAATCTTTTAATTGGGGCTAGCTTACAGTTTTGGAGATTTAGTCCATTATCACCATAACAAGAAACATGGTGGCATGCAGGCAGACATGGTGCTAGACAATGAGCTGAGAGTTCTATATATTGATCTGCAGGCAGCAGAAGGAGACTGTGTGAGACACTGGGCATAGCTGCAGCATAGGAGGCCTCAAAGCTCTCCTCCACAGTGTCATACACACCTATTCCAAGAAGACCATATCCCCTAATAGTGCCATTCACTGTAGCCAAGCATTCAAACACATGAATCTATAGAGAACCATTCCTATTCAAACCATCACAATATTCATAAGATGTTTTAATATTTTGGTTATGTTTAACATATTTATGGTTCAAAGGTCAGAATTCTGTGAAAAATCTATTGACAACAATATAGTGAATATGAGAATAGCTTCTGTGAGTTCATATGTTTGAATACATGGTCCTGACTTGGTGCAACTCTTTAGGAAGGATTAGGAGGTGTGGCCTTGTTAGAAGTGATAAATCACTGGGGATGACCTTTAAGGTTTCAAAAGGCACGTGCTGTTGTCACTGTCTCTCTGCCTCCTATTTTTGGATCATGATGTAAGCTCTCAGCTGTTTTTGCCACCATGCCTTTAGTTCACCATCATAGACACTAACTACCTGATACTTTAAGCCCCAAATTAAATGCTTTGTTTTATATGTTTTCTTGGTCGTGGTGTTCTTTTTTTTTTTTTCTTTTTCTTTTTTTTACCACAGAAGAAAAGTAACTGAGAGCAGTGATATCATTAATTTTTCTATTGTATTCCCTTCTCCCATCATTTATGCTTCATGTTCATATACCAATCATATTATTATTTCTTTTTCACAATTTAACATATTTATGTATCTTTTCTTATTTCCATGGTTATACAGGTGAGGTTAAAAATTTACTTCTCTTTATGCCAGGAAAGATAGAGACTTTGAGAAAGTGTAACTAGTCCCTAAAAGAATGTGTAGCTGGGCTTCGCAGTGAAAAACACTTGTTTAAAAGGAGGACTTGGCTTTATTTCCCAGCGTCTACATGGTACATTACATTCATCTATCACATCATTTCCAAGAGATCTGACACTTACTTCTGACCTCAGGCACCGGGCACTCAAGTGCTGCACATACATACTTACTTGTGGACAAAATACCCATACATATAAAATTTAAAAAATAAAATAAAAAAAAAAGTGTAATTGAATGGTTCTCATTTCTAGTTCCCGGGTCTACTTTATATTGTTTTCAAATTATATTTATTTACTTATTGTTGATTGACAGATTGACAGGTCTCATTCTATAGCCTAAACTGGCCACTATCTTGCAAATACTTTAGCCTCCTCAATACTGATATTACAAGTGACTAATGCCATGTCTGACTCTTAGGTCATGTTAGATTTTATGTCTTTCTCCTGGAAGTAGATTTGATTGCAAGATTGAAACAAATTTCTCTAAGCCAGGTTTCCACATTCTATTCCACAATTTCTATATTATTAGGCCACAGATGTAATTCTCATAAAAATAAAGAAAATACACTACTTACTCTTATTCTCTTATGTAGACTCTCTGCAGGATTTGCAGTAGTCATACTTTTCCTGGTTACCCTTAGGGCTTGAACACATGGGCATATTCTAATTTGCTTATTACAGAAAGCTTAGACAGTCATGCAGCTTTTCATTCTGTCCTCACTTAGATCTTAGGTTTTCAGTACAGATGTATGAAGGCCAACAACGATTAGTTTGAGACAGAATTTTCCAAATTACAAGAGCTAAGCAGAATAAAAAAAATAAAAATCCAACTTTAACTTCATTCATAAATGAAAAGATACAATTATATAAGGGAAATAAAATCAATCATAAGAAATGAAACTGCTTTAGACACATGTCAATTTTCTTCTATTGAAATAAATCATTTATTTGAGCATTGGAAGCACTTATTTCAATATTAGAAAAATAATGCTATTTGTTTTCAGCATAAAATAACCCTCAGGTGGAATAGACACATTGATTTTTTTTAATGGATTTCAAATAAATCCAATGTCTTCATAATGAAAACTTACAACATTCACCAGAATATAGTATTTACATAAGACAGTGGCTTCCTAAGGAAAGAGAAAATTGCATTCTCTTCCTTTCATTGGTTTTTGTTAAATACAATTTGTCCATTCCGTTTGACTGGCCAATTTGATTGCAGCATTCTAAAACTCAGCAAGGTGCAGTATAGATCCACAGGCTTGACTAAGGAAACCAAGCCCAAACAGCACAGTAATTGGATGGGTACATTAATTAGATCCAGAGATAAACCTCGGTTTATTGTCACAGGACTACTGGGCTGAAGGAATCTAGAAATAGGGTGCTTTGATAGCTTGATTGATTTTCTATGATATTTGGTACCAAACAGCAAGCAAGAGAGAAAGCAGAACAGCTGTGCAACAACCATAATCAAATGCAAATGCCTAGGAGTCTCCACAGCAAAATAACAAAGGCAGCGGAATGATACCCATTTGGATCAGTAAGAGCCAGGCTCCCTCCCCTGGAAATTTTCACACACAATAATCACTATTAAAGCTGTCCCCTTTTGCCAAATTGAAACATTAGTGGGTAGGTAAGTTACCTGATGGCATGTAGGCTCCAGATAAAGTTATTAACCATGCATGCAACTAAATGACCTGAGTTCCCAACAAAATAATACAAAATAGAATTATCTCCTTAAAATTAATTCTTTGAAAGAACCTTTAAAAGGAGATGTGGGAAACAAAGCCGTTTATGTTGCTGCAGTGAGACCCTGTTTTGACAGGTTTGCATTACAGTCGTATAAAATATAAATAATGCTGTTGGTAGCACACTTATTCTAGAGAGCTAACAAACAGCATGCTTCAGATGCCTGAACTACTGACTGGAATGGATTTTTTATTCTCTGCTCCTGCTTAATTCATCTATTTGGCAAACCTACTATGTGCCAACTGGGTTGCAATACTTACTGGACACCTGTTTGATTAACATTTTGCCTGTTTCACTGAATTCCAGACATGGCTATTCAATCAATATTGTGAAAACAAACTTTGATTGTTTCACAAATGTTTGACACCTCATTGCTCAAAAAATGTTTGCAGACTCCCCATTGCCTACCAATTTAGTCTCATATTTTTCCTTGGCATTTAGATTCCTGTGTCAAACGGTTCTCTACAAATTTTCCTCCTATATTGTCCCCTCTACACTGAAGCTCCTTGTTTGCAGTTTAGTTCATTGTAGTGGATGTTTATCGAGTGTTCTCTATGACTAATGACCATGGTAGACATGGCAATAACATGGTGAGTAAGGCCAGAGGAATTCTTGCTATAGCAGAGGAGGCAGACATAAGAAAGGAATACTTTCAATATACTGTGGTTAAATGCAATATTAAGAGTGATCATAGGATTCTCAGAGAAAATGCTTGCCACTTTAGCCTGAAAGATGAAGGAGGGCTTCTTAAAGGGTTCCAGACCTGGTATCTTTTCCAACTTTGTTTTCTCTGGTCCTGGCATAATTCCTGGCACAAATATTTATAGCATATTCAGTTTGGAAGACTCATCTTTCCCACATTGTTATCTTTATGTGTCTCTCTCTCTCTCTCTCTCTCCTTTGTCTAGAAAAAAGTCATCTCTTTGCCACTTTTTTTTTTCATCAGAATCTTTGTCTTTTGTAGGTCCTGGATTAAATACTACTTTCTCCATGAGAGCTTTATTGATGAGTATATTGGCATGAAATAAGAGTATGGCAGTAAATTGGCATGAAATAAGAGTATTCTCCATAAAATAAAGACTGTCATCCACAGAAGAGATTGGCATTAGTCTCCCACTTCTCTCAAGTGTAGCTCAAGAGTCTAGACCTCTGTCTCAAGCCCTTGATCTCTACATTCAACGGTCAGCTTTGTGTTTCTAGTTGGAAGTCACACAGACAACTCAAATGCAATGGTTTCTAAACAGAACTCACTGACATTTCTGTTCGAGGAGCCTGTTTCTGTTCCAGTGTTTCCCACATGGTGAATGGTATTGGTCTTCATTTTATCCCTCCAGGCACATATATGGAGCTTGTTTGGCTCACTCCACACTATGTATTTAAGACACTGCTGGGTTCCTATTCCATCAATAGGGTTATTTCCCACTTCTTGCCTAGAGGAGGGTGGAGGCACTTGTCTTGTCTCTGTGCCTTTCATACAATTCTTTTTCAAATTCCACTCTAATCTTCAGTCAGAGTGGCTCAAAAATAAAATATTAATTAGGTCAGGTCAACTGTTAAAACACTTTAGCAGACTGTGGTTACTTTTAGAGTCAAGTCCACAATCAGACAATAGCTTACAAGCTTTCTCTGGTTCATCTTCATTTGTCCTTATTTTCTCCATTGCTTTCTTCCTTGGTAATGCAAAGAATTTTTATAGTGCGTCTTTCAGTCATGCTGTTTCCCTGCCTGGATCACTGTTTCTCAGGATAAATATATAAGTTGTTTCTTTTGTAGAACTTACTGCTGCTGAAGCAGTGTAACAAAATACCACAGATGAGAGAGCATATGAGAAACAGAAATTTGTTTCTTCAAGTATTAGACACTGCAAGTCCAAAATGAAGGCAGGTACCAGGAAGGTTAGTGTCATAGAAGAAAGAAACCGCAGGAAGCTCTATGAATGCAGCTTTTCCTTGAGGGATCTACCCTTATGATATAGTCCTCCACTGAAGTCTCCATTCCTAACACCATTACACTGAAGCCCTTGCCTAAGGTAGGTGGCCTTTGGATCTGATTAAGGGAGCTTCCTTGTGATTTAAGGGAGGCTCCTGGTAAACAGAAACCTACTTTTAGGCCTCTGTTACTCAATACCAATCCTTCTGTTTACCTGGCCAAAGTTCCTCTGTTCAGGACAGACTCACCAACACCACCATTTTGGTGTTCTACTTAGGACCTAACAAGTGTCACACCTTTCTTCCCACTCCTATGACACTTGGCTCATGCCACATCTTCCCCTTCCTTGTATTTTAAACAGCTTGCGTAGGAGTGAGCCTTGTTTATTCCTACATGAATAGAATTGGCAGCTGCTTGGTAAGTATTTGTAAACTGCAAAGTATCAAGCACTTATAAATGATGTATCTAACCATGTTGACTTTACTTCTTCATTTACTAGTCAATCTAGTCTCATCTCTCTAGCACAATTCAGGCCTTGTGGTTTATCTATAAAATATCTTCTTACTTGATACACATGTACTATAAATTCATGTGTGTTATTCCCATGGTCACATCAACAAATTCTTAACTTTCTTTGGAATAAGAAGTCATTCATTACCAATGGCTCCTAAGGACTTCTATGATCTGGACCCTAGTTACTTTCATACCACTTCTGCCAGGTTGAAGTGTCTCGACAAGGCAAATGTTCATTCTTGATTAAGAAAGTGGCCTCAAGAGGGTGAACACACAGACAAGAAGTGTATCTGTATTTTACTTTTACTCAGATAGTGAATGTGTTTTTTTTTCCCTATTGACTGTGTCCAACCTTAAAGTCTTAATTCAATTGGATAGTTTGAAGAATTGGTGCACAGAAATGAAGGAGGATGTAGAAAGGGGCCACTCCTCCAAAGGAGGTCAGCTTCAGGTCATTAAAGTCCTGGAAAGTAGTAGTTGGCTTTTGTGGGTGGTGGTGGCAGATTCAAATATGTTTATAAATGTCTTTCAAGGAGGATGAGATTAAAAAAATAGAAATGTGACCTCTTTGTTCTAAACACAAGTTTTATAGTATTTGATAGAAAAGACCCACACATAATATTTCTTACACACCAAACCTTTTCTTCTTTCATCAGTCTTTATTGATTCGTTCATTGGTTTTTGTCTTTCATTTTCTCTGATCTTGCATAACCCTTTGTATATTCATCTGGATCTCTCTGGAATAAACATCCTCTTTGTAATTTCTACATATGCTTTAAGACATAGCTGTAGAGATAATTCTTCAAGAAAGCTTTCTCTGTCTTCCCCCCTTTTTAACCCATGCTGCCTTATCTTTTTCTCAGAACATGACTTCTGTCTTAGCTTGTATTATATCCCCTTATTTTGTTCACATCTTCTTTCCTCTTAACAATAAAACTAACTTGATTCTTCCAGGTCATACCTGTCCTGCTTATAACTGTGTCTGTAGGATACAAAACCTGGTATATACTAAGCATCTCTACTGTATTTAAGGAATAAATGCCCTAGGACTGCTGGTACCTTAGGTAGGGGTGAACGATTTTCAGAGAATGGAATGGAAAATATTTAAATATATGATATTGAGAAAACAAATGAGCAACCCTATTAGGCTCAAAAGTTGATTACATGCTATATCTTGTAATAAGTCAGATATTTTTATTGCCTACCCTTCCAATACAGTGGGAAGGTAAATGAAAAAAAAAGAGATGTATTTTATGTTTTTAGTGATAAAAACAGAATAACTGCAGCTAGCAGAGTAATAACAATCATTCCTTGACTCTTCACTTTGGGCCCAGGAACCATAGTATACATGGTTATTTCATTTAGAATTCCTAATAATTCTGTGAAATGAAACACTAAATAAAGTGTTTAAATATATTTTCCACAGACTACATATATAATAAATGGTAAAATTTTGGGTCAATATCATGTTTGCCCAATTTAAACCCCAGGGCCTTTAGTTGCTTGCCCTGTGTTACCTAAACAAGAGTTGAACTTGAAATCACCCAGACATACATACATATTTGCACAGTATCAATGATATGTCTGTTGGGAGAACTCAAATCACTGGTCCTCAACCTTCCTAATCCTGTGTCCTCACTAATACATTAATGTGTGGTAATCCCCAACCATGACATTATTTTTGTTGTTACTTCATAACTGTAATTTTCTACAGTTATGAATCATAATGTAAATAGCTGTGTTTTTGGATGGTCTTCTGATGGTCTGTGGAAGGGACGATCGAATCTCAAATGGATTGCACCCTACAGGTTGAGAAGCACTGACCTAGATCTTCCAGCAGTCCCCTTCCTACTCCTGAAAGTGAAACAGCCTCTGAAAAAACACACTGGCTCAGTAAGTAGATGGTATCTTTTCTAACATTTGCTGGGAAATTTCCATTGAGTTGCATTAGTAATTTTTATTTTTTTATTACTACTGTCAGTAGCTGGAAAGTATGGAGGGGAGTGTAGAGATTGAGGAGCTTGCTGAGTGCTCCTGGGGACTGAGTGCTGAACAAGGGAGGAGCCAGCATAGGAACTGAAGTTCTTCGCATTAAGCTACTGCTTAGCTGCTCCTTAAATACAACTTGGCTTAGACACCTGACAGGGAAATTACAGTCCAGTGTCCTGTCTGTGTGTCTGACTGTCTCTTTCTTCTTCAATTTCCTTACAGACTATCCATGTCAGTGCAGATGGAGCACATTTCATTGTACATTTTTATCTGTTCAAATCATGCCTCCTCCTACGTATTCAACTCCCATCTTCCCTGACTGTTTCAATTTTCCACTTTCCTTTATGACTTCTCACTTTTGTCTGCCAGCAACAAAACAGGGAAGAAGTATTTATGCCATTGCCTGAGCGACAGAATTTATTGTACTGGAATGCATCCAGATGTAGGGAGGATTGTGGGAAGACAGTGGTCACCCAGGAGGGAGGTGACTAGAATTCAGAATAATGACTTGATTATGGCAAGGAGGAGGAAAAAGAGGGCACTTTCTGGAAACCTTGTTTCCCTATTTTGTACAGCTTATGTTTCACATATTGCCACTGTATAAAAACAAGGCAGCCTTAAATGAGAAAGTTACTCTTCAGATTATCAGCAGGTGAATCTATATGCCTGTAAAATCCTGCTCCAGTGCTCGAGCACTGAATCTGTTTGGGTTGTTAGGGGTTATCACCTGGGAGCTGGGGGTATTTGTGTTTATCTCCCTATAGACATTGTATTTTAGTAGTACTTATTGTAGCGAAGGTCCCCCTGAAGCAGTTCGAACTGTATCTGCTGATCCTGGCATGGTATTTTATATTCTGTGTCTTTATAATGATCATTCATTTATTAATGTACTAAAGAGGGAAGACTTTCCCATTAACAGAAGATGGTAAAAAAAGGTTGTGACATTGGGCAATCAGGCCTTTAATGGAGATGGAAAAAGCATCAAATATCTTCCTTTCATTTGTCAGAGAGGAATTCATTTTGAAAAAACATTGTGTTCCAGTCTACTCTCAGGTACTGAAATATGGCTTGTCTTGCAGGCCATTTTGAGTTCTAATTGCATTTAAACATTGGGTATTCAATCACTTAACCTGAACTGTATTTGTAGACAATGTACAAACACATTTCCTCTCAAGAAAAAAATTTAAAAAGAAAAATATGTATAATGATTTTTTTAATGTATTACAGACAGTGACTGAAAACAGGTCTCAAAACCAGAAAGATAAATCTAGAGAAATGGAAAGAAAATAGAATTAAATTGTAAATCCCTGTATGGTTGGACTCAGGAGTTCCTATTTGAGAAGCATCCATTCAACTACCAAATGCTAATAATTATAGAGCTATCTGCTCATTGTTCTGTGGTACACGTGATTAGTCATCATTCATGTATAAACAGAAGTCAGATTCTGGCTCTGCCCTCTTGGCTGTGAAAAGCAGGTTACTGATGAAGTCCAAAATCAGAGACTAAAACTGACTGGAAGAGCAGGTAACTGGGGAATGCTATTAAGTAAAGTGAGGGTAAGGGATTCCCAAAAAAGGAGGAAGAAACCTGACATAATTTCTTGTTCTTATCAAAATGTCTCCAAAGACCTGGACTTTACCTTTTAAGATCAAATAAAAAGACACAATTAATACATATCAAAAAAGACTTTAAAATCTTTCTTTGTTTTACAAATTGCATTTTAGAAATTTATTTGTAGTAAAGTGACAAGATACTAGCAAAAACACAGATATATTGAAGTTCATTAGAACATGACTTTTTGAAGTCAGAAAAAAAGGTAGAAACAGCATTGATTAAATAAATTATGGCATATCAGTAACATGGAATATAATGCAGCCATCAAAGTTATAATATATTCTATTTGGTCATAATTCTATATTATTAAAATTATATGAGAGGAGAAGGATTATAAAACTACCAACATAAAAATATATGTAGAAATTTTACCAAAAACTTAATGATCACTAAAGGATGTTTATTGTGGTTACTACATTTCCCTTTCCTGATTTCTATATGCATTGTCTTTTGTTGGCATAAAATTCTGGAGAGATCATGGATCCTAGAAGAGATCCACTACTGCCACTTTACTAATCCAACATAATACCTAACTTCATTGTAAATAATTATCCTTATGCCCACAGAAAAATGTAACTCTCACCCCTCATCAAAGAAGCTTCTTTTTGCTATGGAGACCTTTAGTTCCCAACTAGTCAAAATGAGTAAATATACTGGCTACAGTGTAACAACCCAACACCTACACCTATGGCTCAGGGAACATCACAGAAGAGGGAGTAGAGATATGTTTTGTTTGTTTGTTTGTTTGTTTTTTTGTTTTTCTTTTGGTTTTGTGAGACAGGGTTTCTCTCTGTAGCCCTGGCTGTCCTGGAACTCACTCTGTAGACCAGGCTGGTCTCGAACTCAGAAATCCGCCTGCCTCTGCCTCCCAAGTGCTGGGATTAAAGGTGTGCACCACCATGGCTCAGCTGGGAGTACAGATATGTTAAGAGCCAGAGAAACAGGATGGCTTCTACTGAATGGTGTCCTCTGTATATGATATGGGGAAGCGGTATCTATTAAACTGAACCATATGGTTGCCTGAATGAGACCTGTACAATGACACCATCAGTGGGTATGCCGATATGGATAGAGAAATCTCACCAGGCTTCACTCATAGATGATGACTTAGAGGCAATTAATGACTTCTAAAGGAGGTAGAATCAGTCTTCTCTAAAGGAAGTGCTTTCTGATAGGTTATCCAGTTGTTAAGTGGCCAGCTCTAAACATATACACATATGAGCAACACCAATTGGACTCCGTGTGTTGTAGGTATTATTCCCCCCAGACAATAATTAAAGAAGAAAAGGTCATGACATTGAGAAAGAGTGAGGACATTTGAAGTGTTAGAGTGGGGAAAGGGAGGAGAGGGAGGAGAGGAAATGTTGCAAATACAGTACTCATGTCTGCAATTCTCAAAAATTAAAAAAATTAAAATAGAATTTAATTTAAAAGGTAAAATGAATAAAATAAACTTTCAAAATAATGGTGCAGTTGCCTGAGAAACACTGATTTTTGAGTACATCTTTTTATGATTAGCACAAATTATCTATTTTTCTTTATTCATTTGTGATAGGAAATGAAAGCACCAATTTCCTAAAGATTTTGAGAGCCTATAAAGAAGGCTAAGTGTGTAAAATGGCCTGGTACAGTGTTCCTCATGGTCATGGGTTTAATAGACACCTTGACTACATCTGAATGAGAAATCACATGGACACTGACAAACTGGAAGATACATAGATTATGTCATTTTGATATTTGAGAAAAACTGCTTTTCACATGAAAGCAGAGTGTTCCAGCATCTGATACAGCAAGACCACTTTTTCCACTGTGGTTTGAAGGCTCAGTAGAATGGAAAGATTGACCCAGGCAACAAATTTCATCAGTAGACACCAGAGTTTATGAGTATCCTCACTAGAAGTCAGAGAGATAGAGAGATAAAGATGGATAGACATATAGATAGAGAGAACTATAAGACACAGTTTGCTCATTCCTTCTTAAAATGGGATATGCCAACTAAAAATAATTTTCTTTAAATACTACCATTAACAAAACCCAAGAGTTTTGAGCAAACAGATGTCTACAAAGAAATTTATTTTCTAAAATGTAACTGGGACAATACAATGTGCCAAATTGCTATATATTCTGTTTCCAAGACAAAGATATTGGCAAATTCTCTATTGCTCTCTATTGGTAGCTGGAAGAAGCACCAACAAATGAAGAGCAAATGGCACTTCTGAGCTCAGCAGAGTGGTTTACTGAGTCATTTAATAAATATTTATAAAGCATCTACTCTGTGGAATACTGTGCGGTTGGTACTAATCACAATTGGATTAAAACTCTCATCCTTAAGCAATTTTTACATGTTAAAGGCAAAATAAAGTAAATTGGCTTACCAACCTCAATTCCATTTCACCATCTCTTAAGAGTGACTTGGATATTCTGTACAACAAAGTAATGCATCCATTTCTAAAGTTTTAAAATATGGAGTACAGTGTGTTGCTGATGGGTAAAAGATGAAGAATTTCAAATTGTTTCAAGTTCTTATTGGAGTGAACATGTTTTTGGAAATGTTTGATTTTTTTTTCAGAAGCAATGTTGTAAAAGGTACTTTCTTTATTATTGTTTTCTTCCTGGAGAGGTCTCAGATACAAACCCCATGAACTAAAAACCAAAATAATCAGATATTTAAGTCTATCCATCTTTGTTTGAAGTTTTTCTTTTCATTTTTTCTTCTTTTCATTTTGTGGTCTGTTAATCTTGAGCTCTTGGGTGTATGTTTAAATATAACATTGTACTACTACAAATATGCAATTTATTTCTTTGTGTTCCTAAGTTGTTCCTTGTTTATTTTTCAAAACCAATTTAAAGGCTCATCTTTTAACTCCTTAATCTAGGCAAGCTGTTTGTTGGTTCCATTCTCTCAAATGTTGAGTAATAGTTATTGGAGTCAAAAGGAAGCACATTGGCCTGTATCAAATATTCTGGGCAAGTTTCTCCTCTCACATGGCTGTGCCAGTGCACCTGAGAGCCTACCAGCAACACACTCTGTTCTCTGTATTCTGGCATCTCATGGCCACCATCTGCCAAGCCAGGTCTAACATACTTCATTGATGACTCCATAAAGAACACAGGGTTATATTTGGCCCACAAAAGGGAAAACATTAAAATTTGAAGAACCACATTATAGTTTACAAAATAATGAAAGCTTAACAGTTTAGCCCATGTATTCATGATCCCTTTCAAATTCCTTATTTTGGTCTCTTACTTCAGCACATTGACTTTCTCCTTCTGGTCTACTTCCAATGTGCTTAAGGTCTGTGCTTGCCCATCATAGTTAAGGTGTACTCTCACATTCTGGTTCATATCAAGTTCATTCCCTGCCCATGGTGTTTGCTCGTTTTGTTTGTTCTCTTTTACTAGAATGCTCTCCTATTCTTTCCTGAACTTTTCCACCCTCATCCTACTAATACTACCATTAGCTCTCAGTTTACACTTTGTTTTCTCTGGGAAGTGTTCCCTGATTTTCAGATCAATTTCTTCTCTTAAGCATGTTTTTCTGATCTGAAAGGAAGCTAGTATACTTGTAGCAAATGTAGCAAAAGTAGCAATCTAACATGAGGTTGGAGAGGTAGGTGTGGGACAGAGGAAGCAGGGTCTCATTGGCAGACACTTTGACAATTTGGTTAGTAGTTGGTTATGTGAAATAAAAAGTCATTAAAGAGAGTAATAGAAATTATACTTGAGGTGTTGGCTAGGTTTACATGAACTTGACACAAGCAAGAGTCATTTGGAAAGAGGGAAACTCAATTGAGAAAATGACCTCATCACATGCCTGTGGGCAAGCCTATGGGACATTTTCTTGATTGATGTTGAATGCCTGTGGGATCCCAGCTCACCTTGGGTGATGCCAACCCTGGGTTGGTTGTCTTGAATACTATAAGAAAGCAAGCTAAGCAGCCCATGGAAAGCAAGACAGTAAGTAGCCCTCCTCTATGGCATCAGTTTCTGCACTGAAGTTCCCTGGATGATGATCTACAAACTATAAGATAAAAAAGACACTATCCTCCACAAGTTACTTTTGATTATTGTTTTCCCATGACAGTAGACTCAAATTAAGACACTTGGGTTTTTAACAAGAGCTGTAGGAACCTGAAAGGCAGCCTGGTTTCTGGTAGAGCTAAGGTTTAAAACACTGGTAACCCAGCAGAGGATCTCCAGCAGGGGATAACCCTACAAGGGACAATAGGCAGTTTGCCACACTCCTGGGCCCCAGACTCCTGACACAATGCCACAGCCCTCCATAATTTTGTGGCCATCAGTCATGTAAGGGCAATGCCCCAAGCCCCTCCACAGGTAGAGGACATGACCACAGGTCACATAGCCTCAAGACAGATCTCCATTTTAATGAGGTACCTAAAGGTCTGAAGGCTTAGCCAATAAACTCCCCTTCCCAGACACTCCTCCCTGTAAAAGGTATTTAACCTCAGGCCTGCCCTTAGAAAGTGGGGTACAGTTTTATTCATTGCCACCCTCCACCATGACAATAAATTCTTAAAAGCATGGACTGTCTCTTTTCATCGGGATCTGCCCATGGGAAGCAATGGAATAGGCCTTCGTCTAAGGAGCCACATCTAGTCTCCTGCAGAAGGCCTCTCAGTGCTCCCAGCCATGGCCTCCACCAAACCAAGCTGCCCACCTACAAGCCAAGGACTCGGTCCCTGGTGGGACCCAGCCAGGCTCCTTCCTGCCTTTCCCCCTTGTCCCCTGGCTAGATCCAGCCCATGGGACCCCACTCTGTTCTTAGCTCTTCCAGCGGTACCTGGGGTGCCTGATAGCCTGAGAACTAGAGGGTCTCGGCCTTGTTGCAGGCCTGGGGACCACTGAGCTTGTCCCATACAGTCCCCAGGACACCAGGACGCACTCCCCCACCTCTGGGTGGTGTCCTGCAGCTTCTCACAGTCTGACACCAGTGTGACCAAACTTCCTGCATCCTGCCTCCCCTAGTGGCTCTAGCCCTGGGGTGGACTCGGGACCCCATTAACCCAACAAAGAGCAATAGCAACACCAACACCAACAATAACAAATCACACTGTCTATGGAGAACTATGAAGAATATTCACAAAAGCAGTTGTGTATGAAAGTCTATGAGGCTACTAATTGTAGTCTAGTAAAAAGAAAATGGTGGCTCAGCCTATGCTGGTAACAGTGGATCAGGGGAGCTTAATCAGTTTGGTAAACCAATAAAGTGAAATCATAAACACTTCCATAGGATTAGAGTTAGAAAGTAAGGGAAATTGAGTTCAAGATTATACGTAGCTTGTGAAATTTGATAACTGATAGGAGACCAGCTTGTACAGTTATGCTTATGTTAGGGGCAGACTTGGGTAGATAGAAAATTTGTGAAGGCTATGGAAAGGTTGCGGGCTAACTGCAGTTTTAGTTCTAAACTAGTTTGTCAAGTAGTGCTAGGGTGAATGCTCTGTTATACAATTGCAGCATCATAATTATAGCTTACAATTAGTGAACATGCACAAGTGCCAGACACTGCTTTGTGTGCCTTACATATATTAACTCACTTAGACATCAATAAATGATAATGTTTATGATTCCATCATTATCATTATCATATTGCAATACATAGAGCCTGTCTTTCCAGACAGAGTTAGTTAACACAAGTAATTTCTTTTTAGCTAATTCTTCTTGTAGACTTCATATAGCCAACTATATTATATATCATAGGCACATTTTTTTTTTCAGAGAAATCCCAAGGTGACTAAAGAGACAGTTGTCATTAATTTGATCTTATTCCTGAGGGATTTGGCATTTTTATGTGTATAACAAATGTATAAGCCTGCTTTTAAAGTGGCCTGCTTTCATCTGTTAGTTAATTATTAACTTCACTTGTTTAATGTGATTATATCTAACATTACCCTCTCTTCTTTTCTTTATTTTCTAAGGATACATATATAACAACTAATGCATTCTCACCCAGTCTAGAAGATAACTTGATAAAGTTAAAAATGAAATGTCATTTCTTTTGAAGAATTCAGTTCAACTGAGAAACTGAATTGACACTTTCTTTATCTTTTAAAGATGTCGTTTTTCTTTACATTTTATTTAAACATATGAGTGTGTGTGTGTGTGTCTCTCTCTCTCTCTCTCTCTGTACACTTAAATGCAGGAGCCCATGGAGACATGAAGGGGGCGACAGATCTTTTGAAGCTGGAGTTATTGCCATTTGTGAATCACCCAAAATGGATGCTGGGAACTAAAGCTGGGTCTATTATCTGGACAAGCAATGAGCTCTGAGCTATCTCCAGGCAAATGTTATCTTTTAAAATAGATGTGTACAAACTAGAGGTATCAGTTTCCTCTGGCCTACATACTGACAAACTGAGTATCTCAATATGGTTTTGTGTATCTCGTAGCAGAATTTTCCATGTTTAATCACTTTAAATATTAATACAACAAGAAGCCTGTGATTGGACAGGGAAAAGGGATGTGGGGCAAAGAGTTACAGAGATGGAGACGGAGGGACAGGTAGAGGAAAAGGAAGCAAGATGGAGGATGAACAGGATGATTCAGATTCTGGGTGATTTTTATAGCCACAGGTAGATATAATATCCTATAAGGATAGAATAATTGGGGTAACTCATATAATCTAGGTGGGCGGCTTGTATCATTATCAATTGGCCCTGAATTTATTGTGTGGGCATCTTGTGAATTGAGAATTTATTGATATATAAATCTGACTGATTAATTATAAGCTTTGAGAGTTTTGATTTACTGGGTTACTGGAATTTGGGACCACTGACCACAGGGAGTTTATGGCTGAGAAGGTACAGTGGCTATGATACATGAGAACCAGAACTGGGAAGACTGCAATTGGTCACTGCTGGGGCTAGCCTAGAGGCGGAGATGGCGAGACTGTGCTGTGGCAGATAGTAACTGGGTGTAGTGCAGGAACTTGATGTTCCATTTAATATTTTCCACAACAGTATCTTATTTTGAAGGTACCACAATCTTGATATATCCATCTACTCCAACAAAATATCAAGGTATACGAAGCCTGCCTGAGTATTTTGGAAATCAAATCAAATTGGCTGGCTATTTGTTAATGCCAGTTGTGATAATCAGCACCATTTTTGCTTCATTTTGGAATATATTTAAATTTGCCTAAGTAAGATGTGGAGAGTCAAGACTGACTTATTTTCATACACAAATAAATGCTTTTATGGAGCTGTTAAGATGGTTCAGTGGATAAATATGCTGGTTGCGAAGGCTTATGACCTGAGTTCCACTCCCAGAATCCACTTAATGGAAGGAGAGAACCTATTTCTGACCTACACACACAAGTGCTGTGTCACCCACTTGCATGCACAAACATCTACAGGTATATGTTTGGGTTGGGAGGGAGGAAGGGGAAGGAAGGTATATGATGCAATTATAGTCTCAAAATAAAAAATAAAAATAAAACAAATGAAGAAAGAAAAGATCATTAGCAAGTACTGGGCAGGCAATAGTATTCCCTTTTCAGCTTGACTTTAGGTGGAAACATTTTGGGAAATACAAACAAAAATGTCAAAGGGGTATGGACAATAGAGCATATATGATTATGGGCTCATAAAGACCAGTCTGTTTGCTTTCAAGGTCTACTGTAATGATCTCAGTACTTTAAATTTTGTCAGGTATAGTAAAACAGCAAATAAGAGATGACCCAAGTAACTGACACAATGAAGTGATAAGTGAGATTTCAGATTCAAAGCAGCCTGTAGAGCTCAGTTTAGGCTCACTAGACACATTCTCAAAAGAATCAGAAAAACCTCAGGAAGGATTGCCAAAGAAACACTTGTTGGGATTTATATGCAGGAAAAGCTCTTCCACCCACAGAGGAAAAGATGATACTGGAAGCTGAATGACTGCCGCTGCCAAACCCCAGATCAACAGTAACTCACAATTGGGCAATTTACAATCCACAGTGACAGGAAAAGCTGCTTAGTCTCTTTGTGATAGCAGTGTCAACTTGAAGCTATCAATACCACCAACGAAGAAAGCTGATAGAGTCTAAGAGGCAGCCTGTGCCCTTGTTCCAATGTTGATTTGCCCACCTAGGCAAATGCACATAGGAGGTTTGACTTTGCCATTCACACTGGTCCAGATGGTGCTGTCCAAAGCCAGAATCCCTGGACTACCAGAGCAGCATGGAGAAGCTCAGAGCTCCTCCTGTATCAAATGCTGGCTCCTGTAGCAGGCAAGTGATGGAAGCTCGCCAAACTTTTCCAGCCAAAATCCTACTGAATCCTCTTTCTTACTTTCATCCAAGTCTTGACTTGAAATATTAGAGTTGTAAAATAACAGTTAAAAAGAAACTTGTATTTTTTTTGTCCATTTAAGGACTATTTCTGGGGCTTTGGATCATGACATCATCAGAAATTAAACTTTAAAAGAATGAATCCTCTTTATTTGTCATCAAATGTAATTGTTGTAGAAATAGTGTGTTAAGAAACACAACACAGCTTGTACATACAAGCTTTTCTTAAACTGACAAATAAGCCCATCGCAATCTTACTTGATTTTTTAGTTCATACTGGCTAGTCCTTGTCACCAGAACTGAGATTAGTAGGTGACCTTCATTATAACATAGGTGTTTCAAGTCACACCTTTCAGAAAGACCTTTGCTTTTGTTTCTTGATCCCATGTACTTTGTATTATTCCAGATCAATCACCTCCACAAAATGCTCCTTAGTAGGCAGGGGCTATGCCTTGGTATGTTTTGTTGCCTTCTATTCTCCATTCCTCTGGCCCAGCTGAGTACTGTGTAGAGTAAACACTTGACAGTATTTGCTAAGAGTAGATAACATTTTCTTCCAGTCACTTATTTTCTGATTTAAGGTAGTTCCTTTAAACACAAACAAACAAACACCCCAAATTTCTTCCCTGTCATAAAGTAAGAGAGGTAAACACCTCTCTGTAATGTTGTCCTAAAGACATTTCTCTGAAATGGCATAATGGAAAATAGATTGACAAGGGAGAGAAAAAAAAGTAATTGAGTGGTCCAGTGTGGGTCCAGACTGGTGGTTAATTTTCTTTAACTTCATTGCCACATTCTGTTTTCTTTACATCAATATTTCCAGGGTCTGTACTGATTATGATGATTATGATTATGATTTCCTTGGTTGGAAAGAGAAATTATTATTACTATGAATTTATCAAGATTAAATAACATGTTTTTTTTTTCTCTATTTTGAACTCCATCATTATGGTGAGAAGCTATACCCACCAATCATGTAGGCATTTCTCTTTCTTTCTTTCTTTTTTCTTTCTTTCTTTTTCTTTTTTTGTCTTTCTCGCTCTGGCCCCGCTCACTACAGATGTAGGTATTTCTTTAGCTCAGATACAAAGCCACCTCTTTTAGGAAGCCTTCAGTGATTGTTCTGATTTATGCATATTTTAATACACTACTAGGATTGTCAGTTCTTGAGAGCAGAGCTATCTAGTTTTGTTACCTGCCCAACATTTCCTAGAAGGATGGATTCTACAGTAGCCAATGTTTTATGTATGTGACTCTAGAATCTATATTTTCAGAACTACCATCATTCCATCATTCACTAATAAAATTGATACTTTTGTTTTGATGCCCTGATGTAGTTTCTAATTCAAAATGTTTAAAACTAAACTTATGTGTATCCTTAAAATTTGCTTTATTGTTTTACACATTCTTTTCTTTTAGCCACATAGACTTTACATTTCTTTGTAACTTTGGGCTATATTCTTCTGTCCTTTTCCTTCATATCCAGTTATATCTGTGCTATCCATGCCTCTAACATTTTTTCCTGTTCCATCCAATCGGCCTGCAAATTCCATGATTTCATTTTTCTTTACAAGTGAGTAATATTCTACCGTGAATATGAACCATGTTTTCATTATCCATTTCTCATTCAATGGTGTATTTGTTGATTCAGGTTTCTAACAACTATGAAGAGAGTGCTATGAGCATGGGTGTGCTAGTACCTCAGTAGTAAGAGAGTCTTTTACCTCAATGGGTAGTGGGTAGTACAGATCCTCATACTCTACAAAGTGTTGAGAATAAGTGGCTGTGTGTGCTAAGCTATATATTAGCTGCCTACCTCACCTTTAAGGTTTAGGAGCATCATACAGGAGGAAATGGAAAGAATGTAAGAGCCCAAGGATGGGGAGGAGTGATATAAGATGTTAGTCTTTGGATATGACATCACTGCTGCATTTATGAACTTAGCAGCTATTGTTACCAACACAAGACCTGCATGGAGTCAATCCAATTAAAAATTAAAGCACAGATAGTGGAGGGGCTTTTGCGACCGCATTTCTAGCTGAAGAGCTACTGGCAACTGACAGCTGCTGGGAGAGAGTTACATTTCTTTGTAGGGAGGGTGTCTACAAGTTGGTTGCCCATGTTCCTACGGATGGCCCTACATCCATGTACATATGGGCAACACTATTTAGATTCAGTGGGCTATCAAAAATAAAAATGAAGACATGAAGTTGAGAGAAAGATGTGGTGGTGGAGCCTGGGAGAGTTAGAGAGAGAGAGAACTGGGGGTGGATATGATTAAGATACATGGTATACATGTATGAAAATGTCAAAGAATAGAATTTTTCCTTCCCATTTGCTTTTGATGCAGGATATAAATCTAGTAATTATCAGCTCAACTTTAGTCTGCTTTAGTGATCTCAAGCTTTGACTTAAGTCTCAAACACCATCTACATTGAGCCAAGTATCTCTCGAATTTATTTTATCTTCTGAAAACATCATGATGTTATATCTTTTTTGTTGTTGTTCAAAATTGTTCTTGGCATGACCCTTCAAGTGGTTTATCACCATCTTCCAAAGTGAAACTTGAAATCTTTGTTATGACCTTGTAGGACCCCCGATCCGGGGAGACCTTCACTCAAGTCTCGGGATAGCGAACTCCCCCAGTAACGCACGAGAGACCGTTCTTGATGTAAATACAAGAGGTTTATTTGAGCCTAATCTAGTGCACTAGGGCCGACTCATAGTCTATACAGAGACAAGAGGAGTCGACCTCTACCAGCTAAAATTAAGAGTATTTATAGAAAAAATCATAGAGCAGATGGAATTTTTCATGCATCAGGGAAAAATACAGG
>CM052722.1:68115174-68143117 GCA_028551405.1 Uromys caudimaculatus
GTCTGGGCAGGCTGACCAGAACGGGAGGAGGGGAGGGGGAAGGTGGGAGTATCTGGGCTGGAAGGAGGGGAGGGGGAAGGCGGGAGTATCTGGGTCAGTCTGGACTTATCTTAGCCTGCCTGCATCTTTATTTTAACTCTTCAACCTTCAATATCTTTTTCATCTAACCTGAAAGATGGCCTTACATATATCACATGATTTTCCCATAAGAATCCAATGAATGTAGTCAGTATCCCTATAGTGTACTCAGTGTATTCACTTGCTTGCACCTTTGTCTCTGCTATTGATTCTATTAGGAGTGGTATCAGTTTGGACTACAGCACTCTAACCCACAATATTAAATAACAGCACCAATGTTCTACAGCCTATCCAAGCCTGTACTTCAGCCATCTTTGATAAGTGACTAATATATTTATTTGATCATTTATAATTACTTGTGAAAATGATAAAAACAAGACAAAAGAAAACTAATCCTAACTGGTCTACATGACATGCAAATTATAAAATAGCAAGCCCTATCTACTCTCTGTGAATAAACAATTGCACTTGGTGGTTCATTCCAAAAGTCCTTTATCTACTCTGTAGAAGTATGAAGATGAAAGGCAACATCATAGCTCAGATATAGTTGACAGGAAACAGCTTCAAAGTGTAATCCGTATTCACACTGAAACTGTGTTTTATATGCTGCAACACATATGTACGCTTGATGAGCAATTAGAAATATCAATAAAATATGTAAGTCTGTAAGTATGAGTCCATATTAATCGAAAGCTTAGTGAGGAGAGATAAAATAATGGCAATTTACTGCAAATCTTTTGGATTGGAGGTGATCATCACTCCAACCCCATTTTATTTTTTACTAAAGGAACAGTATGAAAAAATGTGAAGAACAATAGTAAAGACATCCCCTGGCAGAGTTGAGAGTCCCCAATTCCCCTAGCATATGAAATTCTAGATTTCTCGATTCATTTTTATAATTATGAGGAAAAGGGAGAAAACAAAAAACAAACAAAGAAAACAACAACAACAACAACAAAAACCAGATTACCAAAAGGGTATTAGTTGTTGTGCATTTGGTTGTAAACAACATAGGTTCACTAAAATTAGCATAAGCATAAATGGATTTATTGAAAGGAATACAGCATCTCAAGGAAACCCAAAGTATACAAGACATATTTTGCCCATGAGTAACTGGAAACACCCACTGAGAAGCTGAGAAGCTGTTGAGAGCTCTCTCTCTCTCTCTCTCTCTCTCTCTCTCTCTCTCTCTCTCCCTCTCTGTCTGTCTCTCTCTTTCTCTTCTATTCAGGATGCGTTTCATGATATCAGGAAATACAATAGTATGGTCTCTATATAGTATCTGGATTTCTGAAATTTTCATTTAACTGAATGTCAGAGGCCAGTTTCATATTTCTGCATTCTAAGTTCAAATTCTTAAAAGAAGAATCCAATTGGCACACTCTGAGGTAAGTGTTTATCCTCATCTGATCAGCTATGGCTTAGATGCTGGCTCAGGAGAAAAATCAGCTCTGCTGAGGTCAAACATTTCTACATGTCCAATCATCTGTGGCTCAGAGGGAGAGGTTGTTATCAGTTATGTGCTACATACATAGTAGCTGGGGCCTATTCCAGTGGGAAGATAGTAGAAAATGGGGTCATGGCATGGGAAGACACCCTAAAATATGAATATTATTGATATATGCAGGGCAAATAGAAAAGCTAAGAAAGTAGAAGAGAATAAAACAAACCCAGAAAGAAATTTAACCATCTTAGTGCTATATAGTCATTTAATTTTGATATAGTTAATATACAGTTCTAAGCAATTGCTACTTCTCATTGTTTTATTATTTATTGTTACCATTCTGAAGCTTATATTATCTGATAAGACTTTATAAAACTTCAGACTTTGAATGATTTATGTGTAATTATAATTCAATGGCAGTTTATTACACACCTAATCTAATTTTCCATCCTAAATAAAGCATCTAAATGAAAATCTAAATAGGCCTTTATATATTCATTAGCACAATATGTAAAATCAAGATGGTGCCTAGAATCCTATATGCAATGGCCTACTTTGGTGAGGCAAAGTTTATCAATTAACGTCCAGTTCTCTTACATATTTTAAATTGTCCATACCCATTAGGTGGAATTAAAATGACATATTTATAAAATTATATAGTTATGCATATAGGCCCATAGCATCTATATTTTATCATGCTCCTGTTTGACAGTGCTTCCTTTTCTTTCAGACTCATTACAAGCGTATTTTTAATCAGGTAAACTGCTGCATCATCTTTCAGTTCTTCTAACAATATCCTTGGAAAGGTCTCTACGAATTTTGACACCAGACATTGACATTTATTACCTCTGTCAGTCTTACAGGGCAGTCTGGCCACATGTTAGAACGGTGTCTGTGAGGTGTGGGAGCAGAGGGGCTGTGAGACTTGGCAAAATTTGGCTTTGTAGTAGATAATAGAAAAAAAAAAGTCTTAGAGAGGAGGGTTGTATTCTGTCAATCACATTCAAATGTCAGTTTATGTCTGGAAGAGACATTTAGTACACTAATGGGACTCTATTGGGATAGGAGTTTTTGAGACAATGGAGGTGAGAATGAAATGTTTGTACTGAAGCTCTCTAGTTTATTCATCATGTCTAGGTTAATGAAGTGGAGAAGCCCTGTTCTGGTACTCAAAGACACATATGGTTTTAAGTTCACTGTGAAATGTTTATGGGCAAAATATCTGTGTTACTTTGAGCAAAGAACTTAAAGGGTTCATGAGCCTCAGTTTTCTCATTGTGAACATAGCACAGATCTGCCTTGTAAGGCAGTGCATTTTTCAATTTTGCATTACTATAATGAAATAATGAGATAGCCCACCTATTGAAAGAAAAGGTTTATTCTGGAACTCATTCATGGATATCAGTCCATGATTGTCTGATGTGATTGCTTTGGACCTACAAAACCATTCAACTAATGGCTAGGAAGAAAACAGAGAAGAAGATGGGCCAAAGCGTCACAGTCTCCTTTGGGAGAATGCCTTCAAAGATAGGAGAATTTCTTGTAAAGTCACAGCATCTATTGCTTCCACCATGTCCCAGTAGCACCCGATAGGGAGCAAGCTTTTAAGACTTGATCTGAGATATTCAGCATCCACATGATAGCATATATCTTTCAGGATTTGATCCTATGCTCTACTAACAGTACATCTTGGTTCCACTAATCTAGGCAAATCTATCTAGTCAGGGGATGGAATTAACAAATGATGTATTACAAAGTACTTATGAAAAGTCTGTTTAAGACGGGGGATAATGCACACCCCTAATTCCAACATTTGGGAGGCAGAGGCAGGTCTATTTCTGTGAGTTTGGTAACAGCCTGTTATTTATAGAATTCCAGGATAGGCAGAGGTACATAGAGAGACCTTGTCTCAAAAACCAAACCCAAAACAACAAAAGTTTAGTTTGCATATGTTCTGTCTTTACCCCACAATTACATATCTCTTTTCATGCTTTTTTTTTTTTTTTTTTTTTTTTTTGGCTCCCTAATGGTGATGAGAAAAGTATTTCACTTGCACAAAAAACTAAGGCAAGCTGGGTGTTTTCTGATAGGTAGCAGCCTAGAAAATGTTCTGTTCCACCTCTTTCTTTTGGCATGGTTTCATGGTGTAGAAGTAATGTTAAACCTGAGAAAAGCATAACATGAGGTTGACAATTGTGCTGACCTAAAATCAAAACAAACCAACCAACCAACCAAACAAACAAACACGAAGGTGATGAGGTCATTGGGCCAAACTCACTCCATCTCAGGCAAGCCTTAGGAGCTGAGAAAAGATTAAACTCGAAGGCATTTTTAATTTGGAGATAGGAGAATTCATCTTCTAATAGGAATGCTAAATTATATTAAAAAGAAACTTTTATTAAAGCAGTTTCTATCCGGGTGACTCTGAATAAGAAGTAGAGCAATTTTCATCATGTAAATCATGTTTTCAAATTAGATTTAAATAACATACTAATACTTTTATTCATGCTACCTACCATTTAAAAGAAATAAATAATTTGGTTAGCTATGTGAATCTTCACTAGGTAAAATTCTATCAAAATCCCTAAGTAATTGAAATGGGTGATTTTTAGAGCCACCCAATTACAGGCATACAGGGCAATTACATTTGTAATAAAGTTAGTTTTCACTTACATGTGTCTATTATTTCTGGTCGATGTGAGAATGTTTTTAAAATCTTTTCCTGATGAGCCCTGAAAATTAGTGCACTTGTAGAGGGATATTTATTGATACTGTCAGATAAATGCAGAGCCTGTGAAAGAAGGCATGATTGTAAATTTTAGTATGTCTATTTATCTTTGTTTTTCTGCCAGCATCAATAAACAATTGCAAATGTTTTTCAGTAACCTATGGACCATAGTACCTTGAGTGGAAGTCTGGGATTTTAAAAATAATTTAATTGTAATATTAATGCAGACATGTTCTATTTAGATAGTAATGCCATAGTAAAGATAGAATTGAACTAGACCAGTGCATTTTAACATTCTATGAGTTATGACCTTTCTTGTTTTGACAGAATAAACATTAAGGGAATTTGGGTCCATGTGGTTAAAAGGCTTTGACCTCTATTTACTCTTAACTGCAATACTAGGGTTGGGGAAACATGTAAGAGCATCAGAAAAATTAAAAGCTGATGAATTATTTAACTGATCCCTCTATAGACATTTATTCAGTGAAACCATACGTATCTTAGACACTGTGAGAGGCCATGGGGATAAAGAGATTAATTGACCTGGTCCTAATTTTCAAGGAGGTTACATTTCCAGTATTAATCTCAGAATGATACAGGAGAGTTGTAAAATTACTCCATGTGTGCTGGGGCTGGTTGTTGAAGTGGGTGTAAGAAGGGAAAATGATAGGAGCCATTTGTGACAATTCTCAGTTCAGCCAAGTCTGCTTAGTGCCTTAAGTCTACAATCAATAAAAGTTATTTTGGAAAAAAATGGAAACTTTCTCCTAGAGTCTCCTGCTCTATTTTCCTGTAAAGAGTTAATTTGCCTCAACTATCAAGAGCAAAAGGCAGATAGAAACAGAGTGGAACTTGGAAGAAAGAGAGAGAAATCCATTTATTTAAGACCAAAAGCTTTCTTTTAAGGCATGGGTCCTAAGTAGAGTTATTATAGGTCTAATATTATTCTACTATGTATTTAAAGGTTTGGATTGCTTTGAGTTTAATGACAAAATCTACATTTGGAAAGGTCAGCCAATGAATTAAACATGTGCTGGGTAGATTTCTGCATTGCTCTACCATTTCAAAGATACAATCCAGTGGAGAAGGCAATGTACCTGACATACAATAGAATCGGATTTTGTAGTCTTTCAGATTGTCTTGAGAGTGTTTACAGTAGAAAAGAGAAAGAAAGAAATGAATTCAGTTTCCTAAGAGTAAATGTAACCCATGGTTACACAATTACAAAACCCTTGCCCCTTAAGTAAAACTTCATTTAACTGTGCAAAAAGTACAGATGAAAAGGATGTGTGACCAAGGTGGGAATATGGGAATGGGTGGGCGGGTGGGTGGGAGGAGGAATTCCCTCACAGAGGCGGGGAGGGGGAGGGGACATGGGGTTTCCAAAGAAAAGGGGAATCATCGGAAATGTAAATAAAGTATCAAAAATAAAAAAAAAAAAAAAAAAGAAAAGGATGTGTGAGATTATTGAGACAACGCAAGTCTCCCTGATGTGCATCCACGTATAGGACTTTGAAGTGAAGCACACTGTACAGTTGGAAGGGGGTTGTGAGGAAGATTGGATGCTCTTGAGTGTGTTTTTAAGTGGACAAGGATAGAAATCCTGACATCAACAGCCTCAAGGAACAGAATTGTGTAAAAGTCTAGGCTGTAATGATCTGACAATGAAATGATTACCAACGAATCAATGTGATGTGATCAAGACGATCAGGGGAGTTCATGTAAGCACTATCAAGGACCTAGACAATGTTACATGATGTCAGAATCATTTCAGATATTATGAAATAGAAAGGCAAGGATTTCAGGAAAGTGACACACCATCTGCTCTAAGCCATCTTTTCCTTCAATACCTTTATTAACAACCAAGGGATATTAATTACAACTAATATAGAGTTAAGTTATATTCCTTACAAACTTCAGAGTGGGCAAATTGATACCATGGGTGCAACAGAGATTCTAGTAAGCACTGAATGGAAAAGAAATAAGAATATGTGGGGCTGGGCAGAGAGCTCAGTTGACAAAGGGTGTGCCATACAAGCATGACGCTCTCCAACACCTAACACTGAGTCTGGTGAACCCAGGAGGATCCCTGAAGCTCAGTGAAACTCCTTGGCCAACAAGAGTTTTGAGAGAGACCTTCTATCTAAAACAAAGCTGGAGAACAACTGAGGAAGATACCCAGCCATGGCTTCTCTCCTGCATGTGCAAATATGTACACGCCTGCATGCACACCTAAATGGACAACCCCAAGCACACAAAAATATATAGACACAATATCTTCGTCTACTGATCTCCTCCAGCTCCATTTCTGAAAAAGCAGCAGCTGCAATAATAACAATCGTAGCAATAAAGAAGATTGAAATGTGGCTTATTGAAATATGCAGAAGGGCAGCATTGAAATTTGAGGAAAAAGTCTAAGTAGTAAATCCATAACAGAAAGGTACTGAAGAATGTCTATGCAAAAGTATCACTCCTTCGGCACTGCTTAGAGCAGAGTTGGTGTACACACAAAGTCTGAAGGCAGGCTGTTAATTAGCATTCACAGGAAGTTTTATTTGGAGAGGATGGGATCTGCATTCATATTACTATTTTGCAAGGCATCAGTGAAAGACTTCCACTAGCAGGAATGTTTTCTTTTCCCTTCTCTTCTTCTTTTGACAGGGTCTTGCTATGTACCACAGGCTGTCTTGGAATTTGCCATGGAGCTCTTGCTGTCTTTGACCTCATGATCCTCCTTGCCTCTGCTGCTTGACTGCAGGGATTATAGGCATGTGCTTTCACAAGCTGCCCAATGAGAAGGCAGCCATTTCTGCCTACTTTGTGGTAGATGACTTCCTCTCCTGAAATGCTGGTGCTTTTATAAAGATGGTATTTTAATTACCTAAATGTATACTTCCCATGCAAAGTGCATCCTTGTCTCCAGAGAGATAACATTCCAATATGGCTGCTTTAAGCAGGAAAACAGTTCAGCTGCATTTTGAAATACATAAATCACAGTTGACAGTGTACAGTGGCAGATTCTTTGTGCAGGAGGATGTGGGCAACTGAAGAATGGAGTTCCCAGAGCAGGTTGGTACTTTTTCTTTGAGGTAAGAGCTCATACGTTTAAGATAATTTACCTTTTCCAGGAAGACCATTTCACACTCCAAAGGAATAATTTAGATCAAAAGGGTACCAATTCAGTATCATTAAGTCTTTCAGAAGCTATATTTTTCTATTATAAGCAAATCCTGGAGAAGGCAATTTGCCTCAATTAGATGATCACTTTGAATTCAGGAGAGAGTATATTTTACTTACCTTACTTATAGTCATCAATTCTCTTTAGATTTCCCAGGTGTGTATGGAATCATGTTATGTATTATATGCAAGCTTAATAAAAAAAGACCAAGTCCCCGGTTCTAAGTGGCATATGTTCAACGGTTGTGAAGCACATGTCTCTGTTCTTGGTAAACACATTGGAAGGCCTCAGAACATACAGCTCATACTACCGAGGATATTCACGGAACAGTAAAGGTTTTGTTTGACAGGAAGTTATCTGAATGCATAGACCAGATCTGGCCTAAATCACAGGTATGGTAAGGACTGACTTTTTAACAAGAATGAAAGTACTTTAAATATTTAGCCTTATGAAACCACTAATTACATTTATTATTTAAAAGGCATAATGGGAAGAAGTAAAGCCAAGAAAAATTTAGAAAAAATATCTAGAATTAGTGTCTAATAAGCTTCTCTCTGGATGTCCAAAGAGTAGGTAAAAGGTTACTGGTAGGGAATCTATTACTGCAATGAATTAAAGAGGAAATACAGGAAATGTGCTAGAGGAATGAAAAAAATCATTAGGGCGCAGCAATTTAAACATTAGGCAGTAACCAACCAGCTCCCCTCTTGGCTCCTTGGTATATAGCCTGTCGATAAATCTCCCATTAATCAACATGTATTGTGTTTTGCCTTTGGAACAGTGGAAATAGCTGTGTTATATTTTGCAGAACTCTGCTATCTTTGGGTGTATCATTGCATTTCATCAGCCAATGGCTGAAATGTTGCTTTGTTTGTTTGTATCCCAAATCACTGGTAAAACCCATTATAGGCATCCAAACATTGCAAGCCCGGTGCTCTAAGAAGGGAGATTATTCAGAGAGGAAACTGTTTCAAAGAAGCTTCCATTTTATTGTGTAGCAATGCATCCTACCCAAGGCATTTCTTATCTTAAGAAACAGAATTAGCTTTAAGGGCTACCCAACCAAACATTTTATTACCACAGCATAATCACATCTGGGCACATTTTAGATATCTTTAGTTCATATATTATGCTATATGCATTCAGGAAATTAAATGAAGAGAAAAATATCTGTGGTGCAAGAATTTTTTTAAATAATTTTGTTCTCCAGGGTTACATACCTTGGCAACAATTACATTGGTAAGCTAATCATACATGCTTATTGTTGCTGTGCTACTTTTTGTAGGTAACATTAAGAAACTAATGTTTTTCTCTGCTGCTAGAAATCTACTTCTCATAGAACATTTTTATTGCATTAAAACAAAGAATTATCTTTATCAAAATATACCTAAATGTTTGGAATGTAGCTCAGTTGTAGAGTACTCATATAGAGTAGATAAAGATCTGGGTTCAGTCCATAGCACCACGCACAAAATATTCTCCAAACAAACAAGCCTTCTTGAATGAGTGGCCTGGATGCCTGTAATTTCAGTTACTGAAATAAGTAAATCTTGACTCAAATCCCAGTTAGATAATATGGAGAGAATTCCCACTCAAATTAAAGTATATCTGTTAAACTGGGTT
The DNA here is from genome assembly GCA_028551405.1 of Uromys caudimaculatus. NCBI lineage: Eukaryota > Metazoa > Chordata > Mammalia > Rodentia > Muridae > Uromys > Uromys caudimaculatus. The sequence continues at coordinate 68,124,226 of CM052722.1, forward strand.
TTGTGGTTCATGAAATTAGGAGGGGCACAATTGGGAGTCATCTTGGGGCTACCTTGTTTCAAAACAAAAGCAAGACAGAAAACTGAATAATTCACACAATCTAATTTCAGTATGTCTGCTATTCCAGTCTCTTGGGCATAAAGACTAACTCTGGACTTGGCTTTTGCCCACAAAAAGAGATAACCACATATCTGTCATCAATCAATCAATCAATCAATCAATCTATCTATCTATCTATCTACCCATTAATCTGCAGAAAGACGAATTTATTTATAGCTTTGCTTCAAACTAGGGACAGAGACAATCCCAGTTTGTTTCCTCCCTGCCCACATCAATGATATAGCATATAAGAGAGATGGTTTAGGATTGCTAAAACGGTAATCAGTAGGTTAAGACACTCGCTGTTCAAGCTTGGCCCCTTGAGTTCAATCCACAGGCCTCTAGGGTGGAAAGATGGACTCACAAACTGTTCTTAGACCACCAGTTCCAGACCATGGCACATACACATGTCTTCATGCACACTCACACAGATAGATAGACAAGAGAAGAAGAGATGGAACAGGAGCCAGGAAATATGCATACTTAAATTTATCTGGAAGCCCCAAGAGTTGAATTGGGGACGATTCTTTCTCAAGGGGCCATGGGCCAGGGCTTACAGAGTTGAGTCACTTGCATTCCCAATGTGATATTTTCTCCAGAAAATAATAACAGGAAAAAAAAAGACAATTTTAAAATTCTCTATTTTAGGAACCCATTACACTCTCTCCAGGACCCAAGAAGTTTGGCACGGAAAGATATTCTTTTAATTTATTTTTCTAGCTGATTTCTTGGCAGTTCTAATTTAACCTGAGTTTAAAATACAATTAGTTCTTGTTATTTATTATAGTTCCATTTTATGAAGAACTGAACTATTACTCCTAAAGGAAATGTAAGTTTAGGTTTTTATAAGCCTGTGGTCACATTTTCATAAAGCAATCAATATATAACCTTGTTTTATGTATATTTCTGCTTAGTAAACTTTATTTAATAGGTTTTGTTGATTCATTAACATTGGACTCATGGCCAACAACACTACAGCTTATGCCTGAATGATGCTTAGCTAATACACGCATTGTTTTTCTCAGAAACATAACAGCTTTCTTGCACTTAGAACACTTGAAACTATTCCAGTATTATTCTTGGGGGACATTCAAGACACACACACACACACACACACACACACACACACACACACACACACACACACACACACAAATATGGTATTAATTACTAGCAAAAGCATTGGATACAGAATGAGAAGGCAGACTGTTACTTTGTTTTGACCTCATCTGGAAACATGTACACTGAATAACTCACATGTGTCATTATTTTATCCACATCTGTAAATGGCTAGGAGAGCACTGAGTGGGGTGATATTTGTCTCTTAATTTTGTTTTAGTGAACAAGCAAATTCACAAATTTGTAATGTGCAAATAAAGAGGATCAACTCTGTTCTATCACCTATAACTCTGTTATATTATGTAAGCAGTTACATTTTGTTGAACGTATCCCCTATTCCCTCCGTCCTAGATTGTTCCCCGGACACAGTCTCTTTCCTTAGTTACCCTGCTATATATTTTTGCTTCTACTTCCATGTCATATATACATATATGAATTCTTAAATCTGCAAAAAACCCAGGAACCATAGTTGAGAGGAAAAACACGATTCTTGTTTTTCTGCAGGTGTTCTGTCCTTGAAAATAATAAATGGTTTAGAGATACATAAAAATTTGTACTTAAGGTTTAAAATTTGCCCTTGGCCATTTCTTTTGGTGAATTAGTTTAGAAACAACATTAGATTTTTTCCCCCAATTTAGTCAAACATTATAGCTGTTTCATGGCTATTTTCTATAGCTCCTGATTGTAAATCACAAGGACACATGGGAAGGCAGTAACAGGATGAAAAATACAGGAAATAAAAGAACCAAAGTACTTGTTCTCACTGCTACACTCTATTTTGAGTTGAAAGAGCCAAGATGTTCTTAATCAATGCTTGTTGATGGAACTTGACAATTTCAATTTTACTTTATATTTTATCATTGAAAATGGTAAGAGAAGCTCTTATCTCTTTCTCTTGCCTCTCTCTTACATCTCTTATCTCTTACCTCTCCCCATTCCTTTCCGCCCTCTCTCCACATGGTCATGGCCAGCCTCCACCTCTCTACTTCTCTACTCTCTTCCTTTCTCTGCCTCTCTCTGCCTCTATTACCCTCTTAACTCCCCTCCCCATGACCTAAATAAATTTTATTTCTATACTAAAAGAAAAGAAAAGAAAATGGTAAGAGAAGCAGGATGGATGGAAATGTTTATTTGAAGATAATACCATTAAATTAACTCTATGACATAAGACAAAGCCATTATTTGGGCCATGCTTTATATAACCTCAATTCTCAAGTATTCACTGTTGGCCAATATGTAAGATATGAACATTTAATGCTTTATAAAATAAAAAAAATGTTCTAAGAGGCATTTTATAAAGCATACTCTGTTGAGATGTATCATTCGCTTCTGCTATAAGAACATACACTTTGAACTAAGAGGGAGTGAGAAAATAGGGAATGACTTATGAATGGTGCTTTCAAGCTCCAGGACAGAAATAACTCCAGCAATATGTGGTCACTCAATGAAGATCAAATGGACTGCTGTCTGAGCTTGGGAGGGAGGAGAGGGAATCTAAAACATTTCAGTCAACGTATTCTTAAGTGGAAAATAATTAATGTGTGAACTTCACTAGAAAAAAAGAAGAAAAGCAAAAACTGTGGATTTTCAAAACAAAAGAACAGAACTGGACAAGTTCTAAGGAATACCCATTGTTAGGAAGTGAGCAGCATTGCCTTCTCTGCCAGCAAGTTCAAGGGTCAGTTAAAATAGGAAGGTAGCAGCTTCATGTTTCTTTGAGGTCAGCTTTAGCATGAGGAACTCTATAACCTTTTTCTTGTCCAATGTTTTTTATCCTCATTCTCTGGCTTTATACAATGGGTTTATTTGCTAGGCAACATTTATTTAAAGGAAGGGAAATGAAGAAAAGAAACCAAGCATTTTTGTTTATTTTATTTAAAGGATGCCAATTTAGCATAAAAGTGGAGTCATTAGAAAGATAACAGGATTTCAAAACTTGCTGGAAGTTTTTTAAATGCATTTAAAAAGTACACTTTCTGTAACCAAGATGATCCCTGGCAAAAAGAAAAATGACTTTCAGTGCTTAACATTGCACTATCATATATTTTCCTAGGATGTTTTAGATCATGGTGATCATTAAGTTGTTTGGGGCCAAACCAAGGAACATAGTTGTGTGTGATAAGGTGTGCCACAATGTACACTCCAGACAAGGAAAAAGAAGAGTCATTACTGGAGAGGATCTAGAGAGGGCAGCCAAAGGCATTTTTAACAACCCCTCCAAAGATATTTGAGTTTTATAAAACTGATGAGTGATTTAGATCCTATGGGTGTCCTTGGCTAGAGTACTTGCCTACCTTAAAGGATTTCTTCACTTTTTGTGTTAATTATACAACTTTACCTCTCAGTAGTGTGGAAGAACTCTAATTCTCTCAATGGTGTTTCTGTATTGTACAACTGTACAGAGAATAGCAACTCATGCTCCCCTTAGAGAGCAGACAGGATCTGTGTTACCATAATGAAATCCTAAAGACTTTGGTAAAAGATTTGAAGTTTCAACCAAAACACAAGTTACTCCCAAGAAACAATTATTGGTAGCAAACATTCACTGGGCACTTTTTATGTGCCAGACAATTTGTTAACTACTATACATAATAATTTCATTAATTCTCATAAGATCCCTATGTGGCAGATGCTCTTATTATGCCCATTTTACCCACAAAGAAAAAGAGGCAAATATGATAAATAAAGCATGATGGTGCATGCCTATCTATAATTCTAACACTCAGGAGGCTGAGGTAGGAGGATTGTAAGTTTGTATAAGTTTGGCCAAATTAGGATTACCCTATCTAAAACCAAACTCAAATAAAGCAAAATAAAACACAGTAACAGAGTAGAGGTTAAAATTCAGTTGGCTTTATCCATGGGCATAATCATATGAATTAATGATAAGATTATCCAGTCAGGCATTTTGAGTAGTTTTTAGTCATGATAAATATTAAAGTAAGTGATTAAGACATACAAAATGTAATGGTGTATACAGTCTTGTGCAACCAAGAATAGTGATAAGGAATCTACATACTGAGAAACAAATTGGGGTTTAGGGTGATGGGATGATGGCTCAGGGGTTAAGGGGACTTGTTCCTCTTGTAAAGGATCTGGGTTTGGTTCCAGTTGCCATATAGAAACTTAGAAACATCCTTAATGCCTATTCCAGGGAATCTAGTACCCTTTTCTGACCTCCAAGGGCACTAGGGTTACACACGGTGCTGCCAGGCAAAACACTTATACATATAAATTAAAAAGAAATACATCCTTAGAAATTAAAAGAAACAAAAGAGAATACAAGGGCACATAAAAAGGAGCTGCTAAGTGCACAACTTTCATATCACCACCATTTTGCCAAGGCCTGGTTCTAGTAATTATTACCAGGATTAAAGTACAAAAATGCCTTAGCATTCAGAACCAGTACAGTGCAAGGAAGCTAAAATTAAAAAAATATGTTTTTATTTTTGACCGTATCTGAATACTACAGGAGATAGTACCGATATTACAAATTTTGGGGGGATAAGTGAGCAAGGTAGAGATTTTCTTTTTGATACGAGGCTTTCTGGCTTACATATGACCATTAATGCCAACAGTATCCAAAGCAAAACTCAACTACTTTCAGACAAGTACCTCCCAGGGCTCTGCTACAGACAGCATTGAGAAATAGAAAATAATGATTGAGGTGTTCACTTAAATTAGAAAAGTCTTTATGTCTTATAGAGCCTACGATCGATAATTATGAGGTAATTATATTGATAAGGAATGTTACAATTTTTAATAGTGAGCACCTAATAAATATATAATTCAATTTAATTTATTTCTTTATTTTCATAGTACTAAGATTTATTTATGTGATTACATCACAGATCTAATCATATATCACGTATGCATGCATACAGACATGCTTGTGCATGCTGATAGATGAGTGTATATATTTCTCTACAATTTCCAGGGCCTTATTGACAAAAATGTAGGTATAAATCAGTTCAAAACTGTAGAACATGTCACAAAATCCCAAATTTTCACTAGCTAATTTTTATTGGGACAATCCAATAACTATAATAAAGTTCTTTTTACTTTGAAATAAAAGTTTCTTCATGGTGAGATGACTGATAGTTGAGACTAATTTTCATTAAATGAGTTTAATCAGCATGAAGTAGTTACCAGGTTTTCTCTCAGTAGAATCACAGACAACCCATGTTAGAGAAAACCTTCAGGACAGCCACACTTTTGATGATTCGGTGTCTTTAACATCACCCCCAAAGTCACTCCTCCTTGCTCTCATTTATTCAAACAATTGTAAGCTTAATACAGGTCAGATACCTTCCTATAAAAAGCAGGGGGAACAGTTAGGAAGATACTGTCATTGATTCTAAGGAAACTACCATGTAGTAGAGTTGACAGACAAGCAATTAGATTATTGTATGACCCTTTGGGAAACTCTTGGAAACAACAAGAAAGTAAATGGATCAGAACGTACAAAGCAGGCAATGAAGAACTATTATACGTGGTTGGTTGGGGCAGACAAGACTCAGACCTGGCATTGCAGAGGAAGAAATGCCAGACTTGGACTTGGCTGAGGAAGGTTTACTGGGGAAACAAACAGGGCAGAAAGAACTACCTACTGTAGAGGCAAATAAGCTGAAAAATCTTGGCATGTTAGAGGCAGTTTGTCACAGTTTGTTGGTATTGGGGGCTCTGTGCAGGCCAGAGGAAGTTATATACCGTAGGCTCCTGTCTTCTGAGAGAAGTGGAGATTCATTACAGAATTTTAAGTGGTCTGTCACTATATACCAATAGTGTGTTTTAGAGACTTCACTTTGAACATGTTTGAATTTTTAAAGCTAAGATTATTTTCAATATGTCTTCTTGCTAGTCTTCATTTCTCACACGTAAAGTCTAAATAATACTAATTGTAATTAAGTTCTGGCAAGTCTCCTTGGACTTAAGAATTTTGACTTTTTGTACTCATTTATTCTCATCAGGAAGAAGAGTTTCCAAGATATTTAGCCACTGAATATTTTTTACATATATATCTAGACATTTTCATTTTCATGTTCTTTGTTTTTATTTTGAATTTATTAGTATGCATTGGTTGGAAGAAGTGACTGGCTTTAAATGACATTTGCTTTCATGTACATCCTCTTCTTGGACTATACTCACCTTTTTAGGTTTTCTCCTGTGCCCTTTCCCTCATGGGCTAGTCCACATCCTCTCTTCAATATTCTCCCTACTATTTTCATGTTACATATTCATATTGATTATATAAACATACAAATGTACAGTCCACATATGAGAGAACACCATCTATACTTGCATGTTTGCAGAAGCTTATCTCACTACAGTGATGTCTAGCTCCATCCATTTTCCTGGAAAGGATCTAATTTTGTTCTTTTAGATACCTGAATGAAGCTTTATTTTGTAATGTGCCCAGTTTCTGTAACCTTTTCTCTGTTAGTGGACACCTAAGTTGATTCCATAACTTGGCTGCTTGAATAGGACTGCAAAAAAGGCATTGACAAAGGTATCAGGCAAAGACTAGAAAAATGCATAACATGTATTGGAGAAGGGAGTGGTCTCTATGAGATCATGAGGAATTTTACCCCACAGACTGCATCTGCAATCAGAGGGTCAGCCAAGGGAATGTTATATGGAATAGCACAGGCTCCAATATGTAACGAATAAGGTGCTTTGATAGTCTGCATAGTGGACTAAATATGTGGTTTCTTTAGCAAAGTCTAACTGATCCAGAATAGTGAGGCTTTTTTTTTTTTTTTTGCTTACTTAGGTCATCTGGGGACAGATCTTTCTGTCTTGCTGCTCTGCTTTCTTCAACCACCTTTCTTAGATGGTTGGCCCAAACTGCATTCTCTCTCATCTCATGTATCTATGTCCTACCTTGCAGAAAGAGGAGGCATCTGAAGAGTTACTGTTGCTACAATGAAAACATCTTGGGGAGGAAAGGATTGTATTTCATGTATTCTATATCAGAGTTCATTATTGAAGTCAGGGAAAGAACCTGGAGGCAGAAATTGAAGCAGAGGCCATGGAAGTATGCTAATTACTGGTTTGTTCTCCACAGCTTGCTCAGCCTGCTTTCTTATAGAACCCGGGACCACAGACAGAGGGGTGGTCCCACCCACTGTGGTCTGAGCCCTCCTACATTTTACTGATTCAGAAAATGTACTAGGCTTCCATACAGCCCAGTATGGAAGAATTTTCTCAGTTAAGGCTCTTTCCTCTCAGATGATTCTAGCTTGGATATAAAACTAGCCTTTTTTAAGCTATTTTCTTTTGAGCAAGTGAGGTGCATCAAAAATACTGTCCGTGCTCTTACTCCACTAGTAAGAACATAAGAACAAGTCAGTAATGTCTGCTAGGAAATCTGTGAAATGCTGTTTCGAACTGTCAACACTCTGTATACTAAGACGGGAACAGAGGTATTTAAAGGCAGAGAGATAACTAGTGATTTCATAACCTCCCTCATATTGAATTTTCTGTATTCTTAGAGTCAGATTCAAAGCAGTCCCAAAGACACAACCAAACCTAGAAGATTCAAACATAGTCAAGGCCATACCATAACCATTTCTTCTAGAAAACAAGTAATTATTCCCATGATCTCAAATGGGAACGGCAGAGAATGACTATCCTATCAATCCTATTAAGGGCTGCTGACACTGACCATAGAAAGGGCTGAAAAAAGAGCTGCTCCCCAAGCTAGGACTACACTGGTTTCCACTAGGCATTTTTTCTCCAGGGCTTAAATGTTATTGGAATTAAAGTACAAAACAAAATAAATAAATAAATAAAACAGGCAAACAAAAAAAACCATAGGACATTGGAAGGCTTCAAGTAGATTTTTTTTTTTAAATCACATGCGCAAAAATTCAGATGTACTGTGTTCTGACAAGCCACGTTGCAAAGGAAAAAAAAATACCACTACTGTCCTTGTATATCATTACTAATGAGGGCATCTTCTGCCATGTCAGTGACATAGGTGTTTTCCTTGGGTAGAGAGTCTGTGTCCCAGCTGTGTTATGTGCCATCGTTATTTGTATCTCTATAATATAACGTGTGCACTGCATACATTGAGTTATGTGAGACATAAGAGGAGACAGACCTTTTGTTTCTCTGCAAGAAAATGTATGTGTCAAAAGCCTTAATTGGGTTGTATGAGATGTTGACATTTTACCCCAACCTGACAGCCAAATCAATGTTATTGAAGGCAGCCTGTAGGCATTCGTGACAACCTAAGGATTAATACGCTTAGCCAATTTCAAGATGGTTGCAGCATATCAGCAGGCAAGGTGTGTCGGTTTACACAGCAATTTTGCAATGTCATCTAAGTAAGCCATTTATAAGGTACAATTAAATTGGTTCATGGGTCTCTAATGAGCCCAACTACTTTCGTCACAACAAACTTCACTTAAGATTCCCTTGCTGATTATATTGGTTAGAACATGGAAGTTTATTCCTGCCTGTTGGACCTAGCCAAGATAGAGTTAAAATTCAACAACGGATGAGTAGTCCACCAAACTGATAATGAATAGAATGTGCAGATGAAGGTATTCTTGTAGAGATATTTCTTACCACACATCTAAGTGTTTTCTATACCTTTCTACTTGCTCTGGTAGTTAAGGTGGAGGAGCTGTGGGGCTAATTGTAGCTAATGGTCAGGGAACTGGCAGATCTGTAAGGTGATGCTCCCAGACTAAGTCAATAAAGATCTGGTACATTCTTTCTATGCTTTTTAAATTTTTTACACAATAACATTGTGGATCACAGCTTTATAGTGTAAAGATTGAGGAACCCCTTTTAAAAAGTGAGAAGTAAACCCATGGCACATTCAAGCTTTTCAGACTACTACAGAGGCATCTTAAACCATGCAATTACTAGGCAAACTTTCCATACATTTGGTCTAGGTCACTGAAACAGACATTCAAACTAGCTATTCTTGCAAATGTCAAGTGAAGCTATCAAAAGGAAAGGTTTATTTATTTTAAAGGTACCAATAAGCTGTAAATGGGAAGATGCTAACTTTGAGGGCACAGCATGATACAAAGAAAAGCATGGCACTGGCTCTTTGGTTTTCCATGCTGCTATTGTTCATGCTGCGTTTCTATGCTGTGTCCCACAATTCTAAACAAGCTCATCCAGGAGTTAATGATGGGATTGCTAATGTTTTTTAAGTACTGACAGCTGCTGTCATAAGTAAGTGTAGTTAAAGCACATATCAAACCTATATTTCATTGTAGATAGAATTAATGATGTATATTGGACACACAAAATGGTATATGAGGAGCAGATGACATCTGGCTAGAACTTATATTTAAATCTCTGTTGTTCCTAGAGGTGAGCTGGAGGGGAGCCACATTTCAGCTCAGGCAATGGTCATTATCTTTTCGCACTTCCTTGTTTTCTCCCTTGCTATAAACTACATCCTTAGTGGAAAAAAAAAAAGAGTTAAACTTTTAGCAACAAATTATTTGGAGCTGACTTGCTTTAAATTAGTAATTCTTATTAAAAAGTTCAAGTGTAGCATATTAAAGAAAGTAATTATTGTAAACATAACCTTACCTCCTAAGAAGTAATAAAATACTTGGCAGGCCGGAGTTCAGTTTATTCAAATTCTCATACTTTTTTTGTTAATTCTGTTTTATGTCTTTGTATTTAACTTATTCCAGGCAGTTTTTGTCAGAAAATTCCATATAAGATCAAGAATCTGAGCTCATGACATTAATATAGTAACAAGATGAAAATACAACTTCAAGATCCCCTTCCTCCCACCTCTCTTTATCTGCACAAAAATAGGAAGCAATATAGCATTCACAACAGGATAAATGATGTCATTTTATCTATTGAAGAAGCACAGCTGACTCAGTGAATAACCTGCACTGATAATATGCTAATAAAGTAGCCATGGATGGTGTAAAATAGGATTGGTTATGCACTGGTCCCTGGCAGAAAGAGAACTAATATGGAAGACAGATATCTACTAGAGACTTTCTCATTTAATGAGTAGTTCATTGTAATTAAAATGAAAATGAAATAGCCTTCACCACTAGCTCCCGAGAGAGTTTATCAAGGCAATAAGAGTGCTGAGTTTTGATCGAAGAAATTTTATTTCTAGTTAGTTCCTATTCAAATATCACATCTTTCCCCCAGAGAGAAAAATAAAGTATCTCTTTTTTCCTTTTACTTCACGTTTCTCTTCCATTTAATGCAATTATTTTTATTTTTTTTTATTTACAAATAGAATGCATTTGTTTTGGGGTTCATATGTCATTGCATTTTCTGTGGAATCAAAGAGTCAATGATTCAGATTTTACTTTTTATTTACGTGGAAGACAAGAGGATTATAAAAATTCCATAATAGGGACATTTTAGGATTTTAAGAAGACTAATTACAGTGTTTTGTTTGCATTGTTAAAACTTCTAAATCTCCCTTATTCTGGACTTGAATCATCACTTGATTGCATGTGGCTTTACAGTTTCTCTGGAAATAAAGGCAAGATATATTTTGATTTGGAGTGTCTTTCTCTTTTTCAAATTTAACTTTTCACCTATTGTGCTTGGAGAAGGTTTGAAAGAGGATAACGATCATTCCTCCACCAAGCCCTACCTAAAAACACAAGCCCACTCTGAGGGGGCACGCTGACATGGATTAGATGAGAATGCATACAACAGCACACAAATTGCAAGGTGGGCGGAAATGGGAGGTGGGAGAGTGTTTTATTACATAAAGGCCCAGCTCTGTCAGCATTTCCTTTAGTTGGGAGTATATTCTTTATATTTGTGGGGCTCTGAAAGGTTATGTAATTCTGGGGATCATTACTTTAGCTAAGTTTTCCCCACTTTAGCACTATTTAAAGGACACGTCTACCCCAAAAATTATGGCTGCAAAGCAGACTCAAAGCTTCGAGAACTATTTTGCCCAGGGAATTCTGGAAAGCAGCCAACTTCCATCACAGACTCTGAAGGCCAGGAAGTCGAAAAAACAGGCTGTCTTACTTGGCTTCAACTGAGCAATTTCGAAAAACAGTTTACTTAAAAAGCAGTTTTAGGGCCTGACAAAACTAAGCCCTCCCCCTCCCTACTCTCCACTACAAAAACTGATTGTCAGATCCTTCGAAGAGTGTTTTGTTTTGTTTTTTGTTTGTTTCATTTTGTTTTGTTTGGTTCCCCTGGATACCAAGTAGCAGTGTTTAGGAACCTCTCAGATCAATAAAAGTCTGCTCTTGCCATTTTGAAGTTGAACTGAGTCTATTCTTTCATGTTCCTCTGCTGATTATTTCTTACATTATGGACATTTGGTCCTTTGGTCTGGGACACTCTCTGCTGAGGGGGGTGTTATGATTTGGATTTGAACTCTCCGTGTTAAGGGCCTATATATTGAAATCTTATTGGCTTTCAGTAAGTGATTGTATCCAGAGGGTTCTGATCTCATCAGTGGATTCATTCACTGGGCTATTGAGGAATGATGGAAACTTAGGAGATGGAACCTAGTTGAAGGGAATGGTTCCTTAACAAATTTCCCTCAGAGAATAAACCTTGTCCAGGGTGTTCTTCTCGGTTTCTCTCTGTTCCCTGTTTCCCATGAACTTTTCTTCATCACATACTCCCTCTTCATACACCTCCTTCAGTGAGGTTCTGTTTACCACAGGGTCATGGGAATTGAACCAGGCAATTACAGACTGACACCTTCAGACTCACAATCTGAAAATGCATATTTCATACCCTTAGTTGATTTTCTCAGGTATTTAGTCACAGTAATGGAAAGCTGACTCGCTCATATCTGACTTACTAATCTTGCAGGACTCATGGTGGCATTTCTGCTATTTGTTTATTAGGCATAGACTGTATTTCTGTCCTCTGTTTCTGGTGAATGAACATTCTTAAGATATGACAGAATCACCTCTGAAAATTTGTGCTGGCTGTGCAAAAACCTTGCAATAGAAAAATGCACTCTTACGTCAGAGGGGCACATCGAATAGTTAGCCCTTAGAGTAGATAATTTTAACACCTTTCTTTTCTATGGAACACAATAAATTTCATTGATTATGATGTGAAATTAGTGGTCAAGAGAGCAAGATTTGCATTTATCATCATTGAAATGCCTTTTAACTTTTTATGTAATATATCAGCAAAATATGAGAATATATGACATGAAGTAACTATTACAATATAAGTAAAAATTTTACATTAATGTATTTAATAAGCATATTATCAACATGTTTTTCAGGAAAATATTTAAAATATATTAAATAATAGTATGAATAAATAATATAGTTTATTAACAAAACAATTCCACAGCAATAGTAAGTATTAATATAGGAATATTTTAATTTTAAAGATAACATTAAAATATAATAAAATGTTTCAGCTTAACACTAAAAATTTCTACTTTCCAAGCTAGAAAATCAAATGAAAGTCATAATGCAGCTTTTCAGTACTGTCATAAATATCTGATATGAATCAAGTTTAAAAAGAAGAATGCAGGCTCATGGGATAGAAGGTCTAATAATCTGATGACTTGAGTTGTATTCTTTAAATCTGTGTAAAGATGGAAGGAGAGAACTGACTCCACAAAGTTCTTCTCTAACATCTATACAAACTACAAACGCTGTGGCATGTGTGTGCCTCACTTCCATCACTCATGCGTGCACGCGCGCACACACACACACACACACACACACACACACACACACACACACACAGTATTTTTTAAATGGTTAATCATACAATTTTTGAGATCTTGTTGAATGATTGGCTAGCCTAGCTGACTTGTGGCTTATAAGGCAGTAGATCATGGTGGCAATGTATGACAAAAGTGTTTGAAGAAGAGATCATAAGTGTATCGATTCCCATTATTCTCATCAAGGACATGTCCTTGATGATCTAGGCCTCCCATTATCTCCTACCTTTTGATGGTCCAACTTACACATAAGGGTGCCATGGGCTAGAGAGTAAGCCTTTAACACATTGCCCTTTTGAGGATGCTTATCCAATTCATAGTCCAAGTATACTGAGACACAAAATCAAACTATCTAAGAAGAATATAATACAGTTTTGAATTTTATTTGTTAGTTTTACATGTATTTAGTGTGTGTGTGTATGTGTGTGTGTGTGTGTGCGCGCGTGCACGCGCTTATGAGTACACTATGGCATACATGTGGAGCAGAAAACTTTCAGGAGTTGACTTTCTCTTTCTACCATGTGGGTAGTGGGCATGGAGCTCAACTTTTACTTGTTGAGCCATCTCAAGAGCCCCTTATTGCTAAATTTTAATAGTAGTCATTGCTATTGTTTTGAACTTAGACCAGTGGTTCCTATATATAGGCAGTTCTGCCAATCAAGTGCCATTTAATAATGTAAGTCATTTTGATACATGGAGATATCACTGTGAATCTCATTAGTATGTATGATTAATATAGCTTGTTTTAAAACTAATACCTTAAATCACTAGACATTTTCAGTTTACACAACTGAGAAGGGGTGTGATAGCATCTGGTGTGTGTGGCTAGGAATGCCACTAAACACTACAGTGCACAGGACAGGTCTCTACAGTAAAGAATGAAACAGTTCCAAATGTCAATAGCATTAAGTTGAGAAATCCTAATTTCACCTGACACAAGATTTCTTCACCTCAGAGGAGCGCTTCATCTCCAACATCATGTAAATGTAAGTTTGTGGCCTTAATAAAGAGGAGTCTGATTCTCAATCTATTTTATCATTGCTGTTAATTCTCTACAGACAATGTACTCCCTGATTCTCTATGCTTAGAGCAGATTGTTCTCAATATTATAGCCTAGATAGTAAGCCCAGTACATGAAAACTCAAGGCACAGAGGTATCTCTGTGGTACTTTCTGGTCTCACTGAAGTACTTAATGTCATAAATGGAACTGGACTTCAGAAGTACCCAGGTCAAACTGGCAGCTGTGGAAAATCCCCCAATATGTTAAGATTAATCTGTGATGATTTGCATCATGCTTTAGTGCTATGGGTTTTGGTTGGCCCCAAACCGTAAGAACTGGTTTCTAGAAATTAAGCTTGTCTTTCAGATTCAGGAAGGTAGAGAGTAGATGGCAGTGTTGGTAAGAAAATATTTACACTAATTATCTTGGTGAAGTCTAAGAAGTAAATATACAGAAATAGAAAATAAGCATTAAAGATAAAAAACATATAGTCAGACTGGGTAAGGATGGGTTTCACCAATTTGTCCTGCGGGTCTGTATTTGTTCTTGATTTGTGTTAAATGGATTGACAAGACTGTAAAAGGTTTTGGCCCCTTGCATGCTGAGAAAGGTAAATGAAAGCAGATTGGTTGTCCTCCTTTCTATGAAGTTCCCATGTAGTAAAACAGGATGTATTCTCTGTAGAGCCACACTCATTCTGGGCTTTTCTATATTCGTGTCTCCTTTCTTGGGTCAAAAGAAGGGAATTTAAAGTCTACTTAGACTTGGATTTGGGTATTAAATTTCAGTTTCCACATCTTTACTCTTCTTTGATTTTACTTTAAACGATTTTGGTGGGTTTGTAAGGAGGGTGTGTGCACATGTCATGCTACACATTTGCAGGTCGGAGGACTACTTGGAGGAGTTGATTCTCTTCTTCCACCATGTGGGTCCTGAAGGTCACAACTCCGGTCATCAGGCTAGGTGAAAAGTGCGTTTATCTTCTGAGCTACATTGTAAGCCCCTTTGTTTGTTCTTATTTTATATTCAGGATGTTGTGGGATTATACTTATCCATCTCTAAAAGCTCCTTCCTCTCTCTCCTTTGATGAGTCTGTGAAGCAGATCTAACTAGGGAGAGCATGTTCTCTTTGTCACAGTGATTGTTCACAGATGAAAAAGTGGCCCAAGAAAAGGGAATGGGAGATGTGCTCCTTTCTCACACTGAGGATGCAGAATCAGAGTAATGAATGTGTGGCAACGCTAATAGTCCTTTTCCACTGTGAAGAGAGAGCCTCCCTAAGAATGAATGGATACAGAAAAAATGTAATGCAGAGAGTAGAAAGGAGAGGAAAGATGACTGACAAAAAGGTTGAATCATGGCCGGGAAGAGGTGGCACACGCCCTTAATCCCAGCACTTGGGAGGCAGAGGCAGGTGGATTTCTGAGTTCGAGGCCAGCCTGGTCTACAGAGTGAGCTCCAGGACAGCCAGGGCTACACAGAGAAAAAAAAAAAAAGGTTGAATGACTGGATAAATCTACCTGAATCCTATACCTGAACATAAATCGATATAACTCCTTTGTGCTGACTCTAGTTTGGGCTTTCTGTTACTTGAACTATGAACAGTTTTATGATTAGCACCAGTTCTACTATAAGGACTTCTGTGATCCTCTTCCTATATGATATTCTTTCCCAATCCTCAATTTGCAAAAGACTTATAAATTGATAGTGTGCACTTAATCACTTGGTTATGTAATATGGTATATTGTTCTCTACTCATTATGTTTACATAAATTCATTCTTTCCAATCACGCTATTGTTTATTTTAAAAATTCCATATATGTTATTATTTTATGTGTATGAGTGTTTTGTCTATATATTTATATGAACATTGCATGCATTCTTGGTGCCCTTGAAGGCCAGAGGACCTCTGATTCCCTGGAGCTGTAACAAAAATGTGGTTGTGATATGCCATGTTAGTCCTGAGAATTGAACTAGGTCCTCTACAAGTGAAATCAGTGCTCTTAATTACTGAGGCATTTCTTTTTAATTCTACTTTAATAATAGAAATACATTCATGGCTTATACAACAGCTGTAACTCAAATGGTCATTAAGTTAAAATCTCACTAAGAGAAGAGATGTTGTTTTATATTCCTTTTGTATTTCCTATAGGCCTCAATATAGGGTGGTCATATAATGGGTACATACTAAATAGAGGATTTATTTAAACTTCTATTCAGAGCTATGATTCTGATTGCTGATAAGCTGAGTAATGTTCAGTAATTTACAGGAGCATAAACACTTTAAGAGAGAAATATAGACAACCTGAGTTAGTAAAGGAAGGTCAATAGATTAGGAAGAGTCTTGGGTAATCAGGAGTTTCTCAATTGCATCTTTGTACCTATTAATATCAAGTGCTATACCTACCAGACAAACAATGGCCTAGTATAAATTTATGAAACATATGAATGGCTGCATTTCTTATAACATGCATTCTCCAATGATGGAAATGTTCTATAATTTTGATTGTCCAAATGATAAAGCCACATTTGGCTATTGAGCACTGTAAATGTTGCTAGCACAGCTAAATGTTTATTTTTATTTGAATGTAATTAATATAAAGGTAAAATAACCACATGTAGCCCATGGCTGTTGTGCTGTATTTTGTTTATAAGCACACACAAACATAGACCCTTAGGGGAAAAACAATTAAGAGTTAACATGAACTTTATGATATTTTGGGGGAAAACAAATCTAACTTATTGTTATGGTTGGATACAAAGTATCCACCTGAGTAGCTTACGTGATGAAGGCTTATTTCCCAGATGGAAGCATTATTCAGTGAATGCTGAAACCTCATCAATGAATTAACCCATTGATAAATGTGGTGTGAATATGCTACTAGAATGTGGTGCCCAGTTGGAGGAAGTGGGCAGCTAGAGTGTTTTTGAAGGTTATATATCTTGTCCACAGATATTCTTTCTTGTTCTTTGTTTCCTGGCCACAAAGAAGCAAATAGCTTTCTTCCACATGTGCTCCCCTCTAAAGGTTGCTCTCTCCTCCACTAACTTTCCACATACAGGACGAACAGAAACATCTAAACCAGGAACCCAAATAAAGTCTTTTAAAGTTTTTGCCCTCTGTCACAATAACGAAAAACTGGGGACCAGAGAAATGGCTCTGTGTTTAAAGCATTGTTGCTCTCACTGAGGTTTGGTTCCTAACACCTGTAAGGCAAATAACAGCCATCTGTAACTCCAGTTTCTGGGAATCCAATACTTCCTCTCCTGGTCCATAGGTTCTTCATGTATGTAGTGCACAGACATAAATGCAAGCAAAACACCTATACATAAAAAGTAAAAATAAGTACCTTTAAAAAAATAATGCAAAACTTAGAGATACAAGCCTCCGCATAAGACCACATTAGAATTTTACCTCTGTGGAGATTATTCTGATTCTGGCTCCTACCCCAACTTTACTTCATCCTCATCAAAATTAACAAGGATTCTTTCTAAAGTACTTTTTTAATATTATAATCAATTTGATGAACTACATTATAACCCATTATATCTAATTCATAAGCTAGATATACTTTTGAGGAAAGAAGTCATGCCTTACTCTTCTTTATTCATTCAATTTATTTTTATTCTGACCATGTCAGGATTAACAGTTTAAATTTCTTCTGTTTAGATCCATCACATTTTTGTCATGACAGTCTGAATAGATCAATACATTACATTTTAACCATATGTGATTCAACTTGCATTATAAACACAGGAGTGAAGCTGCCCTAGGATAACCCTTAAGCTGAAAACTGATAATATAGAAGTTAGAAAATGAGAGAGAACTGTGTAACAAAGGAACTAGCAGCTCATGTGGCTGACGCTACACAAAGCATGTAAAATGAAAGGAATTTCCACACATGGATCCTAAAGGCTGAGGCTTAGCTTAAAGGCTATGGCTGAGGATGAAGACTGCACTCTACTATGGAAGTTGAGGTAGAGTATTGAGACTACCCTGGAGCTTCCAATATGAATCTGTCTGAAGAATCTGAAGCAAAAGAATGGCAGAGTTAGCTTTAGTTTTAGAAATTTTACTTTGTTTGCTGCCTAAAGTTGAGGTGTGACACAATCTATTCTGAATGCAAAGAAGGCTATTGTAGTTGTTCTGATGAAAATGGACTACATCAGAGTCTCATATTTAAAAATATTTTTGAGGTGGGGTCACATGTATTCCAGGCTTCAAATGTGCTATAGCCCCAAGCAAGACCTTGAACTTTTAATTCTCCTGAATTTTGAGTGGTTGGATTACAGGTGTACCACACCACAGGAAGTTTGATGCTATGCTGAATACCAAAGCCAGGGCTTCATGCATGTTAGGTAAGCGTTCTAGAAATGAAGCTATACCCGCAGTCCCAAATTCTATTCTGTCTGAGGGCTAGTAGGGAAAACACAGGTGCTCATTGAATACTTGAAATTCAGTAGTTAGAACAGAAATGGGAAGGTCAGAATAGTTTTTACTAGGATGACAAAATAACATATTTTAGGGCTCATATGACATCAACAGATATCACAATCATATTTCAGAGGGTGAAAAAAAAGGATGTTGGGGTTTCTTATTAATAGTGTTGATGATATCCAAACCAAAGGAAATGATTTATGCTATTATATAACAGCATCTTAGAAAAGAAAGTATAAGTGTTGCAGTACAGTGAGAAAATAAGAAAGGTCAGTTATTGGCCAATGTATTGTATTTGCACTCTAAATAATTTTTTTAACATAATTGAAATTGCATAAAATTTACATATTCATAATTTAGTGTTCAGAAGTGTAAATTTTTGGGACAAAAATTTCTGATGATTAACTTAAAAAACATGCTCCATTTTCCTACTAAAGTAAGCTCTGCTAAATTATCTGAAAAATTATGATTGGTTAAAAAGTTTATGAGAAAGGCTAGAAAGCTGTGATACTATTGAAATTGCTTGCTGAATGAATAAATCTGTTTGAAACACTT
>CM052722.1:68143617-68207469 GCA_028551405.1 Uromys caudimaculatus
ATTTCCCTTATGAATATCGATGCAAAAATACTCAATAAAATTCTCTCAAACCGAATCCATGAGCACATCAAAACGATCATTCATCATGATCA
The DNA here is from genome assembly GCA_028551405.1 of Uromys caudimaculatus. NCBI lineage: Eukaryota > Metazoa > Chordata > Mammalia > Rodentia > Muridae > Uromys > Uromys caudimaculatus. The sequence continues at coordinate 68,143,710 of CM052722.1, forward strand.
AGTAGGCTTCATCCCAGGGATGCAGGGATGGTTCAATACCTGGAAATCCATCAATGTAATCCACTACATAAACAAACTCAAAGAAAAAAACCACACAGTCATTTCCTTAGATGCTGAGAAATCATTTGACAAAATTCAACATCCCTTCATGATAAAAGTCCTGGAAAGATCAGGAATTCAAGGCCCATACCTGAACATAGTAAAAGCAATATACAGCAAACCAGTAGCCAACATCAAACAAAATGGAGAGAAACGTGAAGCAATCCCACTAAAATCAGGGACTAGGCAAGGCTGCCCTCTCTTTCCCTATCCATTCAATATAGTAATTGAAGTTCTAGCTAGAGCATTTAGACAACAAAAGGAGGTCAAGTAGATACAAATTGGAAAGGAAGAAATCAAAATATCACTCTTTGCAGATGATTTGATCTTATACTTAAGTGACCTGGAAACATCTGGAGTTCTTTGTATATATTGAATATTAGCCCTCTATCAGACATAGGATTGGTTAAGATCTTTTCCCAATCTGTTGGTTGCTGTTTTGTCCTATTGACAGTCTCCTTTCCTTACAGAAGCTTTGCAATTTCATGAGGTCCCATTGGTCAATTGGTCTTTCTTTGTTGTGGAAAGGACAATTGAAGCTGTGTCTGTATATCTATACTAAATAAACTTGCTTGCTATAGGAAAAAAAAAAAAAAGACAGCAAGGCCAAGACTCTGTGTCCACAGGCTGAAGCTAATTAGGCATTTGTCGACCCTAATATTGAAAACCTGAGATCCAAAGTGGTAAGCTGCAAATTGAATCAACTTGCTTGTATGCTCACCCTGAGCTGTTGCTTTCACTGTATTATTTCATTGTATTATTCTCCATTGGGAAGCGTCTCAGTTTCTGATAAACCAAGGTCAGCCCAAGATTACAACCAAGACTCAGACTCAGACAGCAGCTATGCCTCCTGTTCCACCCCAGGCTCCAGTGACCAGAGATGTCTAGGTCCTATGTAAGTCCCAAAGGAAAGCATGCTCCTACAGATTTGATGACAAACATCTTGGTATGACCTTTGGGCTGCTATCTGTAAGCAGCTTTGTCCTTTGAGTTATTTATGTAAATGAATCAGGAAGAAGAAAATTATGAATTTCAAGGAGCCTAAGAGAGAGAGAAAGTACTCTTTCTTTTATGTTCATTTAAATTATTATTATTATTATTATTATTATTATTATTATTATTATTTAAAAATTCCAGGTCTTTATTCAATGTTGGTCACTTCCTCCAAACTTTGACTTCTTTCTGAAATCTGTAAGATTTTACTTTGTGGTTTTTAATTTGTCACAGGATAAGTTCTAGGAGCTTACTCATTCATACTGGAAGTAAGGCTCCCATTAATATGTTTTTAAAAATATTTAAAGTATGAAGATATGTTTATGCAGTAATGCTAAGTAAAAAATGAAAAATGAGCAGAATATATTCCAGCTTTAGAAACAAAAGAAATACTTATATATTCATACTATATAAACATGAAGAGGAATTTTGTCTAAATATTAATATGGATTATTTCCTGTTCATTGGGTTATAGATGATTTTTTATCTTAATCTTTAGAACATTCCATAAGTTATATTTTAAAGAATAACACATTTAGTTTTTATGATCAGAAAAATAATAAAATTGATTTAAAAAGATGTTGGAAGGCAGTGAATGAATAATTAATAAATGAATCATATAGTCAATAAATCCTCTAGTAGTTCAGGGAAGAAAATGATTATCTAAATCAGAAGTCCAGACTGTTACAGGCATGGATTTGAATCTGGAGGACAGCCACCAGAGAGTATCTAGGTTCTTGTGCCCCTTTCCAATGAATTGTGAAGAGATATAAAAATAGTTACTGGAAAGGAAATGTTTTATTAAAGGAGGTGCACCAGATACAGCCTGTGGCCTGACTCCAAGAGACAGATTGGAGTGGGAGAGCTGCATGACCTTTTTTGGGTCACTTACATAGTACCAGTCTCTCTAAGGTTTATATAATAAGTTGGGCTTTTTAGATCATACTCCTCTAGTTGAATGAAGCCTATGGGGGCTAAAGGCCTCTACTTATGCTATATTGATGCTTTTAATATGCCTGAAATATGCCTCTCCATTGTATTCTTCTCTGGCCTTAATTTATCAGTGAAAATTGTCCCAGAAATCTTTTGGGGTGCAGAAGACTAATAATTCATCTTCCATGGTTGTTTCCATGCTAATTAAAGGTAGGGGTCCTGCCTGAAAATGAACATATAACTTTCTCCTTATTCTGTCCATGGACTAGAGAGGAGGTTCCATTTCATCTTCTGTGTCAGCCACTGATTGGTAGCCTTGGATATCAGCACTTTAATTTGTAGTAATTGTTAGATTCTAGGTGATGCGAATCAAGTTATTAGGTTAATTAGTTAATTAGTTAATTAGCTAATTAAATGTGATTGTTGGAGTCACTAGGGCTACCTTCCTATAACCAACTCCTTATGGATCCAAAGAGAATGACTAGTCATAACTTTTACAGATACTAGAGAGTGTATGTGACTATATCTTAAAATTTTAAAAATATTTTCTGTGTGTATGTTTCTGTGAGTGTATTCCCATATGTGAAAATGCCTATGGAATCTATAAGAGAGCATTAGATACCCTGCATTGGAATTACAAAAGATTGGGAACTAACCTAGGTACTGAGAACAGAACTCAGAGCTATTTCTTTATTCCCCAAGAATTGAGTAAATATTAATCATTTTTAATTTCATAAAACTTTGCTCAAATTTTTTGTGAATTATTAATCCAAAAGCAATATATTCTATTAAGCATTGCATAGATTCCCCTGCTTTGGCTGCCAAAATGTCTAAGGCCTTGCAATTTTGCAGGAACATTTATGAGAGACAGTGAGGACTTTTCTGTTGTGCCTTGATAGTAATTAAAATGGCCTCCTATGTTTGTTGTTAGTGCCAAGGACAGGTTTTAGATTGACCTTTGTGAATTAAAACTCCTGTAGGTATGAATAAACCTCTGAGTATTCTCCACCTCTATCATGATAATACTAACCGTGGGTTGTCAGTATTTAGGCCACAGAACTCAGGATTGTTTAGTGAGCCTGGGGCGATATCTGTTCTTTTTCTGTAGGAGGCTGTATCTGGGAGGTTTGGAGAAAAGACTCCATCTTATTATACCCAGAAGTTGGGAATTCTCTCTGGTATATTTGGATAAGTCTGGGAAAATGGGCACAACAGTATATTAACCTTATCATTTCTGGGGCAAGACAGAAAGTATCCAGTATACCGTAGGCTTACAGTAGTTGCTGATCCCTGGACTCAAACATATTTATACGCTGTAGAAATAGAAAAGTTTTGAGGTGAAATAGAGGAATCCTATATTTTCTACTCCACAATTCCCATGGAAATTATCATTATATACTCAGAGGAGAAAAGGTGGTACAGCAGGGGTTCTTTCCAGGTCACATTCAGAATGACAAGGATTAGAAGATTAAAATGAGGAAAATAGATTGAGTAGTCTTTCCTCTGAACCTATGGTAACAAAACCCCATTATCTGACAGAGGTGTGCAAAGGGCTTTCCCCTATTACCATTTATTACTATGGCAAAGTCATGAGAATGGTTACTAAGAGAATAGTTAAAACATTCTGTTGTCCCAGGACACAGGACAGAGGACATAAGAAACTTAGATAAAAGGATTTATGGTTTCAGTCTCCACCACTTTGGTTTCCAGTGTAGTTCTTCTCTGCCTTCTTATACAAATCGTACACTGATAGTGCAAAGGGAACATTTAGTATCACTGTAAAAGTGTCAACTCCATCTAAATGAGAAACTCATACATTTATGAAGAAAACTTGTGTGGCCTTATGACTCAAAGATATATCCAATCCTTCAAATTTGGGTTCTTAGTTCTTGGGCTGCTTCTTATCTAACTGTTGATGGCTTAATATATATGAGTTTTACTAGAAATACACATAGGATTCTCAGTGTGGGCCATTTCCTCCATACTGATTAGTAGGCTTCAAAAAGGATAGTTGTTGCTGTAGTTATTGCAGTTTCAGGTAAACCCAATAGTCAGTGGTGAAGTCAGCAACCTTGATTAAAGTAGGAACCTGTGGATATTTGTGGTGGTTTGAATAAGAATGGGCTTCTTAGGCTCATATATTTAAATGTTTGGTTTCTAATCAGTGGACTATTTAGGAAGGATTCAGGGGTGTGGCCTTGTTGAAGAAGGTGTGTCTTTGGACATGAGCTTTGTTTCAAAAGCTCACACCAAACTTAGTCTCTCTTTGTCTGCTGTTACTGGATAAGATGTAAGCTCTAAGATTCCGCTCTGGCACCCTCTCTGTCTTCTGTCATGATCTCCACCATGAAAATCATGGACTCACCCTTGGAAACTATAAGCAGGCCCCAAATTAATTGTTTTATTTTATAAAGTTGTTTTTTTAATGTATCTTTTCATAGCAAAAGAACAGTAACTAAGACAATGCCTTATTCCTGGAAAAGGAGGAAGGAAAATTTAAGTATTGCATCATCCAGTCACTCTCAGAATCTAAGATTAGATCTAGTGAAGAAGGGAATTCCACATAATAATTTGCAGGAACTGAACTTGGTGTTAGATTTCAGAGCTGCTCATTCATTAGAATTATGCGCGACAATTTTTGCTATTTTTGGAGTTCTAGCAGGCCATGTTTTAGAAAAATTTCAATGATAGTTTGTAATCCTGATTTAATCTCCCTTTTCAATGGATACTATGTTTGAATGGAAGAAATTAGCTAGGTTTTAAGAGGATTTTTATTGGACAAGAAGTTTTGGCTCAACTATGGATCCCTCTGTCTCAGACAGTTGAGTCTACTCTTGTTAATATTTCTTACAGGTACTTCATTACTTTGGTTGTTTGAATATACTTCACCCAGCAAGTGACACTATCAGGAGATTTAGCCTTGTTGGAGTAGGTCTGGCCTTGTAGGAAGTGGGGGGGGGGTGGGCTTTGAGGACCTTCTTCTAGTTTCCTATGGATGCTAGTTTTCTCCTAGTGGACTTCCGATAAAGTTGTAGAACTCTCAGCTCCTCCATCACCATGCCAGACCGAACACTGCCATGCTCCCAGCCATGATGAAAATAGACTGAACCTCAGAACCAGTAAGCCAGCCCCAATTAAATGTCCTTTATAAGAGTTGCCTTGGTCATGGTGTTTCTTCACAGAAATGGAAACACTAACTAAGACAATCATGTAGGATATTTGTACATCTATGGACATTGTGAAATTGCAAGACTGTCCCTAGAAAGCTCAATAAATGTTTTCCCAAAGGGCAAGAAGTGCACTTGGGATCAGGCAGTGATGCATACTGGTCTTCAAATTGACAGAGTATTAGAGGAACAAAGTACTGTTTTTGGGAAAGTACTTCTACTACATCTATAAAAGTTTCAGCAAATAAGAAAAATACTGAGAAATTGGTCCCAATATCCATTAAATTAATTTTCTTACTAGCCACTTTTAGGGTAACCTGAGTTCTTTCAGATGAGATCCAAGTGTCAGGAATTGAACCAGCCTGTTTCTTGGGAATTTTTAGTTCTGTGAGGGAGCCATAATTTTGAGCATTGGCTTCTTCCTACTCTGTGTATGGGGACAGTCCACCTCTCAATGCCAGACCTTAGGTTTTCACACATAAGATATGGCTGGAGTGGGTGGGTTGTGGTGATACAGATACATGCCTAGTGGAATGATATTTTGTGCAGAAGGACTAATTTTGGCTTTTAATCTTTGGTGTATATTAATGAGGATCTTTTAGTGGATAGTTCTTGCCAATATAATCTTCAGACTTAAATGCTTCTCCTCTCCTCTTTTCCCATTGATCTTCCTCTAGAGGCATTTAAAAAAATTAGTGGTACTTTATGAATTTCACATCATGTACCCCAATCCTACTCATTTCTCCCTCCCCCCTACCGACCTTCTACCCTTGCAACCTCCCCCACAACAGAGAAAAGAATAGTATGTATGTGGCATAGTGTGTCCCACAGTATAGCCTTCATTCGACACTTCTTTGCTTGCAAATGTTCATTGCAATGAGGCATTGATCTGGTTCAAGGCTTTTGGCTTCTGCTACTTATCAATACTGGAAGCCTCACTGGGACTCCTCTCAAATATCCTGTTGTTGCATTGTGCCTTGGAGATCCTGTAGTTTTTGATCTGTAGGACCAGTTCTTTCAGGCACTCCAACAGTTCATAGAGAGGGTAGATACTGGAGTGGTCCAATTCAAAGCCCAGGGTCTGGGCCTGAGAACATCTGAGCTGGTGAGCCTACCTGATCTTCCACCCTGATGCCCTCAAGACTGACTCTCCAGCAACCCCACTAACAGGGCCAGCTCTACTTTGCTGTCCAGGCAAGGTGCAGGGCCCACTCTTTCGAATGTTGTAGCTGGTAAGAGTCATGGCCTGTTCTACCACTCTCATGACCCCAAAGACAAATCTCCTGCCTGCCATAGATAGTGAGGGACAAGGGAGGGGTGGAGGCTGTCTCTCTCTCTCATTTGCACCATTATCCAGCAGACAAGAGTGAAGGCCATTTTTCCAACATCCATACCTTTGGGGCTGGTTCAACCACAACCCCTACATCCAGGACCAGGTCAACAGTGTTGCTCATGTGAGGTGCCAGGCTGTTGGAACAAAACTGGTGTGGTGGAAAGAAGCCCCACATGTCCGTCCCAGGTGCTGTGGCTCTGGGTGGGACAGGACACATGCAGGAAGTGGCTGCAAGCTCTTCTACAGTCTGACAGGCTGGCCAGGCTTTGTGAGAAACCTCTGTGGAGACACAGCCTGTGGGTAGAAAAGGGAGCTGTCCTGGGGAACACCACAGCCGGCTCTGGAGTTCCCATGGTTGGACATTGCAGTCGCTGCAGGCTGCTGCGGGACCTGGGAACAGACAGGGCTGCAAAGTGCAGGTGGCATCCGTCGCGGGACTCAGTTTGCAGTGGCTTGGTGCGCTGGGCTAGCTGCTTAGGCTTGGGAGAATGTGGTGGCCATCTAGAAGCGCTGAGACGCCTGGATGCCTTAGGCATGAGACTAGACATGGCTCCTTAATCGATGGCCAGATCCCTCGCTTCCCATGGTGGGTCCAGATGAAGAGATAGTCCATAATTCTAAGACATTTATTTTCATTGTGGAGAGTGGCCTGAATGAATTTGTACCCCCGCCCCTCTGGGAGAGGCAAGGCAGATATAATAACTGGGAAGGGGCATGGGTAAATCTCTAAGTGTCTCATTAACATGGGGATGGCTTGGGGCTGTGTGGCTATGCCTCTACCTGAGGAGGGGTGGTACATGATCATGACTGGAGCCAAAAGCCTCCGGGAACGGTGGCATGTTTTCCTATCCCTTGTGGATTCTGCTGGGTCGCCCAGAATTTATGCCTGTGCTCGACCGGGTGCCAGATTGCCTGTCACAGATCACTGCCCCACACCAGGCCTGATCTCCTGAGTGCTGCAGCAGGTGAGGAGCAGGGACAGCTCTCCTGTCTGCCATTCATGGCAAGGTGTGAGGGGCAGGAGGAAATCCCTCCCTGGCCTGTGTCACAGAATTGCAGGCAAATTGCAGAGCCAGCTCTCTGACACTCACACACTCAGGGCCTGCTGATCTGTACCACCACCCTCAGCTTAATTGTGCTGCCCAGGTGAGGTACAGGGCTTGCACTCCTGAGTGAGGGTCAGGATCAGCTATCCCAGTCTGATGACCTTGGGGGGCAGCTCTCCTGCCTGCCATAGGTAGCAAGGGGCAAAGGTGGGTCATCTCATCCTCACCCATGTTACAGCATGGAAGACAAGTGGTAGGGCTGGCTCTCCCATGCTCACGCCCTCAGGGGTGACTTGCCTGCACACCTGTCAATGGGCTCAGCTCTACTGTGCTTCCCAGGTGAGGTATAGGGTCCAATCTCCCAAGTGCTGCAGTTGGTGAGGAGCACGGCCAACTCTCCTGATCTCATGACCTCAGGACGAGGTCACCCACCTGTCACAGGTGGTGAAAGGGGAGAGGGAGAAGGATATCTCTCCATGCCAACACATATGAGACAAGTGGTAGGGCCAGATCTCCCATGTTCCTATCCTTGGAGCTAGCTCACCTGCAACTCCCTCAATGTGTGAGGCCTGTTCTCTCAAGTACTGCTGCTGGCTATGAACTGGGTCAACTATCCTGCTTTTATGCCTCCAGGGCCACATCTCCCTGTTTCAGTTAGGGTTTCCAATGCTGTGAAGAGACACCATGACCAAGGTAACTCTTTTAAAGGAAAACATTTAGTCAGGGCTGGCTTACTGGTTCTGAGGTTCAGTCTACTATCATCATGGCAGGAAACATGTCAGTGTCCAGGCAGGTATGGTACTGGAGGAGATGAGAGTTCTACATCTTGTTTTGAATGAAAATAGGAGAAGGCTACAGTTTTCCAGGCAGCTGGGGAGAGGGGGTCTCAAAGCCCACCCCCATAGTGGCATACTTTTTCCCACAGGACCACACCACCTCCATCAAGCCCATACCTCATAATAGTGCCACTCCCTGGGCCAAGCATATTCAAACCACCACACTCTCCCAATACCCATGTAAAGGGTGGGGCTAGTTCTGCACAGTCCTCAAACATCAAAAGGTGCCTAGGTGGCAGCCCAGACCAGGGACTTCTGCCTGGTCTTTGGTGGTAACAGACTCCTGACGATTCAGGGTCATGGATTCTACCATGTTCCTAGGTGACATTACCAGCTACTTACATCAGGCTGTTCCTCACTACCATTGAGTCTTCATTTCTACCTCTCTTCATTGTGCCCATATGCTTCAGTTTCTCTTTCTCTTCAATTCCTCCATCCCTTGCTTGCTCCTCTTATAGGTACCTGTAGTCTCAGAGTATCTGGGGTCATCTCTGGAGTGATGTCAGGAATTCTATGCCTTATTCATGCATTATGGTGCCAGGTCATCTCATACGTCCAGGCCTGTGGGGTGCCCAACTGGTGTACATCTCAGGCTAGCTCCCTATTCAGGCCCCATGGTGCTGGTCTGGTGGTCATTTCAGGCTTTCTCCTTGCCTGGACAACCTGAGTGGTCCCATGCGATGATTATCTGTCTTAAATTCACTCCCAACAAGGGCTCTCAGGATCAGGCTGGATTCTTCTAGTCTCCAGATTCCTCCTAGTCCTGAGAGCTGTCAGGGCCTGTGTGGTGCCAGACTTGTAGTCTGGTGGTCTTCTCAGGCTTGCTTTACTCAGGAAATGTTAGACTACTAATCATTCATGTGTTCCTAGGTGAGAACACTGAGCATAGACACAGCCTTTCTCCTCTCCACCACCTACTGATGCACATGTGACACAGCAGCCACTCCTGCAGTGCTTCTAGGGGCAGGCAGAGGTATTTTTAAAAGACATTGTCAACTGCTGATCCTGAGAGGTTGGGGTCTTATCTGTAGTTTCAGATGCTTTCTATGTATATCAGAGACTAATAAAATGCTGACCTCGAAAGGCTTGTCTTTCTGGAGATAAGGGATCCAGGTTGGTGAATTTTCTAAAGGCTTCCAGTTAGCTTATTGAAAAATAAGACAAGATATTTTTTACTTCCTTGAGTGAACTCTTTGACTTGTAACTCCTTCCTGCAATATGACTTTCTATTATCACTTTGCACCTTGGTGTCCCTGCTGTTATAATTCCAATAAGTGGGCTCTTGATCTCTGATGACCTATATTTCTGGCTGATGGACATTAGGACTTTGACTGAGCAACTTGTCTGAATGTTGTTTAGCCTCCTTGAAAGTCTTTTACTCTTCTACAGGGAGTAGAACAGGTAGTTGAGATTAAGTACAAGTTATTCCATGGAAGTTAAAGAGTGAAAGTTAAGGTTTAAGAGTTACTGGTAAATCTGAAGAGGTCCTCAAAGAAGGTTCTGAGTTTCTCTCACATTATTTGGAGGTCCTCAGTTGAAAAAGTACCATCAACACATGTTGTCTCTATGTGCCATGTGCTGTCTTTAAGGAGTTCTGTAGGCCCAGGACAGGATGGTTGATAGGAAACTCTGTTTTTCTGGGTGTCCTGTAGTGCTGCTTTCTCTTATTTTATGGTTACTTGGGGTTAATGGAAGAATGTGAAGTTGGCATGGAGCTCTGTGAAATGGGAGGAGATACTTTATTTGGGCCACATTGCTTAATGCTTCTTATTTGAAAACTAAAATTTACACAGAAAGGGATCACTTATGAGGTCAATGTTTCTCCCTTTTTAGATACTCATTGTATATTCCAACTTCTTGGTAGAGAACAATGAAGACTTGAACATAATTTCATACAATTTTCCTTTATTTTTACAAAACACATGAACTTGCAGGATGGTATAATTTAAGTTTCCACCCTTGGTCCAAATTTCCCCATCGCTCAGATTGCATTGAGGCCATGCGATATTATAGTAAAGTATTAAGCTCTTTTTTTTAGGTTCTCAGGATCAAACTTTAGTTATGAGATGTCTTACAGCTGACCCCAAGGTAGGGACGGTACTTATGAAACAATTGCTAACAAGATTCCAGGGAGGCACTTAGGGGTTTTTATAAGTGCTTACATTTATCAGCAGTGATTGGATTGTGTGCAGACATAGGTACTAGCCACTTGCAAGGAGTAGCTCATGTAGCAGCCCTTAAGAAGTTATACGCCCTGAGGGGAGAAAATGATACCTGTTATACAAGTTGGAAAATGGGACATTTTGCACATAATTGCTACCATAGAGATTTCAAATTAAAAAAGAAGTGGGCTCCAGTAGCCCATAGATGGTCTACATAGCCCTTGATTTGTGCCTATGGTGTCAGATAGGAATACACTGGGCTGACTATGAATGCTGATTACAAATGGATATTCATGGGCAATCTCTGGTGAGGGGTGGGAAGTGGTAGATGAGGCCCTGCTAGTTCCTGTCAAACCGTAGGATATATCATGCTATGGGGCTCCATGAACTAACAGGAAAAACTGATAAACTTCAGTGAGCAAAGGGCATCATTGATCAGCTCTATGAGAAAATCCTCAGTTCTACCACCTGACTTATACAAACCCATCACAGGAGACTCTAAGCCATCATTATGGTGGTATATGGGTCCTTGCCTCTAAGTACACTAAGACTTGTTTTAAGATGAGGTAGAACCTACAGGGACAACAGATTCACCTGGGATAATACATGAAGATTATATATTGAGGTCCTGACTCAGTTTCCCCAAACTTTTCTTGATATTAAACTTAAATAAAAAAATACCTCTACTGGTGATTTTCCCCAAGGTTAAAAGAGGAAAGATTTTCAGCCCTGTAAAGATGGAGGTTTGGGGTCCTGAAATTGTGCTTATTCAGTACAAAGAGTATTGGAGAATAAAAAATGAAGCTGTATTTAATGATAAAACTTACCTTGGGCTTCCTGACACTGGGATCTATATGTCCATAATTGCAGAGTGACATTGATGCCCCACTATGGCCACTTCAGCCGGATGTTGGTTAAATCTATAGGGAGTCACTGAGGCACAGGCAGCATTACAAAGTTCTGCTGGTGGAATGCCAAAGATCATTAAGGTGTCTTTAGGTCATATATCCTACCCAGTATGCCTTAATATTTATGGGGCCAAGATATTTTGAGACAAACGGAAGTTCTTTTATAACGTTGGAAGCATGTTGTCTTCATCAGATGCTACACAGAGAAATTAACCCATTAAAGTTTAGGTAAAACTCAACAAGGTACAATATTCCGATAAATCCTTAGGGTTATTATAAATGGCAACTGTGGGGTATCCCATCACTGATCATTCTTTTAGTGGCCATGGTTGATGTCACAAGGCAACCCTCATGGTAATGTGCCTTTTGGATCACTCGGTTATCAGAGAATCTGCTCTGGGTCGATCAGAGACTGTTCCTGGGAGAAGAATTGGCTATCAGTGCTGCTTTTGTGTGGAAACAATTATACACTGGAAACAAGGACCATCTGCTAGTCGTTGGAGCATCCTTTGTCATAAAGCAGAAGTCATCTAAATGGAGGCTGTTGCAGGAATTGAGAACTATAAAGAGTCGTGCAGGCAATGGGAACCTTAGAACTAGGATGGCCATTGCCTACTGTTATACCATTCCCTTTTCATTTAATTATATTTGATTTAAAAGACTTGTGCTTCTCATAATTTCACTACATTCTGGCTGTATTGGTTGTTTTTGAATATTGTAAAGAGACATGAAAACAACTTATAAAATATTTATAGTATCTCAGGATTCCAGAGGACTAGAGCCCATAATCATCATGGCCAGGAGATCGGCAGGTAGGCAAGATGCTGAAGCAGTTGCTGAGAGCTTGCATCTTGATCCACAGCTGTGGGCATGGGGGGAGGGAGAGAGAGAGAGAGAGAGAGAGAGAGAGAGAGAGAGAGAGAGAGAGAGAGAGAGATGGGAATGGCTGAGTTTTTGAAAGCACAAAACCTACCCCTGTGGCATACCTTTTCTAACAATACCATTCCTCTTAATCCTTCCCAAATGGTTCCACTAACTAAGGACTATATTGTCAAATATATGAGCTTATGGGATTGTTCTCACAAGCCAATACACCAGTGACCTTGAAAAATCTGCTTTTACTCCTCCTTTGCCTGATTATGGTCTACTTGCACAGCACTTTTGATGGAAAGTTCTTTCTTAGGGCAGGAAAACAGCTCTACTATGTGTCAGGAGTTTCCAGTGGAAGCTATTAAGCTCTATGTGACAACCCCCCCTATGGCTTATATGGATAAAATTGTAGTCAGCCATCCTGATTCTTCTAAATTGGCAATGATTTTTGTCAACCTCAAAAAAGTTTTTATGATGGGGGTCTTCAAATTAAACCAGAAAAGCTTCATTAGACAGCTCCATTCCAACAATTCAGTAAAATTACAGAGGAATGTAATGTGTTCCCTTAAAAGCTAAACATTCACAGGATTTGTCTCAAAAGTTTTAATGATTTTCAAAAACTGTTATAAGATTTTAATTGGGTTGGAGCCTCATTTAAGTTTACTACCGACCAACTTTTTCCACTTTTACAAGTTTTAGAAGGGGAGACCAGTCCCTCTTCTTCGTGTCATCCTATATCTGAGGCTAAGATGGCTCTAGCTGCAGTGGAAGAAGCTATGCTCAGTAGTTGAGTACGGAGATGAGACTCAACCATGTCTTTCTCACCATGATTCCTATAATCATCCACGGTCCTCATTGGGGTACTTTAGTAACTGCAGAACATTTTGGAATGGATACGTTTGGGACATTCCTCTTAGAGTGATCTCAATCCTCACTATGACTTGATGGCAAAATTAATCTCAGTGGGCACAAATGTGTTATAGAAATTCTAGGTAAACCACAGACACAATTACCATTCCATATTCAGGACATCAATATCAGCTCTTGCAATAGTCTACTGCCTGGCAATGTTCTTTGGCTAATTACCCTGAACAGCTTGATTCTCATTTTTAGCCATCCAAGATATTATATTTTTCATCAAGTCATGGGTTTATTTTTCCCAAGGTCACATGCTCTCAATCATTTGCTTCAGCTAAGACTATCATTACAGAGGCTTCTTGCAATAGTATAGTATCTACCACCCTTTACCAAGTTGTAAAGAACAATGTGCTTCCTATGCCTTAGCTCAACAGGCATAACTCTTTGAAGTTTCCATGGTTTTAGAAGATTTTGACTTTTACTCCCATGTTTATAGTGACAGCTCCTATGTAGAAGGGATAATGCAAGCTTACATTAGTCAGACTTATAGCATCTTTTTATTGGACGTAGGAATTCTTGTGCCACTGTCAGTGTATTTGCTGTATTGGCCATATTTGGTCACATTCATATCTTCTCCACTCATTGGCTGAAGGCAATACATGAGCAGGTACTCTGCTCTTAGGCTCTATTCTGCTTCACTGTTGCTATGCAGGGATAAAAGTCAGTGATAGACACACTCTATAATATGGAAACTCTTCCTTTTCATGTAAAGAATTTTTCTTTTCCTGAGACTAGATTAGGCGAATAATTAATTAAGCAATGTGCTCAATGTTTTCCTTTCCAGCTTGTCATGCATGAGTGTGTTAACCCCAGAGGGTTACATCCCAATGCTCTTTGGCAGATGGATGTTCCTCATGTGTTCTCTTTTGGGAGAGTACAATTTGTTTCTGTTGATACCTATACTCTTCTTGTGTTTATGCCTCTGCTCACACAGGGAAGCTACAAACCATTCTACTAGTCACTGCTTTGCCACATTCCCTGTTGAAACACAGATGCCTCAAGACGAACAAGTTCTTGCTTATAAAAATTTCCATGCACAACATAAAATAATTTCACAATAAGGGCATTCCTTACTACCCAAGGGACAGGCTGTTATACAAAGATACCACAGATGTCTCAAATAGCTATCAGATAAAAAAATGGGAGAATTTTTCCTACCATTCTCTAAATAAAACCTTATTTTCTTTTTAAATTTAAAATATTGCAGTGAGTATCAGTGACTAGATACCATGTATGTTCTTTTGTTCTTTTGTGACTGAGTTATCTCACTAAGGATGATATTTTCAAGTTCCATCCATTTTCCTGCAAATTTCATGAAGTCATTGTTTTTAATAGCTGAGTAGTACTCCATTGTGTAAATGTACCACATTTTCTGTATCCATTCCTCTGATAAGGGACATCTGGGTTGTTTCCAGCTTCTGGCTATTATAAATATGGCTACTATGAACATAATGGAGCATGTGTCTTTATTACATGTTGGAGTATCTTCTGGGTATATGCCCAGGAGTGGTATAGCTGGGTCCTCAGGTAGTATTATGTCCATTTTTTCTGAGGGTCCGCCAAACTGATTTCAAGAGTGGTTGTACCAACTTGCAATCCCACCAGCAATGGAGGAGTGTTCCTCTTTCTCCACATCCTTGACAGCACCTGCTGTCTCCTGAGTTCTTGATCATACCCACTCTGTCTGGTGTGAGGTGTAATCTCAGGGTTGTTTTGATTTGCATTTTCCTAATGACTAAGGATGTTGAGCGTTTCTTTAGGTGCTTCTTAGCCCTTCGAGTTTCCTCAGTTGAGAATTCTTTGTTTAGCTTTGTTCCCCATTTTTTGATAGGGTTGTTTGGTGCTCTGGAGTCAACCTTCTTGAGTTCTTTGTATATATTGGATAGTAGCCCTCTATCGGACGTAGGATTGGTAAAGATCTTTCTTCAATCTGTTGGTTGCCATTTTGTCCTATTGACAGTGTCCTTTGCCTTAAAGAAGCTTTGCAATTTTATGAGGTCCCATTTGTAGATTCTTGATCTTAGAGCATAAGCCATTGGTGTTCTGTTCAGGAATGTTTCCCCTGTGCCCATGTGTTTGAGACTTCTCCCCACTTTCTCTTCAATTAGATTCAGTGTACCTGGTTTTATGTGGAGGTCCTTGATCCACTTAGACTTGAGCTTTGTACAGGGAGATAGGAGTGGATCAGTTTCCATTCTTCTACATGTTGACTGTCAGTTGAACCAGCACCATTTGTTGAAAAATGCTGTCTTTTTTCATTGGATGGTTTTAGCTCCTTAGTCAAAGATCAAGTGACCATAAGTGTGTGGGTTCATTTCTGGGTCTTCAATTCTATTCCATTGATCTACTTGCCTGCCATTGTACCAATACCATGCAGTTTTTATCACTATTGCTCTGTAGTACAGCTTGAGGTCAGGGATGCTGATTCCCCCAGAAGTTCTTTAATTATGAGATCTGTATCTCGATCTGACTGTAGCCAGGAGAAACTGACTCTGTATACTTGGGCTAGCTTCACAGCCCACCCCTACAGTAACATACTCCCTCCAACAGGGCCATACCTCCTAACAGTACCACTCCCTATGGGACAAGCCTATTGAAACCATCATAGGTAGAATCTACATCCTAGAAATGCAAACAGCTTCTGATCAGATTATTTCTCCTGATAGTATTTTCAAACAATATTTGACACATTTTGAGTCTCTAATGTCTTTAACTTGCGAAAACAGTACTTTTTTATTTTGTTAGGTATAACAGCTGTTATGTTTTTTCTTATATCATCTTTATGATCTAGTGTTGAGCACTGCAGTGAACTATCCCAGAACTAAATATGAAGATTCATCATGAACATCTAAGAAATATGAAAGGAAGAGTTGTAGGGAACAGAAGCCTTAGGTGAATGTGTAAAAAGTAGATGAAGTCCTAAGTGAATGTGTGCCATTGACATAAGAACCACCTTGTCAAAGACCCCAATGCCCTAGACTCAGAGAACTGGCAAAAGATTTCCCAGGTGAGACTTGGAGAAATGTCAAAGCCTTCCTCATGTCCAAGTACAGATGTTCTAAATGGTTCACCTTTAGCTAAAACCAGTGTACATAGAAACTATCAACAACAGCATCCTCCTCCTCCTGGACATTTACAGCTTGAGACTGCTCCCCAACAAAGGGCTCTTATTAAGATTAGATAAGACTGCCTCTTTGCTTGTCAGTATATAATGAACCTGCTTAGTCAATATAGCTGTATATATAATTCCCAGAGTTTCCAAGTTGCTGTTGGTGCATCTCCATCAAAGTGTACAACCTACATGATCCCACTTTCCTGTATATTATTTCTTCATTTCTTGTCACCCCAGTTATGTTAATTCCTAAGATGTGCCAGTCATGACAGATAAAACCCAAGATTTCAAGCCCTGAAAGATTGACTGGGAAAGAGCTGTCACCATGCTTGCCATATCAGATTCCTGTCTGAATCTTATGCTTTTGCTTCCTGGTAGGTATCTGAGAAGGAAAAGCAAAGAAAGAAACAAAGAGAAATACATTAGGTTGTGCAAGTAAATACTAGTGGCATAGACAATTCTAGTGGTATCATGATTACTGAGGCACACACTGACATTATGTGACTTAGCAAATTTTGTGAGTACCACCATTTTGGCTAGTTACAGGATCACTGGCATCTTGGTTAGTGATATCAAAATCACCATCTTGATTGATGTGATTGTCACTAACTTGGTTTACATGAGCTTTACTATCTTGGCTCAGTGATTAGCACTATCTTAGTGACCTCACTCACCAAGAAGGCAACAAAATACCATGTTAACTTATGCCTGTGGTGAGGGCAGTTCTATGATAACATGAGGCCATTCACCATCATGGCAGGAGTATCTGTGAGATAGAGGCATTTCACAAATCAAATGTGGAAGATCACTCCACAGCTGTCACTAAATCTTAAATCTAAGCCTAGCAGCCATTGCCACTGTATCAATTTCTCAGAGGGTTTAAGGCTCACTTGTAATGCTCATGCATGGGGTACTATAAGCAGGGGAGTGGGAAGGAAAGAGATATGGAATCTGATTTCCTCTGGATGTTGCGAGTTAATCTAGAGAAATCTGCCTCTCATTTTCAGGTCCTCAAAGATGGGACCTAGAGAAGTTTATTGCCCTTTTTGAGAGCTACAAATGTGTGGAAAGATCATGTGCTTACCTTTTCCTTTTGGCTTGCTTGCCAAGATGATACACATGTGTGTCTGAGTTCTGAAGGCAGCTTCTAGTGTTTCCAGGTTGTTGTGCCTCTACAGGAAATTGTACACAGACAAATAGGTGCTTAGATGAAAGAAGAGAGCTTAGTAAATGAGAAGTACAGATAAACTTAGAGGTGGGGCCATATTCAACCTGAAGCATTGCTCTAAGATCATAAAGCAGGGGTTGGAAAGAACATGCCCATTTATGGGTTATTTACATAGTCCCTACTCTTCAAAGTTCATGAAAAGGGACCTTTGATTGATTTATTTATTTATCATGAACATACTCTCAGGATTGAAGTAATCCCAGTTAGGTTTATAGATTTCTGGCTTCCCATGCAGCTGAGTTTCAGGCTAGTCTCTAGAATCTCTTCTTCCTGTTCTTATTGTGTCTAAAGACAGCTTTTCAATGAAGACATATATAAAGTGCTTCTATATGAGTACAGTTTATATCAATTGTGTGTCAAACAAGTTCAGTGAATTTTGCTTACTGTGTCTGTGCCACAGGCTAGTGGTGTTAGTAGGAATAGCAGAGATACTTTTCACATGTAGCCGTCACCTTTTATTCTGTTTCTGGGTCAGTGCTTGTATGGGAGAACAAGGCAAAAGAAGAATGAATCAATCAGTATCTTCTATTTATACACATAAAAATATGTTTTCTTTTCATTTCCCTCCAATATCTTGTTTTCCATCTAGGGAAATATTCCTAGGTTGAGGTGATAATGATGATAATTTTGTAAACCTCTTTCATTAAACTTCATTATTCTTTGTGTCTCTGAAACAATTTTTCTCTACTTTAACTTTTTAATAAGGTAAAAGATTCAATAAAATAGCTTGGAAAATTAATGAAGAAATTTAGGATTAAATGCTAAAATAGATCATGTCGACTTTTAGCAAGAAACACAAAGAACTATTTTTGAAACATAGTGTACTGGCTAGTTTTGTGTGTCAACTTGACACAAGCTGAAGTTATCACAGAGAAAGGAGTTTCAGTTGAGAAAATGCCTCCATGAGATTCAGCGGTAAGGCATTTTCTCAATTAGTGATCAAGGGGGGGAGGGCCCCTTGTGAGTGGTACCATCTGTGAGCTGGTAGTCTTGGGTTCTATAAGAAAGCAGGCTGAGCAAGCCAGGAGAAGCAAGCAAGCCAGTAAGGAACAACCCTCCATGGCCTCTGCAGCATCAGCTCCTGCTTTCTGACCTGCTTGAGTTCCAGTCCTGACTTCTTTAGTGATGACAAGCAGTGTGGAAGTGTAAGCCCAATAAACCCTTTCCTCCCCAACTTGCTTCTTGGTCATGATGTTTGTGTAGGAATAGAAACCCTGAATAAGACAAATTGGTACCAGGAGTGGGGAATTCCTGTGATAATCTGACCATGCTTTGGGGAGGACTGTGGAAGGACTTTGGAACTTTGGGCTAGAAGATCCATTCAGTGTTAAGAGCTTTGTGGGATATTGTATAGGAGCTTGGAAGATAATGTTGAGAACAGTGCAAAAGATGGAGGCCTGGCTTGTGAAATTTCAGAGGGAAGATTAAAGACTCTTATCAGGGCCATTGCTATTTTGACTGTGAAGGTTCTGTGGTTTTGGTTAGCTGGGGCTGAAGGATCACCTGTGATTAACAAGATACCAGAACTACTAAAACAAAGCTATTGCATTGCTGGGACTTTTGATGCTGGTTAGCTGGAGCTAAGATATTAGCGGTGATTAAGAAGAGACCAGCATCATTGAGGTGAAATCTTCTGAGAAGTGTTTTCTGAGAGCACAGAGGCTTCATTCCAGAGATAGCCAAGGTTGTACCTTGTGCTGTGGCTGGACTTGGTAATGTGTAAGAGTCACCCAGGTTGTACTGGTTTTGAAGGCATGAAGGAGTCATGAAGAGCAGCTGAGGCCTGGGCACTGTGAGATGCTGCAGAAGGCCATTGGTGAAGGTGCAGCCTCAGTTGCAGTTGATGGCCCAGGACTGAAGGGATCATGCAAAGAAGGTGAGGCTTGGCACCATGGTAAAGCCTAGTTGCAGTGGAAGACAGCAGTGTTTTGGAGATACCAGTACCATGAGATGGCCACCAAGAACAGCAGCAGCAGTGGAGTACAGGCATCTGGAGCCATGTGTGCTACAAAGGGCAGAGCTGGAGAAGTGACTCAAGCCCTTGGAGGAATCCAGAAGATTGTGAGTAGATCCCAGACATTGGACGGTTGCAGTTTGATTTTGATTTTGATTGTGACTCTGGCCTGATATTTTTCCCTTTTGAAGAAAGAAGGTATTTTAGTAGAGCTAAAGTTAGTAGAGTACAGTTAAGAGACTTTGGATTTTTAAAAGACTTTGAATTTTAAGAGATTGGATGTTTAACACGGACAGAAATGTTAATATGTAAGAATTTGCAAAGACTGTGGGACTTTTAAAGTTATTTAGATCTTGGGGATGAATAAGGAAGTAAGGGTCGAGGCTTATTGGTGACATGTTTGTGTGTCAAGTTGACAAGGGGTCAATTGTACTGGCTAGTTTTGTGTGTCAACTTGACACAAGCTGAAGTTATCACAGAGAAAGGAGTTTCAGTTGAGAAAATGCCTCCATGACATCCAGCAGTAAGGCATTTTCTCAATTAATGATTAAGGGGGGAGGGCCCCTTGTGAGTGGTACCATCTGTAGGCTGGTAGTCTTGGGTTCTATAAGAAAGCAGGCTGAGCAAGCCAGGAGAAGCAAGCAAGCCAGTAAGGAACATCCTTCCATGGCCTCTGCATCAGCTCCTGCTTCCTGACTTGCTTGAGTTCCAGTCCTAACTTCCTTTTGTGATGAACAGCAGTGTGGAAGTATAAGCTGAATAAATCCTTTCCTCCCCAACTTGCTTCTTGGTCATGATGTTTGTGCAGGAATAGAAACCCTGACTAAGACACATAGCATCATGATTATGCTTTCTAATTTTAGTATTATTTTGAGATAAGATCTTGATGTGTAGCCCTGGCTATCCTGAAGCTCACTATGTAGACCAGACTGACTTAATTTAACAGAAATCTGTCTATTTCTGCCACCCAAAGGCTGGGATTAAATGTGCACAGCCCTATACCTTGTCCCAATTTTAGTAAAATTTTGGATGAACAATCCCATGTTTGTTATAAACCTCATATTGTATAAATGTTTTTCTGAGTCTTTGAAATCCAAAATTTTAGATTAATAGGTTAATTTATTATAAAATGATCCATATATAGGTTATTTAATTACAAATCTATCTTTCAGGTTATGTATGTTCTGAGAGATCAGTGACTAAAGTCATTCTCTGGTTTGTTCAGCAGGGATAATAGATTGACAGTATGAACAGCCTAAGGCCCTAGAACAGTATTAGCATTCAAAAGAAAGTTTAATTATATTTAAAATAGAAGATAGCAAAATAAGTTCCTATACTGTAACAAAACTTTATCATTAAGTGGATTGTAATGAAATATTATCTATTGGCTATTTCAACTAAACAACTTTAAAGCTTACATATTTTGAAATAATAGAGTTACTTTATTAGTATAATATAAATAAATTATAGTGGGAAAATGATCTTTATAAATCATTTTCTTGTCAGTTTTCTCTGTTGTAGTGAGTCAGATTTTTCTAATAAATGGGCAACCAAAATCATCTGTCTATAATCAGCAATAATGATTAAAATAGAAGAGTCAGAGAAGTGTTCAGTTAATGAGGATCATTCAATATTCATTTGAACCTCCAGAGTCATGAGGCCCCACAGAGCTATCTGGAAGGTTGTCAATGTTGGCATCCATTATAGGAATTGTTAGTTGCATGTGGCTGTTGAGTACATCAGGTAAGGCATACAGGCTGAATTTTAAACTTCATTAAACAAATTAATTTGAACAATACTGTGTTACTAGATTTAGAAGGGATATTTAGAGTTCTTGCATATTATTGAACTAAAGGGCTGATAAATCTTTAAATGGTTTATATTTTTGTATTCATTAATTTTGAAACAGAATTTAGCTGCAAAGGGAGAGTGCAGAAAATCATTTTAATACAGTCCCCCAGCCATCATATAAAGAGAAAGAGATGAATACAATTAATATACAACATAAATAGTTAATATATATGTTCATTTGTGAAATGGGTTAAGCATTTATCACTTTTTAAATTTCTTGAAGTACATTGTTATATTTGTAATGCATGATATTTGTAGTTAAACTGTTTAAATTCTTTTAAAGCACTTGCTTAAAATTAATACCTAACACTAAAGTTTAATTTATTAAAATGCCTTTTTTCTGAAAGAAAAGTAGCTGTGTTACATAATCTCTGGCAAGTTAGAGTATACCATATTAACTGCCTATAGATTTTGATAGTGGCTGGTGTCTTACAGAGTATCTTAGTTAGGGTTTTATTGCTGTTAGAATACACCATAACAGTGGCAACTCTTATAAAGGATAAAAATTAATTGGTTCTGGCTTACAGTTTCAGTGATTTAGTCTATTATAATGGTGGCATGCAGGCAGACATGATGCTGGAGACAGATATGAGAGTTCTATATCTTGATCCACAGGCAGCAGGAAGAGATATTGCCATACTGGGCCTGACTGGAGCATCTGAGACCTTAAAGCCTGCCCCTAGTGACACACATCCTTCAACAAGGCAATCCCTACTCCAGCAAGACCATACCTCCCAATAATATCATGCTCTGTGGGCCTATGGGGGCCATTTTTATTCAGACCACCATATTGATAGGTTCCCAATATAATTTGGGGGCTCAGAAAATGATATCACAAAATACATTGTGCTTTGTCCTGCTCAGGTGAAGTAATTGTCTCAGAGCCAAGCTCTCTCTAGCCATCCCTCTTTCCACTTTAAGCACAGGGGCTCTGTTTCCAAAATTTCCTTGTGTGACTCAGGAAACTTACTCAAAAAGAAATATAGCTGTCTTCCTGTATTCTATTTGGAAACCTTATCAAATAACCAGGAAAAGTTAAACAAATACAACAGGAAACAAAAGTCAACAAAACGCCCAGAAAAACTTTGTAAGATCTAGTCTTCTGGTGGGACTTTTCTTGCCTAATACTGAAGGTTTTGTTGGATGTGATATTTTGTTCCATTCAACTGACTTGTGATCAGTTCCTGTCCCCTCCAGTTGTCTCTCCACCATGAAGACAATATTTCACATTCAGTTATTTGGCCTTGGCTTGTCATAATTTTATATGAATCTCATGTGCATGTTAAAAAATCAGTTGTGCTTTTGAATTGTTAATCTATCATTTGTTTATAGAGTTTCCCTGCTTTTCTACCACTTATCAAAATGGAACAAAAAATTCTCAAGTGAAAGTAGAATGTAACAACTAAGTAAAGTGTTTACCAATTTCTATCACCAAATTTTGAAGCATATTTGCTATGAATAGCAGCCAACAGTTATGTTTATGGGTGAAATTACATCAGTGGAACTGATTATGAAAGTAAAAATATTATAAAAGTTCAGAGTTTTACACCTACCTCTACTTCTTTCTGCTAGACTTAGGCACTTACCCATAACTTAGTGTACTTTTGTCCACAGATTTAATATGTACCATCCTACTCACCATTGGATGGGAGAGGGAACTAATGTACTCAAATTAAACATATTATCTCTGGGGGATATTCTAAATTTACCTTTAAGTTTATGCTGGAAATCTTTCTCTTTATCTTGGCTTCTTTCTCTGTTCTGTGACCAAGTTTAACAAAGAAAACATTGATAAAAGTTTAGTCCAAGAAAGACATAATAGCCATCATCTGCAAGCTCCATTTGTATCTGCAGGGCTGCTGTAATATAAGAGTTATTAATGCATCAGGTCTTATGTTCTTGGTCTTTAAAAGTGCCGTACAGCATACTCCACTTAACTGATTATTGCTCCCATTTACAACCCTCCTACTGCGGAGTGTCCTGCTAATGAGGAGAAATTTCCTGATTACATATTGCCCCTCCCAAGTGAAGACAGAAATAAGTGCCCAGTCACTTTCAACATTATTTTCCATTTTCAGTACTATTGTGCTATGGTTCAGTAAAGTACTTCGTAGGTGGTTAAATTCAAATTTATTTTTCTGTCAATATAATGTTATAAAACTTGGCCCAATGGCCTTAATCTGTATTATATGCTATATAGATAATAGGATAATTTTCTTAATGAAAAGAGCTAATATATACTACATATACGGAATTTTAACTTGTAACAATAATGACTTCTTAGTGACTGTGCTCTCCTCTTTTCTGATATGAGGTTTTGTAGAAATGGCTAGTGATTTTACTGATTATCTTCAAATAGCTCAATAAACACTCTCTTAATGACTCTATGAATACATTTTCAAAATTATTTTTCTCAGTAAAGTGCTTATGCAGTTAGAGTATTAAGCCCTGTACAAACTACTCTGAATACATTCAATTCATCTTTAAATGTTATAGTCAAACATTTGTTTTATTTATTTCAGAAGAAAACATAAATGCTCTTTATCAATCTCTAAATTTAAAAATCAAGATAAGGAAAGGACATCCAGAGACCACCCCACCTGGAGATCCATCTCACATACAGACACCAAATCTAGGCACTATTGCAGACGCCAAGAAGTTCTTGTTGACAGGAGCCTGTTATAACTGTCTCCTGAGAGGCTCTTCCAGAGCCTGACAAATACAGAGGCAGATGCTCATAGCCAACCATTGGACTGAGCATGGAGTCCCGAATGGAGGAGTTAGAGAAATGACAGAAGGAGCTGAAGGGGTTTGTAACCCCAGAGGAAGCACAACAAATATCAACCAACCAGACCCCTCAGAGCTCCCAGGGACTAAACCACCAACCAAAGAGCATACATGGAGGGACCCATGGCTCCAGCCGCATATGTAGCAGAGGATGACCTTGTCAGGCTTCAGTAGGAGGAGAGGCCTTCGGTCCTATGAAGGCTCAATTCCCCAGCATAGGGGAATACCAGGGCAGTGAGGTGGGATAAGATGGGTGGGAGGGGGAGCACCCTCATAGAAGCCAGGGGAGAGGGGTCCTGAAGGGGAAACTAGGAAAGGGGATAACATTTGAAATGTAAATAGATAACATATCTAAATAAATCAAGACTTTGTTAATTCCACACTATGTTTATGCAGACATATAAAAATTTATGAAGGCATTGTGGGAAGAACTGCACTTCTTAAGCTCTGGTCATACTTTAGTTATATCTAGCTGCAGTTGCGTGATAAAGCTGTCCAGTAACCAGATTCAACAAACCAGGATACATTATGGTATTCAAATATGAAATAGTGCTGGATTCTTAGAACCACAAGGATAAAGAGAAAATGTGGGGAGGGATATCAGATGGGATTGACTGACAAGACTCCAAAGGATAGAGTCTGGTACTCTCCTAAACACTCATGCTTCTCTTCTTCTGAAGGATAGAATGGCACAATGACTGGATCAGGGAAGTAGAGGAAGTTTCTTAGTTTTAAAGAAGTTTCTACAAACCTAGACCAAAGACTGGTCAAACATCTTCTTGACTGAATGAGAAGGTTCTGTAGTCTTGAAAATAGTTTAATTTGTACTGATGAAGAATTATACTTTTCTGTTTATGTGTTGTGGTTGTCCTAAGATCCAATATTGGTTATCATCTTGGTATTCAGTCAGAAATATGAAGAAGTTGGAAGGAGTCAGTCACTTTTGAGAAAAAAAGGCATCAGTACCAAATGAATTCAGCGTGTGTGTGTGTGTGTGTGTGTGTGTGTGTGTGTGTGTGTGTGTGTGTGTAGCTGTATGCACATGGAAAGGAAACATGAAATAATAAAGCAAATAATAGAGCAGAAAACATGCTCATAATTGAATCCATGTAAATGATATGTGGGTATACTTTGTGCAATTATTCCTCTTGTAAATTTTAACAATGTAATTATCCAAACTAAAAATCACAAATATTTCCTTCTTAGAGTTTTTGCCTATCAATACATATTACACATAGAGATGTTGTGAAATATGATTAAGGTGGTTTATACATCTAAATTCAGATTTCTTTCCTCTTCTCATATGAACATATATTGAACATTTAGGGGGAATTTGTTAGACTTATGTCATTGTGATAAAATACTTGAGAAAAACAATTAATTGGGATGAGAAATTCATTTTCCCTCATGGTTTCAGAGGTTTCAGTCTATGTTTCACTGGCATGCTGCTTTTGGGCCTGTGGAACCATAGTACAATTTGACAGTATTGCCTGGTGAGGAAGCTTTTAAACATAGAGGGAGAAAGAGCAAGGGACAGTGGCCCAATGTCTCTTTTGAAGGCATATATTCTGAAGACTAACTATGGTGATTTTAATGAGAATGTGCCCTATAGGCTCATAAATATGAATAGTTGGTTCCTACTAGATGAACTAAGTTTAGGAAGGATTGGGAGGTGTGACCTTGTTGGAGGAGGTGTGTCACTGGGGATAGGTCAGGCACAGTCTTGCACTCTAAGCCTCCTGACTTCAGATTGAGATCTAATAAGCTCTCAGCTATGGCTCCAGCACCATTACCATGCCTGCCTGTCTGATGCAATGCTCTCTGCCATGATAGTCAGGGATTAGCCCTCTGAAACTGTAAGAAACCTCCCCAAATTAAATGTTTTCTTTTATAAGTTGCTTTGGTCATAGTGTTTTGTCATGACAATAGAAAAGTGTCTAAAACACTAACATTTCTGTCGCAAGACTCCACCTTTTAATATTTTGACTGCATTCTAATTCACAAAAAGATGGGTACCACTCCAGACCAAAATAATAGCAGACACCAGTTTGTAACATGCATGTACATTTTATTATAGGCAAACATCTATTTAAGACATAGTATTCCATATTGTTCAGTGTCTCAGTGAATACTCTACATGTGTTTCAAGATACTTATCTAATTTTATTTGAGAGGCCATAATATTTTGAGGATTCTGTAGTGGGAGTAAAGCTAGGCTATAAGATCCAACTTCACTTGTTCCTTGATCTTACTTATTCAAATGATAGTTCATTCATATGGTTCAAATTTCTGCCTTTTCAGAGGTATATGCATTTCTCAGTGTGTGTGTATTTAGTTACATGTTCATACAACATATATATTCACATATTTATACATTATATTTAAGTTCTTATATGTTTTATTGAGCCTATTATATGTCAGAAACTATATTAGGTGTGAGTGATATCAGAAACTATATTAGGTGTGAATGATGTAGGAATGAACAAAATGAATTTCATGCTTTGGATTTTCATTCTATAACAGTAAACATATGAAAATTTAAAAGCATAATAGATATATTACAGTTATCTTTCAGTCTCCATTGGTCTCAGGATATCCTGCAAATACCAAATTTGCAGATGTACAAGTTATTAATGTGAAATGACATAGTATTTGCAAGTAACCTATGTTCATCCCCTCTATATAATTTACATCATTTCTAGATGGCTTATAATAGTCATTGTAAATACTGTATTAATAATTACCATGATGTATTATTTAAGATGAGGGAGAAGTCTGTAATATGTTCAGTAGAGATGTGACATAATTTCCAAATAGTTTAGATTTATGGGTGGTTGATTCTGCAACTAAGGAGGGCTGAGTGCATATGATTGGTATGAGGAGAAATGTGAAGTCGAGACAGGCAGGCCATGAAGAAAATATGCATTGATAATAAAATTTTAAACGGAATCATTATGAAAGGATGACTTGAGAAAAGACCAAATCATGAAGACACAAAAGAGGTGAGAAATGCTTGGAGAATGTGTAAGGAATATGAGGTTCAAAGGCCTTAGTGTGGGATCTTCATGCTCATTATCAACTAGTAAGAAGAGTAAGTTCTAACTGGATAAAAGTAATACAAATGTTTCTTTAGGTGCGTCTCAGCCCTTCGAGTTTCCTCAGTTGAGAATTCTCTGTTTTGCTCTGACCCCCATTTTTTGATAGGGTTATTTGTTTTTTTGGAGTCTAACTTCTTGAGTTCTTTGTATATATTGGATATTAGCCCTCTATCAGATGTAGGATTGGTAAAGACCTTTTCCCAATCTGTTGGTTTCTGTTTTGTCCTATTGACAGTGTCCTTTGCCTTACAGAAGCTTTGCAATTTCATGAGGTCCCATTTGTCGATTCTTGATCTTAGAGCATAATCCATTGGTGTTCTGTTCAGGAACTTTTCCCCTGGGCCCATGTATTCAAGACTGTTCTCCACTTTCTCCTCTATAAGTTTCAGTGTATCTGGTTTTATGTGGAGGTCCTCAATCAACTTGGACTTGAGGTTTGTACAGGGAGATAAGAATGGATCAATTTGCATTCTTCTACATGTAGACCACCAGTTGAACCAGCACCTTTGGTGAAAATGCCGTCTTTTCTCCACTGGATGGTTTTAGCTTGTTTGTTAAAATCAAGTGACTATAAGTGTGTGGGTTCATTTCTGGGTCTTCAATTCTATTACATTGATCTATCTGCCTCTCAGGAAGAAATATTGAGACAAAGTGTGGAGCAGAGACTGAAGAAAAGGCCATCCAGAGACTGCCCCACCTGGGGATTCATCCCATATACAGCTATCAAACAGGGACGTTATTGTGGATGTCAGGAAGTACTTGCTGATGGAAGCATGATAAGCTGTCTTCTGAGAGGTTCCAACCAAAGAATACACGTGGAGGGACCCATGGTGCTGTCCACATGTATGGCAGAGGATGACATTGTTAGACATCAGTGGGAGGAGAGGCCCTTGGGCTTGAGGGTGTTCGATGCCCTAGTGTTGGGTAATGCCAGGGAGAGAAAATGGGAGTGGGTGAGTGGGTGGGGGAGCACCCTTATAGAGGCAAGGGGAGGGGAAATGGGATAGGGGGTTTCCAAAGGGGAGACCTGGAAAATAAATGTTTTAAAAATAAAAATAAAATAATTAAAAAAAAAAAAAACGTATTACAAAGAGAACAGTGAATGTCAGGAAAGTAATGTCAAACTAGCTCATGTGAGTGTAGAGCCATTGGAGAAGGATTCAGTCTATTTTCTCATCACTCTGATCAAATATCCAAACACTGCTATCACAAATATGGTAAACATACCTAACTGCATCATGTGATAATTATGAATTCTTAATTGATAATTATCATGGCCATGTACAGCTTAGGCATCTGATATATAGAATAAAAAATGTACCTGTATTAGTTTTTTGTTTTGTTGCTGTGATAAAAAAAAGCTTGACCAAAAGCAATTGAAGTGAGAAAATATTAATTTTGGCACAATTTGAGGAGATAATACATAACGGTGCAGAAGTCATGTTGGAGGGAGCTTGAGGCACCTGGTTACATTGCATCCTTTAGCTACATTTCCACTGCTGTGAAAAGAGGGTTTATTTTGGTTTATTGTTCCACAGAGATAAGAGTTCATTGTGGTTGGCTGGTCTAGCAGTAAGAAGAAGGCACAGGAACCAGAAAGCCAACATCCTCCCTCCTAAGCACAGAGCAGAGAGCAAAATGGGAGGAGAGTGAGGCTTCAAACTTTCAAATTCCAGACCCACTGTCTTGGCTGTCCCCCTTCCCAAATGGCACTACCAGCTATGAACAAACTAGTTATTACCTGAGACTATGGGACCACTCCTCATTCAAACAACCACAGATGCCAGGCATGGTGCTGTACACCTTTAATCCAAACACTGATAAGACAGATGCAAAGGGATCTCTGTGAGTTCAAGACCAGCCTGGTCTTCATAATTAGTTCCAGGAGAGACAGGGGCATGTCTTAGAAAAACAAAGCAAAGAACCTACCATGGGCAGGAAGCACAGAGAAATGAAAGCTAGTAAGGAGCATATCTTTTTTATTCCGTTTAGAAACATAGCCATGGAATGGCTGCACCCAGAGTAAACCTAATCTAGTTAATCTCTCATAAACAGGCCAAGAGTCCAAGCCAACTAGGGAACTAGTGGTTTACCAAGAGGCTTTATTTAGATCCCATCATACTGGCAATATTAGCTGTGGTTGTTTTAGAACGCCTAGTCCAGGGAGTGGCACTGTTTGGAGGAGTGGCTTTGTTGAAGTAGGTGTGCCACCATGGGCTTGGGCTTTAAAACTCTCATCCTACCTACCTGGAAGCTAGTCTTCTGCTAGCTGCCTTTGGAACAAGAGGTAGAACTCTTAACTCCTCCAGCCCCAAGTCTGCCTGGATGTTACCATGCTCCTGCCTTGATGATAATGGACTGCATCTCTGAACCTGTAAGCCAACCCCAACTAAATGTTCTTCTTTATAAGAGTTGCCTTGGTCATGGTGTCTGTTAACAGCAGTAAAACCCTAATTAAGACATTAGCCATCATAATACCTATCTTCTTGAGAATGGTAGTTTAGCAGATATAACACTAATATGAAGAAAATATTTTATATAATGTCACAAGTATGGACACATTTCAAATACATTCAAATGAATGTCATTAATCTTGTTCACAGGAGTTGTCCTGGGGGGGGGGGTTGACAGAGAAAAGGAATGAGGTATGGATGCTATCTTGTTTAGATTGAATAGATATGATTAAGTTGTGTTAAACAATATAAATTCCCTAAACTCATGATTCTGGCCTTAGAGTGCTTTTAGATGGTAAAATCTCACAAAAAATAAAACACAAGAAAATCCAAGGAAGCCCTTTCTTTCATGAATGTGCTGTTGTATTACTTAATTTCATACATTCAGTACTGACCTAGTATGCCAATTTTGTATGCACACACAGTGTATGTGTACATTTTATATGAGTGTAATGTGTGTACATTTTATTATCAATTTTGAAAACACAGCTTAGGCATGGTGGCACATACTTAAAATCTTGGAACTGAGATGTAGATTCAGGAGGATGCAGAGTTCAAAACCAGTGTCAACTACCTTGTAAGATTTAGCCCAGACTTGACAGCTTCAAAAAATGTAGGAGGACAGAAAACCAAGATCATTGTCACCAAAGAGATGCAGTCAAGGATGCTTGGGGATCATCAGGGATCAGACTTTGCACTGTTAATCTATAAATTCAGCTGTATGATTTTCTTCAGCAGTGCTTAGCAGCCCCAGAGAGTCAAAACAGGGCTATCTGAGATTTAGAAACAACTAATATATACAAACGGATTACCTTTGCATTTGTCTGAGTTATAATTTTATAATTCCTCTTCGCCTTCCAGAGAATTTGTAGTAAAAATGTAAGGGAGTATATTCAATTATTTTGATATCTTATAAGAAAAGTCTTTACTTAATACAAAGTGATACTACTACGATTATCACAGAAAATTAGGCTATTGGAGATGTTTACCACATAGCATTGTTGTTTGATTCCTGCATTACATGCCATTTATTCCCCTTTGATCTATCCTTCATGATTACCTTAGGCGTGATTTTCCGATGACATGACATTATAGTGTCAATTTAAGAAACTTCAGAGTAAATCAACACCTGACGATGCATATGTTCACAAAATAACAAACATGTTAAAATAGAAACCCTGTTTTTTCTTAATTTAGTAGCATCTTATTCTTTCCATCAAAATCTTCTCAAGAAAATTTCAAATATCAATTTTGTAATTATAAACTGGATCACACTCAGAAATTAAACATGTATTTAAGTGAATACTTAGTCTATATTTTAAGAGCTCCTATTTTGATTCTGACTCTACTGTTAGGTTTTGGAGATAGAAAGATAGCATTTTAGTTATTTAAGGAACCTATGGATTTGTGGCAAGTGTCAAAATATAAGTCAATTTATGAAGAGTTTTCTCTCCCAAGTTAATGGAATTTGGTTTTGAAACCATTAAAGGGTTTTCATAGGAGAAATGCCACAAACATGTATTCGAGCTATAGGTGATTAAGTTATAAGGAAAGAGAAAAAGGTCATATTTACTGAGTGCCTCTTATAGAAGGCACAGTGTTAGATGCTTTTCATCTACATTTTCACTAATCATGGTAATGGACCACCTAAATCAAATTTTATAATCTATGTTTTACAAGTCTAATGGTCAATATCAGTTGTCAGTTTGACAGAATGTATAATCACCTAAGACACATACTTCTGGGCATGTGTGTGAGTTTCTAGATTTAGTTAGGTGAGGTAGAAAGATCCACTGTAAATGCAGGCAACACCACTCCATTGCCTGGAATCCAAGAATACACAGAAAGGAGTAATCAAACAGAGTACTGGTATTTATCTTTCTCTACTCCCTCTGTATGGATGAGATGTGGCCAACTGCCTCTTGCTCTCCAACAGTCAGTCCTTCTCTGCCATGATGAGCTGTTTGATGAATCATAAGCAATAAAAGAAAAAAAGAGAAAAAAAGTAACCATTCCCTTTGATGCTTCTACCAGCTTGATACAGTAACAAGATAAATGCCCAATACAACAAGTTGAGGAAAAGATTTGGAGAGAATTATTTCCATAAGATCATAATTACAGTAGGAGATACTGTTGGCCTCTGGACAGAGTCTGACTCCAATATCTAAAATTTTCCTCTAGGTTATCAATTGGGATCAGTATAGAAGTAAATTAGGATGAAGGGTGGCATCTAGACAACGTTGTTGAATTGGAAACAAAGGGAAAATGTGAGCAGCTTGCAGACAATACAGTTAGCAACTTTTGGTTGTTGTATGAAGTTGGAGGCAAAGGGAAAGAAGGAAAAGTGAGGAGTCAAGGACCCTCCACAGAGTTTTGCCCACACAGTTGGGCAGATGGTGATGCCATTAATGGAAATTTTCTGAGAAAAACAATACACAGATAAGAGACACTGAAGATACAGGATGAAATGCAAGCAAGCAATGGAATGAAATGATGGGGCACAGTAAATAGCACTGGTAGAGGAACTGCCTTATTGTTTTCTTTATGAAAGGAAAAAGGCTAAAGGTATATGCAGGTATAGTTATGGCAGTTGAGGAGGGAGTACTGAAAGATTTTAGACTAGCGATTCTACATGATCTCTGGATTATTTAATCTGAAGTCAAGGTTCAACTCAGCTGTTCTGGCTCAAACTCTTCTCCAAGCTAACTAACTCAAACTAACTCTGGAAATGTATCCTAATCTTCTGTTTCCATCTTTTTCTCTGACTTCAACTGCCTTTGTTGACCTGCACTAAACTGCATGAACTCATAAATGAACTCAACTCCATTGCACTCACTGCACTGACTCCCAAATGACTCCACCAAACTCAACTCTACTCGATTGAATAACTGAACTGACTCTCCCTGCAGCGCTCTTAAATAGCTTTTCTTCTCAAAGTTGTGTTTATCTTATCTCTGACTCATTCTGCTAAATCTTTCTCTGATTTGTCACTTTGTCTGCCCCTCAATTAGAGGTCATTGTTTAGGATTAAAGGTATATACTACAGGATTCTAGCCAGAGGGAATAAATGTGTGTACAAATGTTGTGTCTGCATTGCAACAGGAACACACAGACCTAGAAGGTCTTTGGATGTAATCAGAGCAGCCATGCTGCTAAATTAAAATTCCTGGACAATAGTGATTTCTTATGGGGTTCTTGAGGATATGAATGAGTGGTTCTCTGTTTCTTGTGCTTTCTGTTGATCTCTTTTCCTTTGGTAGCTTTGCTTTGTCCTATTCTGATGTGTTAGGTATTTTTTTTTTTAAATCTTGGGTTTGTTTTATTTATTTTAAAAGATAGTTTATGCATATGAGTGTTCTATCTGCATGTACACCTGCATTTCAGAAGAGGGTGTCAGAACTCATTAAAGATGTATGTAAGCCACCATGTGGTTGCTGGGAATTAAACTCAGGATCTCTGGAAGAGCTGCTGTTACTCTTAACCACTAAGCCATCTCTGTAGTCCACTGATGTGTTTTATTTTATTTTATTATTTAAAATTTTTGTTTTGTTTCATTTTATTATTATCTCTTAGAAGCCTGTTTGTTTTCTATTGAGAAACAGAAAGGAGGTAGAACCAGATTGAAGGAGGAGCTTGGAGGAGTAGAGGGAGGGGAACCTGACATCAGGAGGAGCTGGGAGGAGTAGAGGGAGGGGAACTATAATCAAGATATATTATGTGAGGAGGGAAAAACTATTTCAATAAAAGGAAAAGAAGTTGTGTATATAAAACATAGCTATTGAATATAAGCAACTATAGTTTTGGTATCATTTTCCTTACTAATATTACTTATATCTATTATTTTTCTTGACTAATTCAATTAGAAGTTTGTCATTTAAAAATTTCTTCCAAATAACTAACATATCTTTGCTGTTCCTTGCTATTATACATTTGATTTTGAAATCATTTAATATTATTCTTCACTTTCAGACCCTATTTCCTTTCATTTATCCAGCTATTTATTTCTACATTCCTGACATCAATGGTGTAATCATTTTTTTCAACCTCTCTAATTTCATAATATACCAATTTAAATTTATTCAAAATGCAGCTTGGGTTCAGAAATTTGAATGCATAAATCTTCATAATTATTCAGTTCTAAGTGTTTTCTCATTTTTCTTTTAAGATGTTTTTTGACCTTTAGATTTTGGAAAGTTTATTTGGCTTCTTTTAGTTTAAAGTTTTGTATGGAAATGTATGTGATTGGAACATGTTTTATCTCAGTTTGTTAAAGGTCTTCTTACAGCTCAGATTCAACTGAATTAATTACACCTTCTATGTTGGCAAAAATGTTTACAGTATACTTTTTAGATATAATACTGTTGGGGTTCAGGAATCACTACACAAACCACTTAGACTCTTGTCTCAGTTAAGCAAGAATAATTTATTGAAAATACACCCCAAGACTGATCAATCAGGATCTTAGCATAGACTTGGAAACTAAGACTGAATCTCAAATATTTTTCAGGGCCAGTTTATAAAGGAAAAAACCACCCAAAATCACAATGAGCTCATACACAGTATGGAAGGGTGGTAATCCCTGACTTAAGTTCTAACTGACCTTTATTCTGATTGGTCCTAAGTGAAGCTTCTGGTTGTAGAATTTAAGATTAATAAATCTCAGGACATACAGAACATAACAGGGTATGTGATCATTATAACCTTGCTCTGACTCAGGCTATTTTTTTCTGTGCTGATGATGGGCAGTCAGGGAACAAAATTGTTACAACTATGCTGGGGCAGCAGGTTTCAACAAATAATCTATTTTTATTCATTTGATAAAACTTCCTAACTGTGTGATTCAACTATTATTCCATTTTTAAATTATGCTTAAAATGTCAGTTACTAAAAGAATGATGTCAATAATCTTTAAAAAGATGCTATATTATTTAACTCTTGTCTGTATTTGTCTCAGGACAGGATTAACCATATTGAAGCCTTCTTAGCTTCTCCATCAGACAGGATCAGACATCTCTACTGTGATAAGATCATAGACTTCTGTCATCATCTTAACTTTTAGAAGACTTATTGATCAACAAAGAGAATACTAGAATTGTTTTAACTTTCTGAAGACTCAGGCCTTTGTTACCATGTAAACAGATATGTTTTAATATAGGTTATTTTTCTTTTTAAGAGTTTGTCTTGTTTTGTACTGAAGTACTTACAGTACCCTTTCTATTTTATCATATGCATTTTGTTCATTTGTAACTGCTTTGTGTATGTAAGATAAATAAACAGAGTTTGAAAAGGTTCATCTGAACAATCTTTCTTTTTTTACATTTATTTTTATTATTTATTTGTGTGCACACGTGTATATAGTGTATACAAGGGTTTGTGTGCTCCGTGTCATTTTATGGAAGTCAGATGACAACTTGTGGGGCTTGGTTCCCTCCTTCTACGACATGGGTCTGATGGATCAAACCCAGGTTGCTAGTTTTGGCTGCAAGTTCCCTTTACATGCTGACTTATCTTACTGTTTATCTTGCTGATTTATCTTGAACAATCTTTATCTTTCAGACGGAAAGTTTAGTGCATTTGTATTTATAGTGATTTCTAGGATATTGGGATATATTTAAATTGTGCAATATATTTCCTATTTTTTCTATTTCTCTATTTCTATTGTTTATATATTCTTCTAACAGTGTGGGCTAAACTGATTATTTTTTAAATATAAAGTCTAGAAACTACTAAACTTTTTAAACATATCAGCATAAAAAAATCTGCTAAATGCTGTTACTTACTATATCAACTAGAAGAATACTTTAGAATGTTTTAGTTCTTGTTTTCACTTTTTAAATGTTAGCTACATAACTGCTCTAACAGTCAAAAATCCATCTAGTTTCCTTCTGACTTTTTTGTAACTGTGTCCATGCTTTCTCTGAAAATACTTGTGATACTGTTGTCAAACTGTGATAGTACCTTTCTACCCACATTGTATAACTTTTATCACATCTTCTTTTTGCTTCATTGAAGCAGTAATGACTGCCTGGACTGTTGGTAATAGCTTTGAAGCTGACTTCGGGATCAGCAAAAAAGTGGCATATTTGATTAATGTGATCTGCCATGGGCACATGGGGGGAAGAATGGCAGCATGTGTGCTACATCACCTTGGGAGCCATCGAGCAGTGATGAAATGAAATGCAGCACAAAGCAGGTATACTTTGATTTGGGATGGGTATTAGAGCAAGGAAGCATGCAGAGCATAAGGCTCTTCGGAGAGAACAGGAGAAATAGCTGTCTAGGCATGCTGGGAAACTAAGAGACTAGCAGGGACACTAGTTCATGGGGGAAGCAGGTAACAGGCAAGGTAGGCAGTTTTTGAAGAACTCATTCATATTTGATTTTTTTTCTTATGGCAACCTTTAAGAAATAAGATTTCTGCTGTATCCCTCTTTTGCAGCAGCTCTTATATTTCTTTCTCCCTACATCCCAGGTTAATGAGGGGATCCCTTTCTCTCTGCTCCCTAAGTTAATGAAGGAATAGGGAAGTCACCTGCTGCTTTACATTATCAGTTTTATTGCTCCCCTTCATTAGTGTGGATGATAGAGAGTTGAATGTGGTGCATCTTGGAGACAATACAGCAGGATATTACATACATGCTACTCAGCAGCCAAAATCACAACCTCATTTGCTAGTGAATTTGCAAATAACCAGTCCTTCAGGTACTCCTCTAATTTTCACCAAATGCTGCACTTTTGAAAGCTTCATTAATCCAACCCCATTAGGATGGGTAGGGTGAATGAGTTTATGGCTACAGAAGGCAAAGTAGCAGAATTTGCAGCTCCTCAGAATATTGCTGGATTCTAAATGGTGTTAAAAATCCCCATGCAAAATATTGTCTGAGGTAGAAAAGCTCTAAATATGTGGAGAATGTAACAATAAAATGCTTAAGAACACAAAGACCGCTTATTTATTGTCATTATGTCTCTGGAATTCTAAGCCTCTTATTTGTCTTCAAATCAAGGTATGCATAGCTCTAGCATTGCAGCTGAGGGAAAAGCTAAACACAAATGAGGGACATTTTGGAAGGGATGAAGCTATATGTATTCAAGGAGAGATATGATCAAAAAAGTTATTAGTACAGCAAAGGATTTTCATCTCTAGTTGACCTTTTCCAGCTCTCTTTTATGGTGTGAAATATTCTATTTAGAAAAAGCAAGCATGGGTGTTTGGGGAGGAATACTTCGGGAAGCCACTATGAGTGAAGATGAGGTTTGATGATCCAGAACTATAACCTCTGGGCTGGGATTTGTGTTTATGACCAATAGATAAATAACGAAGAGATGCTTCTCACTAAGTGACTTACTGTATTTGTCCTTCATTTTCATTCACTTTGTCCTTCTTTTGATTCACCATCTTGCATGTGCTGCTGCTAGAAATCACTACTGGGAGAAATATGTAACCTCAAGTGGTCAAAGACACTTTATTTTCCTAGTTCTAGTTTTATGCGTCTGCCTATAGAGGGGCATAAGCTAAGGGATAAAACAGTAGGATGAATCCTATAAACCAACCAGTTTTAGGAAGGTAGATTTTTGCATCCAAACTAATACAACTGACAGATTTAATCAAGTTTTCAGTATGATTACGCTTTGAAAGCTATAACCAGTTTTGATAGTAAAGAAATAAATTTGGGAAAAAATTAAAATTTTTGTCTTTATGACATGTATCAATTTACATCCAAGCTGTATAAATCATTTCTTGTATTTTTCTGTAATGAAAAAATACTGCAGGGCATTTTAATAACCAATAAATTATATGTTTAATGAACTGGATCAAAATATAAATGGTATGAGCTAAACACCTCTAAGAATGAGGACCTGTACTGACTTGATAGAAATTCCAGTCACACAGGCTGTAGGCTATTACATCTACTGCAATTCATGAGAGTAAGTGCTTACACTTCATCTATGTTCATCCACATAAAAAAAAAATTTGCGGGAGTTTATCTCTTATTTTCAGACTACACTTATTTATTGCTTATATTATTCTTCAGACAAATCAAGAGTGAAAACAGTGAGTTTCACCTTTCACCTTTGATAAGTATCACTCTGATAAGTTACATAATAAGTCCATCAGCCTCTGTGAATTGAAACAGAAAGCTTTTCTGAACCACTTATGCAAAGCAACTGTGTTCATTTGATGTCACACTGGAAGAATGTAAGTCTCCATTGACAGAGGAATGTTGTCACAGAGCCAAGCAAGTACTTTCTTAGATTTTTGATGTATGCATGGAATCACCCTGAGGATACTGAGAAGGTGGCAGTAATCGGAGGAGTGAAATGAGTGACACTCCAATTGTTGTAGTAGCAGTATCCAAGTTAATATGGGATATTTTATCTTTTTTGAATCATCTCCAATCTTGTGAACAACGAAGTAGAAATTTAGAATATTTTACCTAAGGTTCACTAATGTTATGTTTGCTTTTAATTTATAAGCAATGAGATGGTAAAGATAAAAGAAATTTAGGGTGGGGATCAAAAGGTCAACAAACCATTAACTAGCATGCCACAACTGGTTATACCATTAGCTAAGTCACATTTTTTGTGACTTTTGTTTGGATGAATTTTGATTTTTGAAAAATTTTTACTAATGCTAAAATGTAAGTTACATTTTGTGGATTACTTGAAAAGAAATACCTCCATATTAGATATATAGCTTTGACGTTTTTTGGGTTTAGTGTTAAAGATTGTTTGGAGGGGGGAAGGGGGGTTTGAAAAGTAGGTTTTTAGTATTGTTATAATTATATGTCTTATAAGCATTAAAAGTTAGCCTTGGATGGTTTGTTTATGTGGATAAATGACACTTAACTTGAAAGTCCAGCTAGACTAAGGGTTGACCTTCATGCCTTGACGGCTATGCTGAGTCATAGCATCCTAAAATAAAAAAATACCAAATGCATGAGACTACAGTTATGTTGGGCATGGGCTGATTAGACCCGTACCATCGAGATGTCTTATTTAAGGGGAACGTATGGGCGATAACACATTTGATGGCCCTGAAGTAAGAACCAGATGTCTGATAAAGTTTCAGTTTAGCTACCCCCAAGTTTTATGGGCCCGGAGCGAGAAGAGGGGTATTAGGTGGGCGGGTTGTTGATTTCATGGAGGATGGTAGAAATATAGATCAATGTGGGAGGGGATAGTCATATGGAAGAGAAAGGTTTATGACTTAATGGTGTATGTCTAATAACACAGATATGTCTATAAAACATTAATTAAAATGTTTGGTTTGATATTCATGTGTTTGTAAATTTTAAGTTGAATTTTGATTAATGTCTTAATTCATTGATTTATTATTCATGCTTATATGCTAGGGGTAAATAATTTAATGTACGATATACATTAATGTTCTATTGTACTATATAATTTTATGTACTGTTCAAGAAGTAGTTTAATTAGAATTTCAGCTTTGGGTGTTGATGGTAGGGAAATATTCCTTCTTCTTGATGCCTTGAGAAGACGTATGTCTTCATTTCTGGTTTACAAAACCAGGGTAATGATTATACTATCAGGGCATAGGTTTCATTTTAGTATTTTGTTTTCAATTAGTCCTGAGATGGGTATTAGGATTAGGATAATAGAAAAATAGCTGATAGAGGCTAATTGTCCGATGATGATGAATGGGTGTTTGACGGGTTGTCCTCCAATTCAAGTTAGGATTATAAGGTTGGCCACTAGGATTCAGTATAGGGTTTGGGTAATTGGACGGAAGATGAGGCTTTGTTGTTTTGATGTGTGAAGTATTGGTAGTAGTGCTAGGATAAGGATAGATAAGATTAGGGCTAGAACACCTCCTAGTTTGTTAGGAATTGAGCATAAGATAGCGTAGGCAAATAGGAAATATCATTCTGGTTTAATGTGAGATGATGTATTGAGTGGGTTTGCAGGTGTGTAATTGTCTGGATCTCCTAGTAGGTCTGGGAAAAATAATACTGGGACTATGAAAAGTAGGATTAGGATGAATACACCTAGTAAGTCTTTTACTGTGTAGTATGGGTGAAATGGAATTTTGTCTGCATCTGAGTTTAGGCCTGTTGGGTTGTTGGAGCCTGTTTCGTGGAGAAACAGGAGGTGAACAATTACTAGGGCTGTGATGATAAACAGAAGAATAAAGTGGAAGGAGAAGAATCGTGTTAAGGTGGCTTTGTCTACTGAGAATCCACCTCAGATTCATTCTACTAGTGTAGTTCCAATGTATGGGATAGCTGATAGTAGGTTGGTGATGACGGTTGCCCCTCAAAATGATATCTGTCCACATGGGAGGATGTAGCCTATAAATGCGGTAGCTATGACGGCAAATAATAAAATTACTCCGATATTGCATGTTTCGATAAAGGTATATGATCCATAGTATATTCCTTGTCCTACATGTAGGAATAAGCAGATGAAGAATATTGAGGCTCCGTTTGCGTGTATATATCGGATTAGTCATCTGTAGTTTACGTCTCGACAAATGTGTGTAACTGATGAGAATGCTGTTATTGTGTCTGATGTGTAGTGTATGGCTAAGAATAATCCTGTAATAATTTGGATTATAAGGCATAGTTCTAGGAGGGAGCCAAAGTTTCATCATGATGAGATGTTAGATGGGGCGGGTCAGTCAATAAAGGAGTGATTGATAATTTTGATTAGGGGGTGTGTTTTTCAGATGTTTGTCATTATTTGTTTCTATAGTTGAACTACAACGGTGATTTTTCATGTCATTGGTTAGAGTTGAATGCTCATCTATAAAACAAAGGAATTCGACATAGACACCACGAGGCTGTATTTTCTTTCCTTGTTGGTTTAGTATTTGCTTGAAGCTTCCAAGTTTGCATATGGAATGTGGTAAAGTTGCACCTGGTTGCTTAAAATAATCATATTATTGAAATGGCATGCACATTAATTTCTTTCCTACTTTATGGGAGAGACCCAATCACATTCTGAATACAACTAGAAAGACTTACTTAGAGGAAACCTGTAATAATTCTTTGTGAAACAAATAAACCTTTGTAATGTAAATGCTTGTATTTTAATGTTTTTATTTTGCAAATTTCCATTTTGATATATCAAGTTTGCTTACTCCCAAGTATAACTAAAACTTACATGATAATGAAAATTCATACCCAATATGAATTTTTAGCTTGGTAGATAAATTATTTTCCTTTCCTGCACTTAACTGTGCTACTCAGATATTGGGAACAACTCTCTGTGGTCAAACAAATGGTTAAGCTTTTAGTCTAGTTCTATGACTTACTGGGCAGATAGCTTTTGCCAGAATATGTTGTTTCTGAGCATCAGTTTCCTCATCTGTACATATAGGACAGTAATAGCTGTTATCTTGTTGTATTTGTATAAGTATTTGCATAAATACTATAAAAAACATATCATACTTCACTTAATGTTTCACCCATAGTGTGCTTATTAATTTCACTGTATCAGTACTATACTCAAAACAAATTTTGCAATATGGGAATTCTAGTTACATACCTACATAGTACTCTTTACTATGGATTGGTCTACACAGCATTGTGCTGCATAAATAATGCATCTTTGTGTAGTATCTTCCAACAATGTGGTAGAACAACATAAGCTATGTTCATATTTAACATATATCTATGTTGATTATTTATTCCTGATTCACACTAGAGAAGTTTCAGGAACATCAGATATAATTGCTGGCATTAGCATCTCTATAATTGTAAAAAACAGATATACCCAAATTCCTTTCATGGATGGAGACTTATTGAAAGAATATAGAAGCAAATGAGGTAGAGGTCTAAGTCCCATACGAGCTGCACAGTCACTATGGATATTGGTGTTTCTAAGACTTGGATATATGCCTGGGTTTCCATCCTAGCTCTGCCACTTATAATGTTATATGACCTTGTCTATGTTGCTGAAGCTTTTAGTGACCTAGATTCTTCATCTCTAAACTATGGATAAAAATAGAACCCACCTCACAGGGATGAAAGACAATTAAGAAAGATAATGCATGCAAAATGCTTATTGCAATGCCTGATCTATAGTGGAAACATAAGAAATGGTGTCTGCTTATTGTCTTCCCACAGACATCCTGCAACATGTTCTCTTGCTACTAAGGGCTGTGGGCTTATACTGAGGATTTGATTGCTAATGTGTTTTCATCAGGACCATGGACTTTATGTTTTAGAGGGATCATA
This sequence comes from Uromys caudimaculatus, assembly GCA_028551405.1. NCBI lineage: Eukaryota > Metazoa > Chordata > Mammalia > Rodentia > Muridae > Uromys > Uromys caudimaculatus. Next base: position 68,185,658 of record CM052722.1, read on the forward strand.
CTTCAAATGGAGCTGTGTTTAGCTTGGTTTCTTGTCTTTGTACCCATCTATCACTAGACAGTCTTCAAATGTGCTAGTACTACCTTTGCAGACCTCTGAAGTGTTTCCTTTTCTCATCTCTTTAGAATAGTTTTGCTTTGGGTTATTTGAACCCTTAACTTACTCTCTTTTTCCAACAGGGCCACAGAGGCAATAAAGAGTGTGCTATCTTACCCAGAAGTCAAAGGTACATTTTAAATATTCATGCTTTCATTACCAAAATTTTGTAGTGAGGTGTATAGCTTCCAAATTTTAAAAATTAACTTAGGTTTAACCTTGATGGCTTTTAGAAAATAAATAATAATTTCTGTTAGAAATGAGGCAATTTTTTTTTTATTGAAAACTCATGCTTTAGCATAAAATAGTAGCAGGTACAGGGAATTGACATGTTGATGAAAAAGAAAGAATATGTCCAGATAATTTACATTTAATCTTATAGCTAAGGACTTAGAGGTATTAGAGATGCTTATATTGCTTCCCAGAGCTATTTTGGATTTTGTCGTAGCCACCAAGCTATCATTCAGGTCAGTATGCTTCTTATGATCAATAGCATGCAAGTATCTTATCAGTTTCAAATGTTTAGCATCCTCTAAAAAAGACTCTGTGCTTAGATGAATAATGTTTTGAGCATAACCATAATAATTTGGTTTAGGCACTAAGCAAGGCTGCAAATAACGGTGAAGAGAAAGTGATATTACAGAGAACAGCTTTCCTTTTGAGAGTTCAGGAAACTATTCAGCATCTCTTGGTAGGTGATTCCAACTCATCACTGTCCATAATCTTCTGGTGTTTCTTAAAAGAGTAGCAATCCCTGGCTCAAGCTGTGCTATTTTAAAAACAAATCAAAAGCACTAAAGTGACCCAATTGCTGCTCAGTGGCTGCTCTTAACTAAGAGCAGGACATCTGGGGCTCCCTCTATAACACTCTGATTTAATTAATACCTTTCCTCAACAAGGCTCTTTCCCTTCTCTCCCAAAGCATCTTACAACACAGTGGGGCCATCAGTCTACTTGTGCAGTTACACTCATTGCTTTTCTGTCTCTCAGAATGCTTCTGCTATTCCACATTTAACCCTGAACAGCTTTGCTTCCAGAGATTAAAAGTCTCTAGCATTTAGATGGAGCAATTTTAAAGACACAGAATTATATCATATATTTATAAACAATAACTTGTGATGAAAATATTGGTTATAAAGAAACACTCTTTAAATGCTGGCACTACTTATATGGAAAAGTTGATCCTCTTCCTTAAAAAAGTATCCATCTTAAAATTATAGACATAATATTGTATGATTCTTTCAGTATTCTTTCATTGTTTTCAATTTTGTCCTTTGTATTTTATTTTGCCATGATGAAGATTCATTGTAAGGGACAGTGCATTGCTATGGAAGCACTCTACCACTGGGCTATGTTTCTAGACCCTTTCACTGGTTTTTTTTTTTAAAGACACATGTTATTATAGTTTCTCCCCAATCTTTTTCTATTATATTCAGTTTCCTTAAACAGCTGTCATTGTCTGGAGTGAATAGAAAGATCTCGACTTTCTGCTAAAAGCTTAAAAGCAGAATTAAGAAATGCACTACATAACATTTTCCTCTGTTTTTATTCTGTTGTTCTGTCCAGATTATAATTTGCCAGATCCTTCAAAATATTAATGATGATCAATTGAAATCTACTGACATTATGGAAGCACATGGTAACTAATCAGAGGTCCCTTTTCTGTAGGCAAAAAATTCAGAGAGAACCCAGAAAACTCAGTTAAAGTAGAACTGAGCAAAATTGGCAGGTCACTAAGCAATCTGGAGAGGGCAATTATGAAGGGCTTTGGTTCCACTATTGAATGTAACTATATTCAAAATTATAACCTCAAGGAACTGGTTTATTCAAATCCAGAAAGGATAACATATTTATCTTCATATTGGAGGTGATCATTAATTTGTGTGTGGAAAGCTTAAGGGATACCTTTTGTTATTTCATATTACTGAAAACATACATAGACTCCAGATAGAATGAAAGGTGGAGCATATGAAAGAGTCTTGCAACCACAGGATTAGGAAAAGAAAGAAGGAAACAAGCCTTGTGTGAACGAAATTAGAAGAAAGAGGGAAATGAATTTTCTTTTTTATAGTTCCACAGTGAGGACCATTCTTTGTAGAGAGGATGAAGCTCAAATAATGAAGATAATAGACATAATCAAAGCAAGGTTAATAGAACTCCAAAAAATATGATAGAGAAGCAGTTTTAGAAAAAAAGTCATCTGTAGGCTTATATTTTTTCTACACCTACTTTAATAAGGTTTCTTAAATGCTTTAACCTCCCTTCTAGACCACCATCCACCAGAGATAGTAGAACGAAAAGGTTAATAGGGCAAAGGATGATATGGACCTGTTTAGAAATAGTTCTTTGGAATGATTCTAAACTTCGTTGTCAAGATAGTAGCAGTTCAGTTCACATTAATCAGCAGTGGTAACTCAATCCACTCACAAACACTATTCATGAATTAGCAATGGCAGTTCAACCAGAAGAAACTGTGAGGCTCTGCCAATTGGCCCAAGTCTGTGGAAGGGGCAAGAAGCTGCCTGAATACCTCCAGTTCTTTAGTGCACTTCTTTCCATGATGTCATACAAATGATCAGTGAAGAAGACAAGGTTAACCAATGGCACAGCATTGTCCAAGAAGACCAGCATGAGCAAACTCCAGTGAGGACCAGCAAAGAGTGGCAAAGTGAACCAATGCCACACAGTGTTGTTCATTGTCTGTTGGGTTATATTTGTACCCTTTCCCAACATCACATGTTCTGTTAAGCATCTGTTCCAGCAAAACATCATATGTCCTTTTCCTGCACAGCTTCTAGGAATGCACCACGTGTCTGTCAGCAAAAACATATTTTCATAAGAAAGTTTCTAGAAAAACATCACATGACACAACTGAGTCTCCAAAAAACCCAGAAATTTCCACTTCAGTCATCACTGGAACATTTCCAGAAAGATCACCCAGTGGAAATTTTCTAGAAAAAAAAAAGAGTAGAATAACTAGAAGAATCAAAAGTGTTTAGAGGTGCAGAGGAAATAGTTGTCAGCTGAAAGAGAGAGAGAGAGGGAGAGAGAGAGAATGTGGAATTAGCTGTGTATAGGCACCTCAGTAGGCATGTTACTTTAATGAGTCCTCTGTCACAAAGACTTGGGTATTTCCTTGAGAAAACCAAACTGCAAGTTTAAGATGTTGGTTTTCAAACTGTAGAAAAAGCAGAGTTGGCTTGAGACTTTGACAGATTAAGGATGACATCTCGGCACAGCTTTTAAATAAATACACAAATTGCCTTATCTGTGCTTCATGTTTTTTGCCTACTTAAATGTGTAGAGTAATACCCGTGTCCTAAGTTTGTTATGAGAGGTAAATGATGTACCATGTAAAGAGTCTAATTAGTTTATAATTGGAATTTAATAAATGGCATATGTTTTTTGTTATTTCACTTTCCACATAAAAGCAAGCTATGAGTCTTGATGACAAAATTTTGTGTACTTAATTCATGTCAGAAGCAAGTGAATTGGTTACCATTAAAAAAGGAAATAAATGAAATAAAACAAATATAACACAGAAGCCCACAGGGTTTTTGAAAAGAATGAATAATTCTTCCTATGAATGACTGTATATCACTGAGTAGGCCGAATTATTTGGAATGAATTGTATTATTACATTGATTCTTCCTAAAATGAAGTTAGCAGTTGGGATATAGCTTTCATAAGAGAATAAAAATTATGATGGAAAGGGATTCATATTCATATGCTTTGTTTTGTTTTCATCTTGTAAACTATCATGAGAATGAATTAATAGTGCTACTTTCTCTTCATTAAACATTTGTCAGAAGCAAGCAATATCAGAATTTTAATGCCCATCTATTATTCAAATTCACGCTATTCTTTTCTTTTTAATATTCTTGGCTTACATTGTTTGACATGCTATAGCATTTTGCAAAATACTTAGACCGTACAATCATGAAAATGGAATGTGAAATTAGAAATAAAAATGGAAATCAATTGTAACTGATGATTATTCTATTGTTTCCATAGTTTCAAAAACAGTCCCAACAGAAACCATTCCCAATAGACCACTATATTTTCATAATTTAGAGTTTCTTTTCAGTTATGAGTTTTTGTATACTCCAGTGATAATCACAACCACACAACTTAACGTAAATGAATATCCTATAGAGAAAAGCCTGTATACCATGTCCGGATTTTCCTGAGCATTAACATTTGCTTAGAGCCACAGATTTTTTTAAAAAAGGTTATCTACATTTCTCCACAATCAGGAAAATTTCCATGAAAAACAATTCTGAATTTTGTAATTGTCTATTTTTCCTTTACAGTATTAGAGCAAGAGTTTTTGAGGAACACCATTGATTTATAATTCTTTATCCTTATGTCTGCAAAGCGTTAAAAGTAGGATTTGGGAAATACAATGGAAAATGAAATTATAAGCTAGGGTTATACTTATTAGCTGGATGATTTAGGGATAGTCCCTTACACCTGCATGTTTCAGGTGTCTTTTCCACTCAAGGAAGGTCTTGTATTCAGTGGATGTTTGAAGTTTTCTTAAAGTTCAAATTTTATATGACAATTATCAAGGAAGGACAGACGCCCTATTTGAAAAGGAAGGAAATCTTGCTCTCTGCACAAGAGGCTTCTTTTGTTGCCATTTTTTGGCTGTATAAAACTCCTTTCCTTGTTCAAACAAAGACAGACTGACTGGAGGGAAAAGTCTTCCTGTCATATCAGTCACCTATTCATAGAATTTGGCAATGTTTACAGGATAATTTCATCTGCTCAAGGGATGTTAAGAAATCACTATTGTGGTTTGTAGTTTCTCAGTGATACTGAGGGATGAGGCACACAGACAGTCCTAAAACCACACTTTTGAGGTTGTGAGATTATATATATGTTCCCTATGTTTGTTAGTCTGAATTTAGCTCAATGAAACGTCTATTACATATTGACGTATTAGGAGTAGGTTTTGATACAAATTCAGTCTCCTTTGCCATTTGTATGGCTTTCACACCTTGAAAAAAAGAAAAGAAACCATTCATTTCTAAGAAAACAATCTTTTGACAGCGATGAGTAAGCACAGCACTTCCTTTCTCAGAGCTATAAACGTTACTGGAGAGATAAAATTTACTTTCCCTGCTATAACATTTGAATAATTTTATACCTAAATATTTAGCTATATTGTGAGATGCTTTGTGGGTATCTCCTGAACTGTTTTTATAAAGTGTGGAGGTGGATAAGTTTAGGTTGCAAAAAATCAGACCAAACTCTTATTTCTAAAGTAGAAGCTAGCCTTACTTATACAATGCTTTAATTATGAGCTCAGTAATAACAGCAAACATTAGTGATACAAGCAAAATGGATATGCAGAGAGGATTAGAGGCACCATAAGAATGGGTATTCCTTATATTACTTGATCATAGAAATGTTCTTGTTGCTGTCATATATATTCTGACCTAACTTCTCACTAAAAATAATTAGGATATTAGTGTTTCTCAAGGAATTGGATTTGTAGTATAGGAGCTGATTCATTCTGTGCATTCAATGTTGATATTGAAGTGTCACTTCCTTGATGTGGTTTATAACTGGATGAAAAGCCAGGTCAGCAAGAAGACAAGACTTCTATATAATAAAATGATGAGATATTTTTTAACCTAATGGGACTCTACATGACAAAAATTTTAAGATGATAATAGTATTGGATAAATTATGATCTGCTAGCTCAACCCCCAGAAGGAAAGAATCACTCTATATAATGTTACCAGAAGAGTTACCGGAAGATTTATCGCTTTTTCAGGAAGAGTTTAATATTTATCTATGAGTCTGAATTAAGGTTGGAGAATAAGGAATAAAGCAGGAGATTGCTTCAGTGTCTGCAAATTCTCATACTTCCAGAAGCCTAAAGATAGAAATATCATGCTTTCTGAAAAGACCCTGGTTAAGTACAGTTTTAATTGGCAGCATTAAAAGGATAATTAAAAAGTGTGTTTTAAGAACTTAAAAAAAAAAAAACCAACTTTCTTCAGACATTGGGCACAATGACTCATAAGGTTTGGGGGTAATTGTACTAACAGATTGCTGGGGGCACCTTCCTTTAGATTTATGTTTGATCAAAAGGTAGGAACTTGATAGTTCTTTTAATCATATCATCTGATCCACAAACAATTTGTGTAATGTGGATGCAGTCATAATATATCTCTAAATCAACAGAAAAGCAGCACCTCTCTTGAGGAAGTCCCTGGAGACACCTTATGTGATAAGTTTGTTAAGAAGGAGGATTATCATTAGTGTCAATAGACCCAGGAAACTTGGAAAACAGATGTGGGTAATCCACCACATTTTGGCTTCCAACAACTGTCTTAGTTATGTCCAGCTGTGCTAATCCATCACAGCACAACCTGCTATTTACCTTCCTTGTACTGTTAGGGGTTTAAGAGTAAGATGAAAGAGAATCAAGAGTTATGAGGTAATTTAGAACTTTCTAGAATTTCAACTTCTTTCTTTTATTTCCTCTGATCTGACACTATTGACAGGCAAACATAATACCTAACATAATAATTGCAGCTAGAGCTTTCATCAGGCTGCCAAAACCAATATTAGGAAAATAAAGTCATTTGCTGAGCTTCTTGTTTATAGTATTCTTTAATACTATACAGAATCATTTGATAGAAACTAGACAAGAATAAAATTTGTTAGGCAGCTATCCATCTTTAGTGTTTTGGCTCTTTCACATAAGGATGATCTGTCAGGCATTCTTATAAAGGATAAATAGCTAAATATAAGGAACAATCTGAAAAAAACCCTCTAAAGAAACATTTATGATAATTCTCAACGGAAAAGACAGAGAGAAGGAAAGACAAGGAGAGAGGAACAAATTCCAGAAATCCGAAATCATCATCCAAACGCTGCCATGGTGCCAATTTGTGGTTTTGTAGTTAAGTCGGAGTGGGTGTGGGTGTGTCAGTGTGTCTTCTGAAGACCAGATATGTAGGTAGGCAGACAGATAGTCAGACAGACAAAGAGATAAATAGATATAACTATATACATGATATACCATTCCAGATGGTGAACGGTTTCTTTCCCTGTGTGTCCCCTCAATATATATTGTTCACAGTTAGTAGCCCATGAGTCCTTGTTAAACTGAAAATGGAGTCTGAAGCTGTACACTAATGAGATGAGGTCTTCAGTTTTATCCTGTGCCAAGAGAAGAGTTCATACTTTGAAGTCTACATGAAGTTTTGATGTGTTTTCTTTGATGTTCATATTACTAAGTAGTGTGAAAAAGAGGCAGTTTTACACACTCCTCTGGATCTTGCCTTATTCTTCATGGCAAGAAGTGTTGGTTAAGGACTAAGGTTAAGGTCTAAGATGGAATCTGACATTAACACTAAAGTTTAACCAGTAGTTTTTCTTATGTTTATATAAACATAAAAGACACATTTCAAAATTTCATTTTTATGATTTAAGCTATTAAATCAACACTTAAAAATTACTCTATTTCTTCTAGAGTAACTTGAAACCAGATGGGTAATTTCATAGTCATGAGGCTATTTAAGGTACCATAAAGGAGAATAAAAGATCCAACAATACATATAAGCTCCACAGACTGTCTATGGTGCTTCATAGGTAAGCTACAAGACCTTTGAGGTGTAGTATATTGATTATGCCTTTAAGGTCTGTTCATATGGAAGGTGTTCACTATATTTAGGTTAAGTCTTATAAAGTCACTATTTGTTGAAAGCAACAGAAGACTTAATGTTGAGATGTTGTTTGGTTCAATCTCAGAGTTAAGCTCCTCTGCCATGCCTCATTGAAATGAACTGGAAACTTCCAAAATTTTGGGCATGACCATTAGGATAATAATACAACTTTAATCAACTGTGTGACTTTGGTATGCTATCACAGTATATTGAAAACCAAGTTGCTTATCTGAAAGATAGAGCAATTAAAAAAAAACTTCATAAAATGATTGAGGTAAATTAAATTCAGACAGAGTGTACAAAAGTTATTTATGTAATGTTTCTAGTAAATAATGACGCTATCTCAGATAGGCTGTTCTTAGATCTAGCACTGAAAAAGTCCTGAGGAGGCTACATATAAAGACAGAAAAAAAGGCCCCTGTCTGCTTGGTATTTGGCCAATTAGTTAGGAAATGTAGAGTGATCACTAATGAATTTCTTTTAGAATGATAAAACAAAAGTTCTAAAATTAGGCTATAATGACAGTTTCCCAAGTCCATGAGAGTATTAAAAAATCACCTAATAATACACTCAGAATGAGTGAATTAAATGATATGTGAATTATATCTCAGTAAAGCTATTTTTAAAAATTATGACGAGGGATGTCCTAGTTAGGATTACTATTGCTGTGATGAAACACCATGGGTAAAATGCAAGTTGGAAAGGAAAGGGCTGATTTGTCTTACACTTCCATATTACTTTATCATCACAGGAAGTCAGGACAGGAAGCTGGAGGCAGGAGCTGATGTAGAGACCGTGGAAGGGTGTTAATTATGAGTTTGTTTTTCTGCCTTGCTCTGACTGCTTTCTTATAGAACCACAGACTACCAGTCCAGAGATGGCACCACCCACAATAGGCTGAGCCCTTCCTCATCAATCACTAATTAAGAAAATATTTGACAGCTGGATCTTATGTGGAGAATTTTTGCAATTGAGGTCCGTTCCAGTGACTCAAGCTTGTGTCAGGTTTATATGAAAATATCTAGCACAAGGGACACACATGAGGAATTTAGAGCAACATGTCAAAGTTATTTAAGAAAACAAGCTTGGGTCTTGAAAGGTGGCCCTGGTGGTTAAGAATACTGGCTTCTGCTTTAGAGAACATGAGTGCAATCCCCAGTACTCACATGGTAGTTCACAGCAATCCGTAACTCCAGTTTCATAGGATCTGATCCCTTCTTCTGGCCTTTAAGGCCAGCAGACATGCACCTGGTTCACAGATACAGGCCACCACATCATACATATAACATAAAAATTAAAGTTAAAAAATAACATAAAGCTTTAATTTGGCCTCACAAGGCTCATTTATAGGCTTGAAAAAGACAAACAAATAAACAATCCTCTGAACACTTCTTGAATTAATCCAGCTTAGCATGAGACATCCTCATAAAATATTATTTCTAATTGGCTATTTCTGGTAGTAGCCACAGAGGAAGAGGCTATTTCTTGCTATTCAGCTTCTAGCATTCATCTAGTTTTGATATAACAAATGTCATGAACTAAAGATTTATTTTAAGATTACATCAACACTGAGAAATAAAAGCTATGACTAGTATACTGTTTGGCTGCCTCCTGTATCAGGCTTCTCAGTGTTTGGTGCATAGTCACACAAATAAGAAAGCTGTATTCTCCAACACTTTCTCATGCCAATCTCAAAAGCTCAACATGAGTCTGGTTTTGAACAGCAGCACAGCTTGGACAATATTCAGTTACCACACAGAGTCAGAGCCATGTAAAAAACAGACCATGGAGGCCTAAAATGAGGGCATAATAGTAACTAGCCCAGATGATCACATTACATTTTCCTCTTCTAATTGTCAGACATTTACGGAGACACAATTTGGAGATGCATTTGGGTCTCATTTGATCCCTATGTAGAAACTGAACATTTGCTAATAAAAGGCCAAATTCTTAGGCAGGGGCTTTATACACAGATGTAAATCTAGGCAGGAAGATATTCCAGTTCTGAACACTGTGTTATAATGCATTTGTAAATAGCCCAACCTCAGTTATGAATTAGTATTTTTCTGATGCAAAAGTGTTATTCAGTGAATTGGGTTTTTCTCCACCGTCTATGCAATATATAGATGCAGTTATGAGAGATTATAATTTAGTGGTTTCATCCTCATTTACACATCACCTTTCTAAAATGCAATATCTTGCTGCTTAAATGTGTTTTGTTTAGTCCACAGCACATGTGAGTCACACTCAAGATTAAATAGTAACAGCATAGTGCTACAGCACAGCCAGGCTACTCTGTTGGAATGATTCTTATCTTTACATGAGCTGGGCATTGCAAGCAGGAAAGATCAGCTCCTGTGGCTGTGGAAGAGGCAATGTCTCTTTGAAGTGCTTTTCCAGTCCATTTGTTCCGAGGCTTTCAGTGCCCTAATGTTTTCTTCTGGGTACTTGAATCTCGACACTGCTAAATACTATGGTAACCAGTTCTGCTGGGCAGCCCAAGAAAGCTCTGAATCTTTTTCTTCTTTGATCCCTTCCACCTAATACACCTATCCTATGTGCCCAAGTGTTTAGTTTGTTTTGCTCTATGTGATGGCTAGTCAGAGCTGAAGAGGTGAGACTCTCAAAGAGTTCCACTTTGTGTCCTTTTGAGAAAGCATCTTTATCTTAACAAGGGGTTCTAATGCCTTGAATAACAGTTCATGTAAGTTTTGGAAAGCTTTCAGTTCATGAGACCTTTTGCAGCTTTTAAATATTGCTACATAGATTATCATCATCTTCATGGTTTGTATTTAAGAGTAATATTATATCTGTATCTATATTGATGCATTAATATAGTGAAGCCGATTCCATATGGTGATAGACTATAGTCAGCTAAGATATGTGATATGCCACTGGGGCCTAGAAAAAAGAAATACATTTTAACTTAAAAAAAAAGACACACACTGATAAGTGGATATTAGCCTAAAAGCTTGGAATAACCAAGATACAATTCACAGACCACATGAAGCTCAAGAAGAAGGAAAAGTAGGTGCTTCAGTCCTTCTTAGAAAGGGAAACAAAATACTCATGGGAGCAAATATGGGGAGACAAAGTGTAAAGCAGAGACTGAAGGAAAGGTCATTCAGAGACTGTCCTACATGGGTATCTAGTCCATATAGAGTTACCAAACCTAGACATTATTGTGGATGCCAAGAAGTGCTTACTGAAAGGTGCCTGATATAGCTGTCCCCTGAGATGCTCTGACAGAGCCTGACAAATACAGAGGTGGATGCTCACAGCCAACCACTGGATTGAGCATGGGGTCTCCAATGGAGGAGTTAGAGAAAAGACTAAAGGAGCTGAAGGGGTTTGTAACCCCATAGGAAGAACAACAATATCAACCAATCAGACCACCCAGAGAGCTCCCAGGGATGGAAATCACCAACTAAGAAGGGACCCGTGGCTCTAGTTGCATATGTAGCAGAGTATGGCCTTGTCAGGCATCAATGGGAGAGGAGGCCCTTGGTCCTGGAAAGGCTCAACGCCCCAGTGTAGGGGAATTTGATGTCAGGGAGGCAGGAGTGGGTGGGAACACCCTTATAGAAGCAGGGAGAGGGGGGATGGAATAGAGGGTTTCTGGGGCTTGGGGGAACTGGGAAAGGGGATAACATTTGAAATGTAAATAAAGAAAATATCCAATAAAAAAGAAACTAAAGAAAGAAATTAATTGTTTAAGTTAGCATATAAAGTAATGAGTTTTATGATGATGATTTTATACTTGAATATAATTATACTCTGTGCTTCCCCCTATCCTTTTCTTTTTCTTGAGGCAGCATCTCATGAAACCTTCACCAGCTTTGAACTTGCTTTGCAGCTGAGGATGATCTTTTTGCTTCTATCTCTCAAGCACTGGAATGGCAGATATGTGATATCCTTTCATTGTTATCTTTTATTTCCCAGTTACCGCTATTGTTTTCATGTCATTTGTATTCTGTTACCTTCTTGCCAATCCACTTAGCATCCTTCCTCTGCTAAATTCTGCATATGAGAGATAATATGTGTGATGTGTTTTTTTGATATGGCTAATTTCACTTAACACAATGATTTCCAGTTCCACTCATGATCCTGAAATCTAATGATGCCATTTTTTATGGCTGAATAAAATTCCATTGAGTATACATAGCACATGTTCTTTATCCATTCTTCTGTTGATTGGTACTTGGGCTGGTTCCATTTCCTTACTAATATGAATAGTACTGAAACAAACAGAACTAGAAATACCTCTCTGGTATGCTGACTTAGAGTCTTTCATGTGTTTACCCAGCAGTGGTATAACTTAGTTATATGTAGTTTTATTTGTAAACTTTGAGGATCATCCACACTGATTTCCATGGTTTACATTTGTACCAGCAGTAGATAAGGGTTGTGTTTTCCCCACAGGCTTAAGAGTATTTGCTATTTGTTTTCTTGATGATATCCATTCAGACTGGGGAGATAGACTCTCAAAGCAGTTTTAATTTGCATTTTCCCGATGGCTAAGGATGTTGAATAGTTTTTCAGATATTTATTGGCTAGTTTTCTTTCTTCTTTTAAGAATTGTCTAATCAGTTCATTAGACCACATATCCATTGAATGATTTTTTTTGTGTGTTTAACTTTTGCAGTTGTTGCACAAATATTATATCTGATTCATAGTTATCAAATACTTTTCAATTTTATAGATTGTCTCTTACTCTTATGATTGTTTCCTTGCTGTTTCAAATATCTTATTAAGAATTTTGTGTCTATATCTACTGGAAAAACATATGTATAATTTGTCTACTAATTTTAAAAATTAGCTTACTGTTAACTTTTTGCACACGTTGTATTGTATATTGAAAATATGCCTGACATATGCCCTGCTTTTTGTTTTCTTACCCTCTATCTCCCATTAGCCTTGTTTGAACTACTAGATGGCTTCTCTTCTACTTTTTCAACACATACATACATACATTATTTCATGGATTTTATATATCTATATAAATCTAGGAGTGGCAAATGAAAGAAAATTTTTCTTTCATATTTTCTTGATATTATTCTAGGACTGGCTTAATTCACTTAATGTATGTGTTACTTTTCTATTACTGTGATAAAAAACCATGACCAAGGCAATTTATAAAATAACACATTTAATTGGGATTATAGTTTCATGGCATTAGAGTCCATAAAGGTAAGGAAAGAATGATGGTAGGAATACTCACATCTCAAACCATATGCAAGAAGCAGAGAATATACTGGAGATTGTAGAAAGCGTTTGAAACCACAAAGCCTGATCCAAGTGAAAGACTTACTCTATAAAAGCTATACTCCTTAGTCACTTCCAAACACTTCTACTAACTGGGGACCAAGTATTAAATTATGTGAGATGATGAGGACCGTTCTCATTTACTCTACCAGATTCTACTTCCTGGCCCACACAGCTGCATGCCATATCATAATGCGAAGTGCATTTGGTTCAACTTCTAATGTCTCCATAGTCTTTCACAGTCTAAACACTTCTAAAATCTAGACAGTCTCTTCAGAGACTGAAGGCAATCTCTTAATTGCAACTCCCCATAGAACTAAAAAGCATATTATGTACTTCTAACACACAATGGAACACAATATACAGCACTATTCCAAAATAGGATACATAGTGAGGAAATACTGAACCAAAGCAAGACCAAATAACAACAGGTCAAACTACAAGTCCTATAGTTCCATGTCTGATGTGAAGGGCCTAAATGTTCTTCCCTTATGGCTTTGTTACCTTCTACATACTTCTTTTTTCTCTTCTTCTGGTTCTGTGTGCAGCTCTCATGGGCAGATGGCACATGTACTCTAGCATCTCAATCATCTCAGGATCTCCAATCCAATCTAGGCTCTACTTTCAAAGCTTCATGTAATGGCTTCTCAGAACTTCCATGCAGAGATTCCCCGATCATACATCTGCCCTCAGTGTCTTCTTGTAACCAAAGAAGATTCCACAACACCTTTTACTATAATATCTTTTATGGCTGCAAAGCTAACACCACATGAAAAATACTGCCATGTTTGGTTGCCAACTGGAATAAATTTTACCTGCCTTGAATCACATTTGTAGCAACATTGATTTGTTGTTGTTTTTGTCCTTTCACAGAGTTCCTTGGAACCTTTGTGTCTGTATCTATTGGAGAAATTTATGTATAGTTTGCCTATGGATAAGAAGTTTGTATAGTTTTTCAAATATTTATTGGCCAGGTTTTCTTCTTCTTTTAAAATTGTATAATCAGTTCATTAGACCACATATCAATTGAATGATGTTTTTGTGTGTTCAACTTTTGCAGTTGTTACATGAATATTATGTCTGATTCATAGTTATCAAATACTTTTCACTTTTATAGACTGTCTCTTTACTATTCTGATTGTTTTCTTTGCTGTTTCAAATATCATATTAGGTCTTTCTCTGAAGGCACCCATTTATTCCAATGCAGATTAGGGTTCTCCTTAATCTCTTTATTTCTTTTAGCAAAAGTTAGCCTTGGTGCCAACATTAAATTTATTGGTATTCTTTTCCTCATCAGACTGCACATTTTGTATTTCTTTTTTTCCTTACTTATTCCTGTTCATTGTAGACCTGTGTTAAATTGATAACTAACAACTATAGGACAGAGTCTGTATTAGGCTGTCTTGAAATATCCTCCAGAAAAGAAATTAGTACATTACCTTTTAATTTGGTCTCAGGAAACTTCTTAGGAATAGAAAAGAAAGCAGACACATTATTTCGCAAAACATCAAATGAATGGTCGCTAGCTCAGTTGCTAATATTGCTGTGATAAAAAGACATGACTAAGGAAAACGATTTAATTGCACTTGGAGTCCATGATAGTAGACTGAAGGCATGGCCAGCAGGAACAGCTGAGAACTCACATTTTAAACTGTAACCAGGAGGTAGAGAGTACACTGAGGATGGTGTCTGTCTTTTGAAGCCTTAAAGACCACCTGTAGTGACACACCTCCTCCAACATGACCATACATCCTAACCCTTCCCAAACAGTTCCACAAACTGACAACCATATACTCAAACTTATGAGCCTATGAAGCCATTATTATTGAGGCAATCGCATTGTATATGATTTGTTTTCTTTTTTTTTTTTGATACTTTATTTACATTTCCAATGTTTCCCCCTTTCTAGGTCTCCTCTTTGAAAACCCCCTATCCCCCCCTCTCCCTGCCTCTATGAGGGTATTCCACCTCTTGCTTTTTTTTTCTCTTTCCTTTCTCTACTAAGTTTAGTTGGGATTGCTTGTTTAAGCATGGCCTGGGACTATTTACTGCAGCATGAAGCATGGGCATATTACCAGTGGCTATACTACTCTCCTCAGAAACCATTAACCAATGATGGCTCCTCTGCAAGGGGTGAGACTTTGAGACTATGACCCATACTTAGCAATCCTCTCCATCTCACAGGTCTTATCTTTTTGCTACTCCCTCTACTCAGATGTTCACTGGGCCCTTGAGGTAGTGATCTACATACCCAATTTATGAATGGACACACACCAGTCACTTATTCTTAACATTTTTACCAGCTATGAGTGACTGCACAAACTACTGCTCACTGAGGAAAGAAACTTCTCTAGTCAAGGCTGAGAGTAGCTGAGAGAATATGGGAATACAGAGACAAAAAAATCTGAATGTTCTTATAATTTGTAGTCTAATAGAAAGAAAGATACATAAGAGTATGCTGTGGAATTGAATTAACATGGAGGTGTTTCTTACCCAATCTTTATTTTTCTTAAATATCTCCTCAGGAAAAATATTAGACATCCTTAATTTGAAAGTACTATATGAAGAAAACCTTCCATATAACTTCAGTTTGGGAAGATTTACCTAGTGGTATTCACTCTCATCTTTCTTACCTGATTTTCTGTCTCAAATACTTAGCATACTTCTCTTTCTTCCTGAAGCTATCAATTCCACCATAAGTGTTTCTCTAGGCTTTAGAGAGTCTTAATGCTGGATCCTGTCACTATCATTTCATGTTATGTTCTAGAAGAAAGTTAGTGTCATTGTATAGACTGTGCAACATTTTCTTCATCTTTGAAGGCATCTTGGAGGCTTGTCTTCACTTCCCCAGCAATTGGCTTATAAGCACGTATCATTATTTCAATTTGAGACAACAACAACAAAACAACAACTCAGTCCCAGGGATGGAACTCATATCCTTATACTTTCAAAAATAAAAAAAAAAAAAAAAAGGCCTTTGCTGACTTAGCTATCCCTTTAGCCCAATATTAAAATATATTTAGTAAAGGAGTAAGAAGTCATTTTCTCCTCAATAAGAAGCCAACAGTATTTTTCTTCTGGATTAAACAATAAAATTTCATAAGCATACATGGTACTGCCTTTCTGCTCCCATGACAGAATAATTAGCAGAATATTCTGCTGCATTGTAAGTTAGGCTGAATTTGCACATTAAGGTCATATTTTATTAGACATTTTGGCTTAGATAGCAGATATACCATCAGTCAGATTCTAGAAGTCTAGGTCAACCTATATGAGTAGCTATTAGACTCAATAGATACTAACAGGTTCAGGAATAGAACATGCATAAAAGATTAAGAAGGAACAATAAAAAAATGAGCCATTGGTTGTGGAATTTGTCACATAAAGTTAGATTTAAAGTGACAAGAGTAACTTGAATTACAAAAAACACATGTGAAACTAGTTCATTTTAATCTAAGATGTCAAATGTTCAGCAAGGAAATAATTGCAAATTAAAATTGTACATCATTGGGACTAGAGAGAATAATAGTCAGAGGTTAAGAGTTCAGTTCTTGGGTCCTCTGAGCCCCATTGTCTAGATCTGGCCTTCCTCCTAGGTTCAGAGGAGCCTTGCGGGACCCCGAGAGTGTCCTGACTTCCAGGATGAAACTCTGCCTGACCCATCCTAGTCTGATTCACCCACCACCCAAGCTGGTCCACCTGGGACAGCCTGGGTGAGTGGCACAGAATGGGGTCCTTTGAGTGCTACTATCTAGATCTCTCCTTGCTCCTCAGTTTGGAGGAGATTTACAGGACTTCAAGAGCATACTGCCTCCCTGTGGAAACTTTCAGGGGCCCCAAAACTAATCAGCTTGGAATCTTGCCTGACTAACCATCCTAGTCTGACCTGCCCACCACTCCACCTGGGTATGACTGGGACACAGCCTATAGAATAGGATCCACACATGACACAGCCTGTACAGTGGGGTCTACCTGAGGCATAGTCAATAGTGTAGGATATCTTCATTGTCTGGCCCACAGTTCCCCCCACCTTCCCAAGAAATCCTGTTGTCATAAGGATCCTCCAGTGAACGTCAGGGAAAATCAGATGTCTAAAAGACAGCTTAAGAACACAACCAACAAGACTCAGGAGAATATGGCACCACCAGAGCTCAGCTCTCCTGCAATGACAAAACCTGGATATCTAATGAAACTGAAGTACAAGAGAAAGATCTTAAATCCTATCTTATAAAGATGATAGAGAGTTTTAAAGAGGACAAGAATAAATCCCTTATGGAATTTAGGGAAAATACAATCAAGCAGGTAGACACATTAAAAGGGAAAGGAAATAAATATAAAAAAATACAGGAGAATATGATCAAACAGATGAAGGATATTAATAAAATTGTCTAAGACCTAAAAAGAGAGAGAAAAGGCCAATAAAGAAAACACAAACTGAGGTAATCCTAGATATAGAAAACCTAGGAAAGAGAACAGGGACTACAGGCATAAGCATCACCAACAGAATACAGGAGATGGAAGAGAGAATCTCAGCTGTAGAAGATTCAATAGAAGAAATCAATATATCAGTCAAAGAAAATGCAAAATTAAAACGTTTGTGACAGAAAACATACAAGAGAATTTGGGACTCTATGAAAGACCAAAACTAAGAATAATAGGAATAAAAGTAAGAGGAGGAGGTGGAGGAGGCAGAGGAGGAGGAGGATTCCAAGCTCAAAGGCCACAAAAACATCTTCAAAGAATCATAGAAGAAAATTTCCTTAACCTAAAGAAATAGATGCCAATAAAGGTACAAGAAACTTACAGAACACCAAACAGATTTGGAACGGAAAAGAAACTTCTCCCAATACATAATAATCAAAACACTAAATATACAGAAAACCAACAACAAAAGAGTTTTAAAAGCATCAAGGGAAAAAGGTCAAGTAACATATAAAATCAGACCTATCAGAATTATACTAGATTTCTCATCTGAAACTTTAAAAGTTAGAAGGACCTGGGCAGAGGTCTTGCAGACCCTAAGAGAACACAGATGTCAGCCCAGGCTACTACACTCAGCAAAGTTTTCAATTACCATAGTTGGTGAAACCAAGATATTCCATGACAAAACCAAACTCAAACAATAGCTTTCCACTAACCCAGCCTTACAGAAGATACTAGAAAGAAAACTCCAACCCAATGAGGTTAATTACACTCAATAAAACACAAGAAATAAATAATTTCACACCATTAAAACCCATAGAAAAGAAACACACACACACACACACACACACACACACACACACACACAACCACCACTAACATTAAAATAATAGGAAATAACAATCATTGCTCATTCATAGCTCTCAATATCAATGGACTCCATTCTCCAGTAAAAAGACACAGGATAATAGAATGAATGGGTAAACAGAATCTATCATTCTGTTGTATACCAGAAACACATCTCAGCAAAACACAGACAGTCATCAGTATAAAGAGGTTAAAAAAAAAAAAAAAGGCTTTCTAAGCAAATGAACTGAAGAAGCAAGCTGGTGTAGCCATTCTAATATCTAAAATAGACTTTAAATTGAAAGTAATAATAATAAAAAAAGACAGGGAAAGACATTTCATACTCATCAAAGGAAAAATTCATCAAGAAGACATCTCAATTCTGAACATCTAGTTCCCAAATGCAAGAGCACCCACATTCGTAAAAGATACATTTTTAAAGCACATCAAACCCTACACATTAATAGTGTGAGAGTTCAATACCTCACTATCACCAATGGATAGGTTATTGAGACGGAAACTAAACAGAGAAATAATGAAACTGACATAGGTTATGATTCAAAATGACCTGTAGAACATTTCACCCAAACACAAAAGAATATACCTTCTTCTTAGTACCTCACGGAATCTTCTCCAAAATTGACCATATAATTGGTCAAAGAGCAAACCTCAACAGATACAAGGTTGAAATAATCCCTTACATTTTTATCAAGTCACCTTGGATTAAAGCTGCACTTTAGAACAGAAACAATAAAAAGCCTACAAACTAATGAAAACTGAAAAACTGTCTATTCAGTGATCACTGGGTCAGGGAAGAAACAAAGGAACAAATTAAAAGACTTTCTAGAATTCAATGAAAATAAAGGTACAACATACCCAAACTTATGGGACACCAGGAAAGCAGTGCTAAGAAGAAAGTTCATAGTGCTAAATGATGAAGCTAGAGATACTAGAGAGATTTCATATCATACTAATGAGTTAAAGACATGTGAAGGCTCTAGAAAAACAAAGCAAGCACACCCAGGAGGAGTATATGTCAGAAAATAATCAAAGCCAGGGCTGAAATCAATAAATTAGGAACAAAGAGAACATTACAAAGAATCAACACAACCAAGAGATGGTTCTTTGACAAAATCAACAAGATAGACAAACCCTTAGCTAAACTAACTAAAAGGTAGAGAGACAGTCCAAATTAAAAATTCAAAAATGAAAAGGAAGTCATTACAACAGACAGAAGAAATCCAAAGAATCATTAAGTCTTACTTCAAAAGCCTGTACTCCAAAAAATTGGCAAATCTAAATGAAATGGTTGATTTTCTAGATAGATACCATTTACCAAGGCTAAAATATACTCAATAAAATACTCACCAACTGAATCCAAGAGCACATTAAACACATTATCCAACATGATCAAGTAGGCTTCATCCCAGGGATGTAGGAGTAATTCAATATACAAAAATCCACCATATAAACAAACTGAAAGAAAAAACCTGGATGATCATCTCACTAGATGCTGAAAAAGCAATTGACAAAATCCAACACTCCTTCATTATAAAAGCCTTGGAGAGAGCAGGGATACGTGGGGCGTATCTAAAAATAATAAAGGCAATATACATCAAGCCAATAACCAGCATCAAATTAAATGGAAAGAAACTTAAAGCATTTCCACTAAAATTGGGGACAAGACAAGGCTGTCCAGTTGCCCGTTATCTCTTCAATATAGTACTTAACGTTCAACTAGAGCAATAAGACAACCAAAGGAGATCAAGGAGATACAAATAGAAAAGGAAGAAGTAAAAATATTGCTATTTGTAGATGATATTATAGTATACATATATGGCTCCAAAAATTCTACCAGAGAATTCCTAAAATTGATAAACACCTTCAACAAAGTGGCTGGATACAAAATTAACTCAAAGAAATTAGTAGCCCTCCACTACACAAGTGATAAACCGACTGAGAAAGAAGTTAGGGAAACAGTACCCTTCAAAGTAGCTACAAATATCCTAAAATATCTTGGTGAAACTCTAACCAAGGAAGTAAAATACCTGTATGACAAGAACTTTAAATCTCTGAAGAACTAAATTGAGGAAGATATCCAAAGGCAGGATGTTCTCCCTAGCTCTTGGATCAGTAGGATTAACATAGAGAAAATGGCCATCTTACCAAAAGCAATCTACATATTAAATGCAATCCCCATCCAAAACCAACATAATTTTTCAGAGATCTTGAAAGAACAATTCCCACCTTCATATGGAAAAACAAAAAAAACGAAGATAACTAAAATGATCCCGAGAAATAAAAGAACTTCTGGAGGTATTAGTATCCCTGACTTCAAACTTTACTACAGAGCAGTAGTAGTAAAAGTGCATAATATTGATATAGAAACTGATGGGTGGCTCAATGTAATCTAATTGAAGACCTAGAACTAAACCCACATACCTATGAACACTTAATTTCTAACAAAAAAAAAAAAGTCAAAACCTACAGTGGAAAGGGGAAAACATCTTCAACAAATAATGCTGTTCTAACTGGATGTCTGAATGTCGAAGAATGCAAATAGATCCATATTTCTCACCCTGCACAAAACGCAAATCCAAATGAATCAAAGACCCCAACATAAAACCAGACACACTTAATCTAATAGAACAGAAAGTGGGGAGAAGCCTTTAACTCATTGGTACAGGAGACAACTTTGAAGTGGAAACTTTCAGTTTCTTTGGAAAGTTAGTTATGCTAAATAATGTTTTGCTGGAGCACACAGGTGAAAGGATGTATTGCTAAAGCAAGAATGTGAACAACCTTTTTTCTGAAGCAGACACAGGTGAAAGGATGTTTTGATATAGCAAGCATGTGAAAGAACACTTGATGAAGGAGTATAACTATGACTCCAAAGACAGTGGAAGACAAGCACTGAGCTTTGGTTTGGTTAGTTCTGCCTCTTTATTCTTCACTAACCAGCACATATTGGTTTGCCTCACACAGCATTTTTGAGCTCACCTTGTGATAGTGCTGCCATTGAGAGAAACTCGCCAAAGAACTGCTTGATAGGTTCCTGTGACAGTTTGCTACTTCTGAGGCCTTGCTTCAGGCCAGATGGTGAGCCTAGTGGTTTCTTCAGGATTGACCTACAGCTGCCTGATGTCTGCTTACTGAAAGGACTGGACTGTAGCTTCTGGTTCTTTCCTGGGGTCTGCTTGCCTAGAGGACATGTCTGCAGCTGCTGAATTATATTTAGTGTTTGATACAGGACTGAACTGCTGCCAAAGAAGATTAAGCTCACCCCCAAAGAACTTTTGCTGAACAGGTCCACTTCCTCCATATCTTAATAACTTTTCTCTTCCACTACATCTGCTGGGTGGTGGACTAGAGAAGAGGTTCAACCCTTATTAAAAGTATATTGAGTTCAGAATACCCAAGTTTCACTTCACAGTAACCATTGGACTGAGTGTGAGGTCCCAGATGGAGGAGTTGGAGAAGGGACTGAAGGAGCTG
>CM052722.1:68207569-68280803 GCA_028551405.1 Uromys caudimaculatus
TACACATGGAGGGACCCATGGTTCGGACCACATATGTGACAGAGGAGGGCCTTGTTGGCCATTAGGGGGAGGAGAGGCCCTTGGGCCTGAGGGTGTTAGAGGCCCCAGTATAGGGGAATGCTAAGGTAGGAAGACGGGAGTGGGGGGGGCGGGTGGGTGGGTGGGGGAATACCCTCATAGAGGCAGGGGGAGGGGGAGAGGAGAGGGGGTTTCCAAAGTGGAGACCTGGAAAGGGGGAAATATTTGAAAGGTAAATAAAGTATCAAAAAATAAAAATTAAAAAAAAAAAGAATTCTATGTTACATTAAAAAAAAAAAAAGTATGTTGCAAAAAATTTATATGTACACAACTTCCTGAACAAATACTAGTGCCTTGGGCATAAGGTCAGCAAGTAATAAATGAGACCTCAGGAAATGGAAAAGCTTCTGTAAATCCAAGGACACCATCATCAGGACAAAAAATTAGCTTACAGATTAGGAAAAGTTCTTCACTAACCCTGTATTCAAACAGAGGGATAATATCCAAAATGTATAAATAACTCAAGAAGTTAGATACCAACAATCCACAAACCCAATTTAAAAATGAGGTACAGAGCTAAACAGAGAATTCTAAGCACAGGAATCTCAAATGTACAAGAAGCACCTAAAGAATGTTCAGTGTCTTTAGATATCAGGGAGTGGCAAATCAAAACAACTCTGAAATTCTACCTTACACCCATCAGAAGGGCTAAGATCAAAAAGTCAAAGGACAGCACATTGCCAGAACAGTGCCACAAGGCAGAAGAACTGGTCAGGTTGAAGCAGATTCAAAATTCTGGTAAATCTCACAATTGAGAACAGTAGGCGTTGGAATCACCTCCAGTCCAGACTACCTGTTCTAGAACATATGACCATCATACACCACTAAGAGGACCATGATAACTGATCACATAGCATGAAACCCTAGAATTTTCTAGATAGGCCTCCAGTGTTTAGTCAATGAGCTTCCTTTCCTGGGCATCCCTTTTTGCAAAAGGTATTTAATCCCTGGTTCACCCTGAGTAAGATGTATGCATTTTCATCTGCCATGAATAAAACAGTTTAGACAAGCAAGAACCAGCTCCTTCATTAAGGAATGGGAGGTGAGGGAAGCTTTGTCTTAAAGAGCCACATCTAGACCTTCCACAGAAGGTCCCTCTTCCAACCCCTCTATACTTTTGGCATCCACTCAGAGCCAAGCTGGATTCCATCCCTTCCCAGGGGTCAGTGAGGGCTTTGGGTACCGCAGTCTCAATGCCTTACAGTCCCCAGTGGTATCTGGGTATACAGGAGAACCATAGCTACAGTTCTAGATCTCACTGTTTATCTTCTGGAAAAACATGAACTGAGACCCAATCTTAGATTGCACTTCACTGTCCCTGAGCAGCATGTTGGAAGCCTGGAACCCCAGCAGTGAGGCAGAAACACAACCTTAGGACTTTGCTTTCCGTGAGTGGCATGTTGGTGGTCCTGCATCCCAGCAGTGAGGCAGAAATACAGACCAACAACCCTAGATGTCTCTCAACTGAAGAATGGATACAGAGAATGTGGTATATCTATACAATGGAATCCTACTCAGGCATTAAAAACAAGGACATCTTGACTCCATATTTGTTCCCATGAGTATTTTGTTGTCCTTTATAAGAGGGACTAAAGCACCCACACCTTGGTCTTCCTTCTTGAGTTTCATGTGGTCTGTGAATTGTATCTTGGAAATTCTGAGATTTTGGGCTAATATCCACTTATAAGTGAGTGCATACTATGTGTGTTCTTTTGTGACTGAGTTACCTCACTCAGGATGATATTTTCTAGTTCTATCCATTTGCCTAAGAATTTCATTAAGTCATTGTTTTTAATAGCTGAGTAGCACTCCATGTGTAGATGTACCACATTTTCTGTATCCATTCCTCTGTTGAAGGACATCTGGGTTGTTTCCAGCTTCTGGCTCTTATAAATAAGTATGCTATGAACATAGTGGAACATGTGTCCTTGTTATATGTTGGAACATCTTTTGGTTATATGCCCAGGAGTGCTATAGCTTGGTCCTCAGGTAGTACTATGGCCAATTTTCTGAGGAACCACCAGAACACCCTCATAGAAGCAGGGGGGAGGGTATATGGTATAGGGGGTTTCCCTGAGGGGGATAAACTGGAAAAGGGGATAACATTTGAAATGTAAATAAAGAAAATATCCAATAAAAAAGCAAGAACATCGTGAATTTCACAGGCAAATGGATAGAAGTATAAAATATCCTGAATGAGGTAAGCTAGACCCAAAAGGAGATGCATGTTATATATTCACTTATTAATAGATATCAATAGGCCTAAAGAGACAAATTAAAAGGAGAGTACAAGGGAGGATGGTTAAATCTTTCTCAGAATGGGGAAACAAAATAGATATCAGACATCAATGGAAGGATAGAACTGGATGGAAGAGGGGATGGGGAGATGAAGGGGGGTGTTATACATAGGAAGAGCAGGAGAGAGAGAGAGAAGGAGATTGGTTGGGGTTGGTGGTTGGGGCAATCTCTGGGACATGTCAGATGCCTGGGATGGGGAGAGGCCCCAGAATGTCTAAGGGGGCAACTCTTGCTGAGATTCCTAGCAGTGCGGGTTATGGATCCTGAAGTGGCCACTTCCTGTAGCCAGGCAGGACTCCCATTGGAAGGAAAAGGACAACCACCCACCCCAAAACCTTTGACCCAAAATGTGTCCTGCCTACAAGATGTGCAGGGATAAAGAGCAAAGATGGAGGGAGTGGCCAACCAATGACTGCCCAAACTGAGACCCACCCCAGGGGCAAGCGCCAATCGCTGACACTGTTATTAATACTCTGTTATGCTTTCATACAGGAGCCTAGCATAAGTGCCCTAAGAAAGGATCCACCAAACAGCTGACTGAAACAGACACAGATATCCACAGCCAAAGATTGGATGGAACTCAGGGAGTGTTGCGGAAACATTGGGAGAAAGATTGAGGGACCTGAAGAGGTCAGAGACCCCACAGGAAGACCAAAAGAGTCGACCAACCTGGACCCTTGGGGGCTCCCAGAGATTGAATCACCATCCAAAGAGAGAGCACATATGTAGCAGACGAGCAACTTGGTTTTCATGCAGGTCCCCAACAACTGGAGCAGGGCTTGTCCTTGAGCTTCTTTCCTACCTCCCTGTGGATCCTGTGCCTTTAAATGAGGGTGGGGTAGGGGGTTGGAGGTCAGGCGGTGAGGGGGGCAGTGGGGGTTTGGGGTCTGTGGGTAATGGGTAGGGTGGGGAGTTGACACCCAGAGGGGCCTTACCCGTTTATGGGGAATCAGGGGAGGATTTATAGGAGGGGTTACTGGGAGGAGAGGAAGGACTGATATTGAGTTGTAAAGTATATACATAAATACATTTAATAATAATAAAAAAGTATTCAGTTCGCAGCACCCAGATCAGGTGCCTTATGGCCATGTGTAACTCCAGCTCCATGAACAATATGTCCTCTTATGATCTCCCCAGCTACCTGCACTCACACGGGAACATACAGATATATGTACACACACACACACACACACACACACACACAAATGTAAAGATTTGTGCTTTCAAAATATTCCATAGTTATTAATTTAGAGATTAATTTGCCATTTTATTCTGGTTATCATAAAAACTGGTATTAGATTAATCTTTATCCAGAATGCAATTATGAGACAAACATTCATGCAGTTTTTATCTTATTATCAGCATAAATGGCTCATAGATAGAAATGAAGCATAAGCAAGCTTCAAGAATCAAATAATGGTACCCAAGAATGATGATTCAGCTGGAAATGTAGAGGAGATACTCTGCCAAAGAGGAAATTACAAAAGAAGAACCCTCAAATTTCTATAAAACTATCTCAAGTATCTGTGCATCTATCTATCTATCTATCTATCTATCTATCTATCTATCTATCTATCTATCTATGTATTCATGTTTCTATAATCCATGAACCAAATACTTGGGAGCCCTTGAGGAAAATACTTAACTTGGCATATTGACATTTCAATAGAAGTACTTTGTGGTAAAGAGAACTTGGAGTTTTACAGAGGCTTGTTAACCTTGGTAGACTTACCTCTGAGATCTAGGTCATGATTATGGTTATTAATGGTTGATTCTTAGAGGTAAAATTTATGTTTCAATATTTATGGGATTGATTAACGCTAATTAATGGAAAGGGAAGGACTATAAAAGAAGACATTCTAAGGCAATATAAATCCAATATTACCCATGTTCAAATTGATCAGTTAATAATTTACAACAAAGACTCTTCAGAAAAATATAACAAAATCTACAGTTTCTGAAATCCTAGACCTAAAAATTTATACTAACTGTAGAGAAATAAGAAAATTAGAACCGAAAGCAAGACAAAAAGCAGTAAGTATAAAGTGACTTATAGATGATCCAAATTATATAATTAGAAAGTGACCTATAAATATAGTTAATATCAAATTCACAGGCAAATGGGTGGAACTTGAAAATATCATCCTGAGTGACATAATTCAGTCTCAAAAGAACAAACTTGGTATGTACTCACTGATAAGTGGATATATGGCCAGAAGTTCAGAATACCCAAGATTCAATTCACAGATCATATGAAGCCCAAGAAGAATGAAGACCAAAGTGTGGATATTTCAGTCCTTCTTAGAAGGGGGAACAAAATACTAACAGGAGGTAATATAGAGACAAAGTGTGGTACAGAGACTGAAGGAAAAGGCCATGCAGAGATTGCCTCACCTGGGGATCCATCATATACAGTCACCAAACCAGGACACTATTGTGGATGCCTGGAAGTGCTTGCTGACAAGAGCCTGATATGGCTGTCTCCTGAGAGGCTCTGTCAGAGCCTGACAAAGCTTGCAGCCAACCAATAGACTGAGTGCAAGGTTCCAGATGGAGGTGTTAGAGAAGGTACTGAAGGAGCTAATGGGGGTTTGCAGCCCCATAGAGGGAGCAACAGTGTCAACAGGCCAGGTCCCCGGAGCTCCCAGGGGGACTGGACCACCAACCAAAGAGTACAAACGGAGGGACCCATGGCACCGTCCGCATATGTGGCAGAGGATGACCTTGTTGGATATTAGTGGGAGGAGAGGCTCTTGTGCCTGTGGGTGCTCAATTCCCCAGTGCCAGGGCAGGAGATGGGAGTGGGTGGGTGAGTGGAGAATCACCCTCATAGAGGCAAGTAGAGGGGAGATGGAATAGAGGGTTTCTGGAGGGGAGATCTGTAAAGGGGAAAACATTTGAAATATAAAGAAAAAAATCCAATAAAACATTATAGCTAGTATCTTAGAGGAAACAATAGTCAATATGAGTAAACAACTGAGAATTTCCAATAGAGAAACAGAACCTATCAGGCAATTGACTCCTTTTGTATTTCAAAGTAAACTATCAGAAATGAAAATTTAACTTTATATATCTAACAAACTTTCATAATAATAGGAAAGTCAATGAACTAAAAATTTCTAAGACATTATTAAGCATCCAACATATATGAATTTAGAGTCATACAAGTAAGGACAGAGGCATGATGGGGCATAATCATAAAGATTAATAGGAAAAAATGATATAGAAGTTTCTAGAAACATAAGACAAGGCAAAGTAGAACAAAAAAAAAACAAAAACAAAACAAAACAAAAGAAAATAAACAACAGCCCACCTGTAACACACCACAGCCAAGTTTTCGAAAATCAAAAGCAAAGAAATAACATTAGGAGCAGCAAAAAAATAAGACCTATTATTTCTTGTGAAAGGATGATAAAAAATGAAAGTAACTAGATTCACTTTTTAAAATGCTAGGTGAAAATCATCAACCTAGAGCTCAATATTCCATGAAAACATAGTTCAGGAATGAGAGTGAAAGAATGCATTTTTACATAATGGAAGCTGAGAAAATTTATTGCCCTAACACTTAGTCTATAAGAAACACTAACGGAAGTTCTTTAAATTGATGAAAATTACAAAAGATGGAAAACTATATCGATAGGAAGAAATAAAAGCAACAGGAATAATAGGTATGCAGGAAATAACAAATCTTCTCTTTGTAATATTTAAAGTTAACTGAGGGTTTAAATAAAAAAACTACATTGAATTGTTTCATTTATAACATGTATAGACAAGGTAAGTGATAGCAATAGCATGATGGTGAAGATAGGATATTTTTACCATTCATGGTGGTATACATTTGCTTTAATTTGTATATTTAATTATATGGCAAAAAGATGAAGATGAATAGATTAAACTAAGAACAACTATAGAAGTAAAACAAAGAGTTATAACTAGGAGTCCAAAACACAGTTGCAAATGGGCTGTGGAAATTACTGGATTAATCCACAAGAAAATTTCTAATTGGAAAGCATTGCATATTCCACTAATCTTCATGCATTTATGCATATGGTTATACTTAACTGTGCAGTCTGGATAGTTTTGTATTTTGTTGTTCCTGTTGTTTCTGTTACTTAATTTATTTTTACCTCCAATTATATGCATCCAATAATTTGTATAAAATAATGAAGCAAGACAGAATTGCATTTTGTAGGCTAGGGAGATATTTCAGGGGATAAAGGCACTAGCTGCCAAGCGTGACAACCTAAGTTAGATCTCTGAGAACCACATGCTGGAAGGAGCAAAGCTATTCTTACAAGCTGTCCTGTGCTTCTACACAATACTGCAAGATCTGTGCATTCCCATACATATGCACATTCACACAGACACACACACACACATTGCACACACATATAAATAAAAAATTAAAAGACTGAAAGCTAATTTAGAAAGAATCATATTTTGTATTCAAAGGTTATGCTTCACATGCAAATGTATTTGTATATCAAAATTTAAGGATGTAAAAATGTATAGACAATACAAATGTCAAGTATAAGATAAAATCATGTCAAGATTAAACCAAAACAGAATTTTTAAAAGTAAGATTGTTGAAAAGAATAGGTATCTATATATCTATATATCTATATCTATCTATATCTATGTCTATATCTATGTCTATATCTATACAAAATATGAATATATTCAGGCAACATAAATAATCATATATGCACTTATCAAAAGACCTTCAGAACACCAAAACAAACTCTCACAACTAAAAGGGAAAGGTAAGCAAGTATACTATCATGTGCTGATACCATAGCTGCTCTATTAGAGATCGTTTTCTTAGAGAACCATGAAAGTAAAAAGCATGGGTGATAGCAATTTGGCTGTCGCTGGAG
The DNA here is from genome assembly GCA_028551405.1 of Uromys caudimaculatus. Classification (NCBI taxonomy): domain Eukaryota; kingdom Metazoa; phylum Chordata; class Mammalia; order Rodentia; family Muridae; genus Uromys; species Uromys caudimaculatus. The sequence continues at coordinate 68,214,823 of CM052722.1, forward strand.
ATAAAAAATGTCTCCACAGCCACTTACCTGTGGGACTCCCATATCCTTCACAGCTTCTAAATATGGTCTGCAATATTTCTGCAATTACATGTGGGTATATGGTCATGGGAGGAGTGTCAATTGCATATCTCCAACTCCCTGTGCTATGGCTCATGTTAAAAGAAAACATGACAAAAATCTCTTAAAATAAATTAATTAAAATGGAAATGAAGCACACTAAACATAGGATGTAACAAAAACATTACTAAGAAGCAAGTTTATATCAATAAAAACCCACACCAAACATTAGAGAGATTTTAAGGAAATAGCTTACCAATACAAGTAAAGTTGCATTATACAACAGCAATATACTAAAGGTTGGAAAAAGGTGAGTAGAATAGGAATGGTCAGTAGATGGTTAGCAGATATAGGACTGCATTTCGATACCAGGAGTTAACCCCTAATATTTCATAACACAGTAGGTTAACAATTATTGAAAACAATGGCATGTCTTAAAATTCTTAATTGAGAGGATTTAATATGTTCCCAACACAAAGAATACAAGATATCTGAGATGCTATGTTTGAATTAAATGAACTTAATTGAAAATTTTCCAAAATTAATGACAAATGCTAAATACATTGATGGACATGCCAAGGTATCCAACATTTGTTATTGTATAATATGTTTAGTGTCTCCTACTTGATTTATAGACTCAGTATAATCCATGCAAAAATTTCATCATAGCAGAAATTAACATAAGAGCTTTTTTTGATAGTGCTTTGAGTTGAACTCAGGGTCATTGTAGGATAGGCAAGCTCTAAGATACATTTTGAGCTGAAAGAATGGGTTTTAAGCTTACTGTAAGAATAGAAAGAAATTAACTATAAGAGCCAAAATAATGTTTAAATAAAAACGAAGTTAGTGAAGCAATGCTTCTTGACTGCAAGCCTTGCTGTAATGATAGAGTAATCAAGAGCATAGAGTTGCATAAGGACAGATGAACAAATCAGGAAATCACAATTGAGACACCAAAGTACATTCATATATAGAAGATCAATTCAAATTTTGAAAGTAATTTCAAAACAATACAAGAAAAGAAGCCCTTACCACAAATTGTGCTGGAATAATTGGTCAACATATAACAATCAACCAATCTTGAGCCCTAGCTAACAACATATATAAAAACAGAGAAGGTAATATATGTATCACAGATGTATGCTTGACAATTAACACCACAAAGCTTTTAAATGAAAACATGAAATCATACTTTTATAATTTTGAGAAAAGCAAATCATTATGACAAGAACAGTAATTATAATATTTAAAACAATAATTTGCATAGCAAAAAAGGTGGCACAAGAAAGAAATGAAATCAGCTAGCTACATATTGGGAAAACTCTAATTCCATATATCTGAAAATGATAATATATGGCATATATAACAAATGCTTACAGACCCACAGTTAATGAAAACAGCAAATAATAATTTGTCAAATATTTTGAAAAGATATGTCACAGAAGATGATCGATTTGTTACTGTATAATTGGCACATATAATATTACACATATTGAGTGGAAGTTATCAAGTAATTTGGTTTCCAGCTTGGACACTTTGGTACAGGTAAGTTATGAACTGAAGTCCAAAGTACACTCATGCCAGGTTTTGACTCCAGCTTTCATTCTGTCACTTAAACACTTCCAAACATTTTATAAACTTTAAAAGTAACTGAAGATAGATGTCCAAAATACTTCTGAGGCAAAATTTATCTTTATTAACGATGCTACTGTTAATTTACTTTACTTTTTAAGGTTACTGCATCTTCCAGTATATATGTGTGTGGCGGGGAGATGGGCTTACATCATACCCTCGAAGGCAAAGGCTTATTCTTTAAGGCTTATTTCTAATTGAAGCTTCTCTGTCATTATTGGCAGACAATGTGAACTTGAAGAGGTGAAGCCTAGTGTGATGTCTTCAGGTCATGAGGGTCCCACCACTAAGGAACATACACTGTGATTGTCTACACTCCTGACCCTAGTCTCTCTTCCTGGTCACAAGATGAGTAACTTTGTCTTACATGTGCTCTTGCCAGGATTGAGGAGTCCAAATATTCATGGATGGGAGTTCCTAAAAGCGTAAGCCCAAATATATTTACTTACTATAGGTTATCTTGGGTATTTATATCCATAGCAGCAAGTTGACTAACACTTTGTATATATACACGTAGTTTTCAATGTGAGAAATGTGATATATTAATGAAGACTTTGGAATTAGAACACAATATTTTTATGGATTTCCAATGCTAAGATTTGCCTTGTAAGATTATCACAGAACAGGAAGACTTTTATAGCCCCATCAGCATAATTTAGTAACAGGTTTTTCAGGTCGCTTTTTGAGATGACACTATCCAGGGAAAGATCTCACTTTGTCATTAGTGGATGTGCGACTGGCTCACTGGCAGAAAGAATAACAAAGTATGTATTGATTTCCGTTAGCAAGTTGGAGACATTACCATCATTAGCTCCTGGGCTTCAGATCATTTCAGGTTTGGCCTCCCTGAGCAAGTCCCCTGTAACTCCCTTCAGTTTGTCACCTTGTTAACAGAGTTCTTCTTCCTTTTTTGTTTTTATCTGAACTATAAGAGCAACAGTGTGATCTAATATAAATGTTTTATGAAGTAGTTTTGTCAGCTACTGATGTTTTACAGAAATGCACACTGGGTGGTATAATTATTTAAAGTTTAAAATGTGCTATACAGAACTCTGTTTTAATAAGCATTTTAGAAGTTGAATAGATGAAGTTCAAAGGACAAACACTTTTTAAACAAAATTACTCATTTCATTTTACATGTTTGAAATGATTAGTTGAAAGCGGCTATTCTAGCTAAAAATGATCTCCTTTATCTTAATTGTTAATACAATTAACTGCAGTATAATATCTACTGGTTTGAACAATAATCGTACACATTAATGAGGTATATGCTCATTTTTATCCTCAGGCATCAATTTCCCAGATAAAAACACACACACAAAGATTTTGCATTTTCTATTAATTCAAATTCATAAAAATATTTTTTACTTTGCTTATTATACATATTACCTAATATATGAGTACATTAAAATCATGTTTTAAAATGCTCTTTATTCAACACTTGTTTGCGTTATGAGATTCAAAGGAAAACCGAACAGGGGGGTGATCATTTTAACATGTCAACTGACTGCCTTTACTATGTGGAAGATAATCTAGAATGGACTATTTCTTTCTTTGGAAGTGCATTCATCATAGGTGGAATGTGAGAGGGTCTCAGAAAGGTGTGATGGTGGAAAACCCAGAGAACCTGTCTTGATGACTGAGTGGCTTTGAGGAGAATGAAGGAGACCCTATGACTCTGGGCTTTTCTTATTCTTATATTTTAAAAATGGAAAAAATATCTTCCTCCTAAAATTATAACCATACAAATTATATGGTTAAAATAACAGGATATAATATTATGTTTGGTATATATAGCATATATACACATAACATAACATAGACAGATTAAATTGATGCAATCAACACTCCTATTTGTTAGAAGTTTTGAAATATGCAATGAATCATTCTTTTTTTGGATACTTCACTTACATTTCAAATGTTTTCCCTTTTCCAGGTTTCGCCTTTGGAAACCCCCTATCCTATCCTCCCTCCCCCTGCCTCTATGAGGGTATTCCCCCACCCACCCAACCACTCCAGTCTTCCCTCCCTGGCATTCCCCTATACAGGGACATCTAACACATTCAGGCCCAAGGGCCTCTCCTCCCCCTGATGGCCAACAAGGCCCTCCTCTGCCACATATTTGGCCAGCACCATGGGTCCCTCCATGTGTATTAATTGGTTGGTGGTCCAGCATCTAGGAGGACTGGGGAGGGGGGGTCAGGCCAGTTTATAGTGTTGCTCCATCCATGGGACTGCAAGCTCCCTCAGCTCCTTCAGTCCCTTCTCCAACTCCTCCATCTGGGACCCCATGCTCACTCCAAATGTTGCTGTGAATTGAATGGGTGTTCCGAACTTTTGGGCTAATATCCGCTTATCAGTGAGTACATACTGTGTTTGTTCTTTTGTGACTGAGTTACCTCACTCAGGATGGTATTTTCAAGTTCCATCCATTTGCCTGCGAATTTCATGAAGTCATCGATTTTAATAGCTAAGTAGTATTCCGTTGTGCAAATGTACCACATTTTCTGTATCCATTCTTCTGTTGAGGGACATCTGGGTTGTTTCTAGCTTCTGGCTGCTATAAATATGGCTGCTATGAGCATAGTGGAGCATGTGTCCTTATTACATATTGGAGCGTCTTCTGGGTACATGCCCAGGAGTGGTATAGCAGGTCCTCAGGTAGTATTATGTCCAATTTTCTGAGGGTCCACAAAACTGATTTCCAGAGTGGTTGTATCAGGTTGCAATCCCATCAGCAATAGAGGAGTTTTCCTCTTTCTACACATACTCGCCAGCATCTGCTGTCACCTGAGTTTTTGATCTTAGCCCTTCTGACTGGTGTGAGGCAGAATTTCAGGGTTGTTTTGATTTGCATTTCCCTGATGATTAAGGATATTGAGCATTTCTTTAGGTGCTTCTCAGCCCTTCGAGTTTCCTCAGTTGAGAATTCTCTGTTTAGCTCTGTTCCCCATTTTTTGATAGGGTTATTTGGTTCTCTGGACTCTAACTTCTTGAGTTCTTTGTATATATTGGATATTAGCCCTCTTTTGGACTTAGGATTGGTAAAGATCTTTTCCCAATCTGGTGGTTGCCATTTTGTCCTATTGAAAGTGTCCTTTGCCTTACAGAAACTTTACAGTTTTATGAGGTCCCATTTGTTGATTCTTGATCATAGAGTATAAGCCACTGGTGTTCTGTTCAGGAACTTTTCCCCTGTGCCCATGTGTTCGAGACTTTTCCCCACTTTCTCTTCTAGTAGATTCAGTGTATGTGGTTTTATGTGGAGGTCTTTGATCTACTTGGACTTGGACTTTGTACAGGGAGATAGGAATGGATCAATTTGCATTCTTCTACATGTTGACCTCCAGTTAAGCCAGCACCATTTGTTGAAAATTCTCTCTCTTTTCCACTGAACGGTTTTAGCTCCTTTGTCAAAGATCAAGTAACTGTAGGTGTATGGCTTCATTTCTGAGTCTTCAATTCTATTCCATTGATCTACCTGCCTGTCACTGTACCAATACCATGCAGTTTTTATCACTACTGCTCTGTAGTACAGCTTGAGATCTGGAATCCTGATTCCCCCAGAAATTCTTTTATTGTTGAGAAGAGTTGTTGCTATATTGCGTTTTTTGTTATTCCAAATGAATTTGAGGATTGCTCTTTCTAAGTCTATGAAGAATTGAGTTTGAAATTTGATGGGAATTGCATTGAATCTGTAGATTGCTTTCAGCAAGATGGCTATTTTTACTATGTTAATCCTGCCAATCCATGAGCATGGGACATCTTTCCATCTTCTGAGGTCTTCGATTTCTTTCTTCAGAGACTTGAAGTTCTTGTCATACAGATCTTTCACTTGTTTGGTTAGAGTCACATCAAGATACTTTATGTTGCTTGTGACTATTGTGAAGGGTATCATTTCCCTAATTTCTCTCTCAGCCTGTTTATCCTTCGAGTTTAGGAGGGCTACTGATTTGTTTGAGTTAGTTTTATATCCGGCCACTTTGCTGAAGTTGTTTATCAGCTATAGCAGTTCTCTGGTGGAGTTTTTTGGGTCAATTCAGTATAAGATCGCATCATCTGCAAATAGTGATATTTTGATTTCTTCCTTTCCAAATTGTATCCCTTTGACATCCTTTTGTTGTCTAATTGCTTTAGCTAGAAATTCAAGTACTATATTGAACACATAGGGAGAGAGTGGACAGCCTTGTCTAGTCTCTGATTTTAGAGGGAATGAATCAAGTTTCTCTCCATTTAGTTTGATGTTGGCTACTGGTTTGCTGTATATTGTTTTTACTATGTTTAGGTATGGGCCTTGAATTCCTGAGCTTTACAAGTCTTTTAACATATAGGGATGTTGAATTTTGTCAAATGCTTTTTCAGCATCTAATGAAATGACCATGTGGTTTTTTCTTTGAGTTTGTTTATGTAGTGGATTACATTGATGGATTTCTGGATAGTGAACCACCCCTGCATCCCTTGGATGAAGCCTACTTGATCGTGATAAATGATCATTTTGATGCATTCTTGGATTCGGTTTGCAAGTATTTTATTAAGTAATTTTACATTGATATTCACAAGGGAAATTGTTTTGAAGTTTTCTTTCTTTGTTGGGTCTTTGTAAGGTTTTGGTATCAGTATAACTGTGGCCCCATAGAATGAATAGTGTAGCATTCTTTCTGTTTCTATTTTGTGGAATAGTTTGGAGAGTATTGACATTAGGTCTTTGATTGTCCAATAGAATTCTGCACTAAACGCATCTGGTCCTGAGCTTTTTTTGGTTGGGAGACTTTTAATGACTGCTATTATTTCTTTAGGGGTTATGGGACTGTTTAGATTGTTTATCTGATCCTGACTTAACTTTGGTATTTGGTATCTATCTAGAAAATTATCCATTTCATCCAGATTTTCCAATTTTGTTGAGTATAGAATTTTGTAGTAGGATCTGAAGATTTTTTAATTTCCTCAGATTCTTTTGTTATATCTCCTTTTTCATTTTTGATTTTGTTAATTTGAATAATGCCTATGTGCTCTCCTGTTAGTCTGGCTAAGGGTTTATCTATCTTGTTGATTTTCTCAAAGAACCAGCTCCTGGTTTTGTTGATTCTTTGTATAGTTCTTTTTGTTTCTACTTGGTTGATTTCAGCCCTGAGTTTGAATATTTCTTGCCTTCTACTCCTGTTGGCTGTATTAGCTTCTTTTTGTTCTAGAGTTTTCAGGTATGCTTTTAAGCTGCTAGATTGTGCTCTCTCCAGTTTCTTTTTAGAGGCATTTACAGCTATGAGTTTTCCTCTTAATGCTGCTTTCATTGTGTCCCATAAGTTTGGGTATGTCAAACTTTCATTTTCATTAAATTTTAGGATGACTTCAATTTCTTTCTTTATTTCTTCCTTGACCAAGTTATCATTGAGTAGATTGTTGTACAGCTTCTATGTATGTGGGCTTTCTGTTGAATTTGTTGCCATTGAAGAACAGCATTAATCCGTAGTGATCTGATAGGAGCCATGGGATTATTTCAATCTTCTTATATCTGTTGAGATTTGTTTTGTGTCCAATTACATGGCCAATTTTGGAGAAAGTACTATGAAGTGCTGAGTAGAAGATATAATCTTTTGATTTAGGATTAAATGCTCTTTAGATATCTGTTAAATTCATTTGGTCCATAGCTTCTGTTAGTTTTACTGTGTCTCTGTTTAGTTTGTGTTTCCAAGATTTGTCCATTGATGAGAGTGGGGTGTTGAAATCTCCCACTATTATTGTGTGAGGTGCAATGTGTACTTTGAGCTTTAGTAAAGTTTCTTTTATGAATGTGGGTATCCTTGCATTTGGAGCATAGATGTTCAGAATTGAGAGTTCTTCTTGGTAGATTTTTCCTTTGATGAGTATGAAGTGTCCTTCCTCATCTTTTTTGATGTCTTTTGGTGAAAGTTGATTTTATATAATATTACAATGGCTACTCCAGCCGGTTTCTTGCGAATATTTGCCTGGAAAATTGTGTTCCAGCCCTTTACTCTGAGGTTGTGTTTGTCTTTAACACTGAGGTGCGTTTCCTGAATGCAGCAAAATTCTGCATCCTCTTTATGGATCCAGTCTTTCAGTCTATGTCTTTTTATTGGGGAATTGAGTCCATTGATGTTAAGAGATATTAAGGAATAGTGATGCTTCCTGTTATTTCCGATGTTATTTTTGTGTTTGTGTGGCTATCTTCTTTTGGGTTTGTTGAAAGATTACTTTGTTACTTTTTCTAGGGTGTAGTTTCCTTCCTTGTGTTGGTGTTTTCCATCTATTATCCTTTGTAGGCCTGGGTTTGTGGAAAGATATTGTGTAAATTTGATTTTGTCATGAAATGTCTTGGATTCAGCATCTATGGTAATTGAGAGTTTTGCTGGTTATAGCAGCCTGGGCTGGCACTTGTGTTTTCTTCGGGTCTATGAGTTCTGCCCAGGATCTTCTAGCTTTCATAGTCTCTGATGAGAAGTCTGATGTGATTCTGATAGGTCTGCCTTTTTATGTTACTTGAGCATTTTCTCTTACTGCTTTTAATATTCTTTCCTTGTTTTGTCCATTTGGTATTTTGACTACTATGTGACGGGTGGAATTTCTTTTCTGGTGCAATCTATTTGTAGTTTCGTAGGCTTCTTGAATGTTTATGTTCATCTCTTTCTTTAGGTTAGGGAACTTTTCTTCTATAATTTTGTTAAAGATATTTATTGGACCTTTAAGTTGGGAATCTTACTCTCTTCTATACCTATTATCCTTAGGTTCGGTCTTCTCACTGTGTCCTGGATTTACTGGATGTTTTGGGTAAGGAGGTTTTTGTATTTTGTATTTTCTGTTGTGTCAATGTTTTCTATGGTATCTTCTGCACCTGAGATTCTTCCTTCTATCTCTTGTATTTTGTTGGTGATGCTTGCACCAATGACTCCTGATCTCTTTCCTAGAGTTTCTATCTCCAGGGTTGTCTCCCTTTGTGATTTCTTTATTGTTTCTCTTTCCATTTTTATCACTTGGATGGCTTTGTCCATTTCCTTCACCTGTTTGATTCTTTTCCTGTATTTCCTCTTTAAGGGCTTCTAGCTGTTTACATTTGTTCTCTTGTATTTCTTTAAGGGAGTTATTTATTTCCTTCTTAATGTCTTCTATCATCATCATGAGAAGTGATTTTAAATCTGAGTCTTGGTTTTCTGGTGTGTTGGGGTATCCAGGGCTCTCTGTGGTGGAAGAACTGGGTTCTGATGATGCCAAGTTGCCTTGGTTTCTGTTCCTTATGTTCTTGCCCTTGCCTTTCACCATCTGGCTATTTCTAGTGTTAGCTGGTCTTGCTCTCTCTGGCTGTGGCTTGTCCCTTCTACAAGCCTTTGCATCAGTACTTCTTGGAGACCAGCTCTCTCTGAGAGAAATTTGGATTTGGAGAACTGTGGTACGGGGTCAGCTCTGAGATACAGACAGAAACCAGAAGGATTCTCTCCCCAGTTGTTCCTTGGTTCTTGTGTCCTGATGGCTCTGCCAGAGTCTCTCTTGATCAAGGAATTTTAAACAGAAGTGGTGGTCTTCCTGTGCTGGAAGGTGTGTCAGCACTCCTGAGAGCCCAGCTCTCTCCTGGCACTGAGTATGGAGCCCTGTGTCACCGGATCAGCTCCCTGGCCACAGAAGGATACTGGAAGGCCACTCCTCAGTCCCTGTGTCCTGAGGTTTCCAGGTGGTTCCCTCTGAGCAGAGGTACTGGCCTTACCCATGCTCACAGGCTTGTTCACACTCTTAGGAGGGTAGCTCTTTCCCTGTGCTATTTGTGTATAGAGTCTCATGGCACAGACCACAGGTGTACACCAGAAGGCTCCTGTCCCAGGCTGTCCCTTGGTCCCTGTTTCCTGAGGATTCCGGGCTGGTTCCTCGGAGCAGTGGTGCTCCTCTTACCTTCACTCACGGGCTTATCCACACTCCTGGGATGCTAGCTTTCTCCTGGTTCTATTTGGCTATGGAGATTTGTGGCACAGACTGAGGTCCCTGTACATAGAAGGAAACCAGAAGTCTTCTGTCCCAGGCTGCTTGTACTTCCCTGTGTCCTGGGGGTTCCAGGCAGGTCCCTCTGAGTAGAGGTACTGGCCTTACCCCAGATCACAGGCTTGTTCACACTCCTCGCAATGAATCATTCTTAACTAGTTATGCTGTACACTAGACTTCACAAACTCAACTGAAACTTTGTACCTTTTAACATTAGAAAATCTCCTCTTTAAATGTGCTAGCAAATCACTTTGGGAAATAGTTTAAAATTTAATACAAATAAACATACTGGAGTGAGAAACAGTATCTTATAAACTCTATAGGATAGAATTTGATTTAAAAGATTAGAATTGATGATAAATTGTTTAAAATTAAATTTGACAAGATGAAGATTATTAGATATTGCAAAGATAACAGATCATGGATATATTCATGAAGGTATATGTAGAAGAATGGTAAGGAGAAATACTAAAATAATATCAATGCTAGAATCCCATCTCATCTATTTAGCCACATGGAGGACATGAAGAAAAATAGTTTTAGTATTTTTCCCTCCAGCTGGGATATTGGCCAAGTAAACCCTTCAAGGAAGCTGGTGTTCAAAAAGTAAAGATCAATGTCTCCGTGTAGTAAGGGTAAAGTGAGGTACTTAAAGAAGTAATCAGAGATAAGGGTATCTCTAGAATTAGGATTGCTCAGTGTATATTTCAAATCATCAAAATATTGCAAACTGTGATGCTAATTAGTTTGTGGATTAAATGATATAATATGGACTTGAATTCTACTGTAAAGGTAAGTTCATATTCATATCTGGTTGAATAACTGAACTAAAACTCTTGATTGGTGGGTAATTATTAACCAGAACATGTGTCTCTAGTGCCTTGCTACTGAACTCTGATTCTATTCCTTGTTATATATTGAATAATTGTCAGAATGAATATACTGTTATAATAGTCTTGCATGTAAATTTTTCTGATGATTTAGTTATAATATTGAAGATAGATAAGAATAATAAAAGACTCAAGAGTCGAATTTGCATCTGGAAATATGGCTCTGTGGGTAAAGTGCTTGCCTTGCAAACAGAAAGACCAGTTTGAATCCCCAGAATGCACATAAAAGCTGGGTGGGTGAGTTGTTCTGATTATAATGCCAGATAAAGAATTCCTGGGGCAAGACAGATATCTAGAACAGCTCAAACAGCAAGTTTTAGGTTCAGTGAGAGTTGTTGCTCCAGTATAAAATGGAGAACTAGCACAGGCATCAACTTTAAGTTCCCACATGCATTTGAACCTGTATACACAAGCACCAATACACATGAAAGACATGTAATTACATACACATATATGCCACATGCATTTATTTGAAGAAAAATGAGCATCAAATTTGTATAAAGTTTGGAAAAATGAACTTAAAATAATGAGATGAAACTTAATGGCAATAATTACGTAGCTGTATTTAAATACAGAAATATTTATTGAATGACAGCATCATAGCCCTATTATGAAATGGACCCAAGGTGTTTCATTTTGTTCCCTACTCAATAGAGTCCAATGACATATGACACATTGGCTACGAAAGAAAATGACATTTTTGAGTTGCATTAAAGCATGTACATAGTTCACAAAAATGGGTCAGGCCATTACAAAAAGCCCTAAGTTAAGTTTTGTGTACTCTTCATTTTGATTGATGAACAACCAATATGTAGAGTCAGGAGGAGAATATCTAGGAAATATATCACATGAGATATGATAAAATAGGGCTATGAATTACCAAAGAGAATAAAGTTAAAAATGCTACAAATACTTACTCTATTTAAAAACTATTTCCCGGCAAAAAGGATTGAACATCCTCTATAAATTTAATATCTAACATAGCTTTGAAAATAGGAGATGAGTACTGGAGAATATTTGTTAAATAATATATAAATTTGACAATAATTTACTTAGGTACCGCATATTGTCTTTAGCATTGGAAATATAACAATAAGAATGTTGTATTTGTTCCTATCCTGGTTCTTTTTCTTGCTTTTGGGTTCTTTCTTTTATGGAATTTATATTACTTACATTAGATGCGAAAGAGAAAGACAATGAACCAAATATCAGTTAGAGAAGTAGTAATGCACAGTGAATAAAGTCCAAAGTAACTTTGAATCGCCAAACCTACTGGCTGAGTTTGAATTATCACAGGAACCTTTCCAGTGTTTGGAATGTTCACTTGTAAATTGGAACTAGCAATATAGTTTTGACTAGCGATTCTTAAGAAATAAATGAGATCACATGTGCAGAGAAGAATATCTGCCAGTTAGTTACATGAATTTGCAGATGCTATTCAACCTGCCCGGGCTTCACTTCCTCATTTGTTAATGAAGGAATTAAACTATTTAATATAGTTATTAGGAAAATTAAAAATAATGTTAAAATAATATGTATAAAGTGTCAGAAATATAGTAGGCTTCCTATATGTGCTTGCCAAATTGACTTTGATTAATAGTCAGACCTTACAGAAAATGAAATGTGCTACCTTTTGAAGTCATAAATCGCTTGTAACTGTATGTGTTCATATCAGATGCACAAGACTGGAGGCATTATTAAGAGATTCTTGAAATGACATAGTGACTAGGTAATATTAGAGCTTCTTATACTTTGATTCATGGACCTGTTACTCCATATCTCTTAAGTCAAATTTAACTAGTCTGGGAGGAGCCCCACGAACTTTGGTGACTACTAAATAACCTCCAACTGAAAGGTTAATGATCCTGCAAATGAGAGTTCAGTCCAGAAGTCATCATCATTGGGAATTCTGTCCAATGTGCTCTCCTTCTTGTGGTATTTTACACATTAATATTTTATTCTTTTCCCATGTTTCTACTTTATTCGCCTACATATTCATTAGATGCTTTTTTCACTACAGCAAACTCAAGAAAATGATTGTAATTTGTCTTCATTCATTTATTTACCCATTAAGTTTAAGTGGCATCACACGACACATCCAATAGTCATAATTGATTGGTGTGTTAGAAAATTTATTGATCTTGATAGAAGCTTCCTGATATGAGATAGTCTTACATTTTACACTTGTTCTGTTACCATCGTCAATGTTTTTCTGACATGTCTTCTAAAAGGTAGAGTTGCAGAATGAGATTACTCAAATCAAGCAAGCCACACATTGCATGATGGCTTAGTCCAAACATCTTTTTCTTACCATATGTCAAGTTTTTACTTGGAAAAAAGGAAGAGGCAACTCCAAATAATGTGTTACTTATTAAGCATTTAAATATGAGAAAACAATATTTATGCTATTTTAATTAAATTTGATAATGCTGAATTTTTGTTCCATTTGTTATATGGATTCACTTCTTTTAAAGATTTTATTTTAAAAAATTTGGAAGACACATTTCAAAGTACAGGGGATGTGACTCACAGAATAAATTCTCTTGTGCTTTATAATAGTGAATACAATAAAGAAAATGTAATCGAGGAAAAAAAAAGAAAATGAATAAGATAGAACTCGTTTGAGACAATATCAGCATGAGCACTCCATTACAATTATTAGGGGAATAATATGAGGCTCTAAGATCTTTTGTTGGGATCATATTTTATAAATATTTACTTCAGTTTTTATGCATTTTGGGTATTATGGCCCCTCGTAGCTTTTTATATTCTTGTAACATAGTCATGTATAAGCCAATTATGATAATGTGCTTCTCATTGAGACCTTAAAGAGTCAATTTTGAAGAATTTCAAAGGACAATTATGAAATCTCTTTGTACTTCCTTGTATGATCTCTGTAAAAATATTTGAGAAGCAAGAAATACTTGGTTTTAAACAAAGAGATTTAAATGGAGGGGTTTTATTGTAACCAACAAGTTCTTTCAGGTTTGCGGAAGCTTTCGGCTTGTTATTCTTCCCACTTGACATTTTTAGCACATCTTCTCATAAAGCAAAGATATTCTTGGTTAGCCTTTGACAAGAAAACTTTCCTTTTTCTATATTATTTAATTTCAGAGAGTGGCTACATTTCAACAAGTTTAAGAGAGAAAATCTCTTGTTCAACGTAGCTAATTCTGCATCATTTCCCATTGTACTTAGGCCTGAACAGAACACTAAAGCAGATTTTTTTTTCCGCACTCTGGAAGAAGCACTTAATTTTAACTGAATGTCAAATCATTATAGGTAACAAAGATGGAGTATACACAGAAGCACTTTTGAAAGAGTTATGATTCTATTAGAATCATACTAATTTATTTTTTAATAAAAGTATTCTCCTATAATTATTTTGAAAAATTCCTTTAAAATGCTCCTCCTACTTTGCTTTGCAGTTAGTATCCCACTGGTAGTTAGTTATAAATGTGTCACGTTTATTGCCTCATAGGAAGGAATGAGGTGAGAGCCATGCCTAAGCGTTAGGAATACATAGCTTGGAGCATTTTCTTCTTTGTTCTATCTATCCCTAGGCCTAGGCCCAGAAGTTTTGCAAACCTGGACCTTGAATGCTTCAACTTCCAGTCTCTTCCTGCTAACCTAAGCCTAGGATGTTTCAGCCTCTGAGACTTACTGCTGAATAAACTCACCTTTTCTAACTTTTTCTGAACTCTGGCTAGCTGGTTCAAATCAGTTGTTCTGCCGGAAACTCTTCTCCAAGCTGTCTGATTAAAATAGGCTTCTCTCATCTTCTGAAAGGATTGATGTGCTTGAAAAGACAGTCTCAGAACTCCCCAAACTGAACTGCTTTGAATTCTATTGCTCCAAATTGACTTGAGTACAACTGAATTGAATTCCCTGTCCCTGACTGCTCTTTTAAGTAGCTTCTCTTACTTGTCTGTTCTCCCAGGAGTTGGGTATGCCCTATCTCTGACTCATTCTGTCAAATCATTCTTTGCTTCCTCACATTTTATTTTGCCCCTCAACTAGATGTCATTGTTTGGGATTAAAAGTGTGTACTAAAGGTGTGTCTGCATTCCAGCCAGAGGGATCAAAGGTATGTATTCCAGCCAGGGGTTAAAAGTGTGGGGTATGACTGCATTCCAGGTGGATCACATCTTTGGAAGTGTCCCTTGCCACAGAAGCTATGTTGCTGGATTAAAATTTCTCTATAGCTAGTGTAGGCAGGTGCCAATATAATAAAAATATTCACAAATAATGAAGAAGTTTATATTTCCACAAGAACTCAGATGCTTGGTTTTTAAGTTCAATGATTAGAAGAGGTCATGGAGAGAGAGAGAGAGAGAGAGAGAGAGAGAGAGAGAGAGAGAGAGAGAGAGAGAGACTCCACTCATGACATTTCAGGCATGTAAAACACCCCTTCAGTTCATTCTTTGCTGCTGGATTTTAATTGACTAAATAGTCCTGGTCTGAGCTAAAAGGTGAACTCTATTATTCAGAAATGCAACTTAGCTGAAGGTGTTACTGTGCCACTTAATGTTTTGGTCTCTAGAGATGTAAGATATTTATTTGTTTATGTATTTAAGTGTTTCTAAAACTTATGAGTCATGGCTCTTTAAGATACTTCAAGATATCTGTTTGTTCTAGCCCCAGAAATAAATCTTGTTTACTCTCTTCTCTAGTGCTCTCAGGAACCACTTTGTTAGTAGGCTGTATATTCATATTTTAGCACTGTATCCATAAAATAAACTCATACATTTTACTGAAATCAAAATAATTTATGTGCATGAAGTTCACACACTTGGTAATCTTCACTGTGTCCAAACTCTTCCTCCATGACTTTTTAATACCTATGAGCTAAAATCTCCAGGCAAGGCAGGAGACCTATATGCTCTGCTATCATGGATTTTGCTATCACATCATGGAGGCTTAAAGGAGAGTTACTGAAATGTGGGTGTTAATGAAGGCTTGTTTTGTCATTGCTCAAGTAAGGTGATTATTGAAACCACTCTCTGTATCTTCACCTTTACCAAGGCTAGTTTTGTGTGTCAACTTGACACAACTTGGGGTTATCACAGAGAAAAGAGCCTCCCTTGAGGAAATGCCTCCATGAGATCCAAATGTAAGGCATTTCCTCAATTATTGATCAAGGGTGGAAGGGCCCCTTGTGGATGGTGCCATCCCTGGGCTGGTGGTCCTGCGTTCTATAACAAAGCAAGCTGAGCAAGGCAGGGAAATTAAAGTAGTAAGCAGCACTCCTCCATGGCTTCTGCATCCACTCCTGCCTCCAAATTCCTACCCTGTGTGAGTTCCTGTCCTGACTTCCATTGTGATGAGCAGCAATGTGGAAGTGTAAGCTGAATAAATTGTTCCCTCCTCAACTTGCTTCTTGGTTATGAAGTTTGTGCAGGAATGGAAATCCTGACTAAGACAGCATCTAAGAACTATCTTATTTTGATATTTCTTCAGGTTCTGCCTCCAGATGTGTGAACTTGAAAAACCTCTAGTTTTGTGACATCTATTGATCTTCATCTTGTTAAATCCCCATTAGGACAGATTTTACTACTGCTTACTGTTTCTGCTGAATACCTTCCCATGAAGCTTCAGGGACACTCAACTCTTCATTTCTTTGTAGGAGGATTTCATACTGCTTTCATTTAATAGCTACACTCTTGCTAGGGTAGAAAATATCTGAGGCTAAATCTCTTGTTGCCAACTGGCTTTCTCATGAAATATATGGAGATTTCTTTTCACATGCACTTTCTACTTTTTATTATGTATTTTAACATATCAAATTTAGGAAGACGCTAATTTAAAGGTATTTTTAAAAACCCTTTTGCATAGTTTCAACTTAAAGATTTCTTTTTTAATTGTCTTTTTTTGACAATTTTTTTTTATTTTTAATTTTGAATATTTACTTTGTATACATTTCAAATGTTTTCCCCTTTTGAAACCCCCTATTCCATTCCCCCTCCCCTTGCCTCTATGAGGGTGCTTCCCCACCCACTCACCCACTCCCGTCATCCCTCCCTAGCATTCTCCCACATTGGGGCATCTAACACACTCAGGCCAAAGAGCCTCTCCTCCCACTGATGGCCAACAAGGCCCTCCTCTGCCACATATGTGGCCAGCACCATGGGTCTCTCCATGTATATTCTTTGGTTGATGGTTCAGTCTCTGGGAGCACTGGGGGTCTGACCAGTTGACAAGGTTGATCCCTTCATGGGGCTGCAAACTCCCTCAGCTCCTTCAGTCTCTTCTCCAACTCCTCCATCTGGGACTCCACACTCATTCCAAAGGTTGGCTGCGAGCATCCACCTCTGTATTTGTCAGGCTCTGCCTGAGCCTCTCTGGAGACAGCTTATCATGCTTCCATCAGCAAGCACTTCCCAGCATGCACAAGAATGTCCAGGTATGGTGGCTATATATGGGACATTTCCCCAGGTGGGGCAGTCTCTGGATGGCCTTTCTTTGAGTTTCTGCTCCACAGTTTGTCTCACTATTTCACCTTGTGAGTATTTTGTTCACCCTTCTAAGAAACCTGAAGCATCCACATTTTGGTCTTCCTTCTCTTTAGGCTTCATATAGCCTGTGAATTGAATCTTGGGTATTCTGAACTTTTGGGATAATATTCACTTATCAGTGAGTACATACCATGTTTGTTCTTTTCTTGACTGAGTTACCTCACTCAGCATGATATTTTCAAGCTCCATCCATTTGCCTTCGAATTTCCTGAAGTCATTGATTTTAATAGCTGTGTAGTATTCCATTGTGTAAATGCACCACATTTTCTGTATCCATTCCTCTGTTGAGGGACATCTGGGTTGTTTCCAGCTTCTGGCTATTATAAATATGGCTGTTATGAACATAGTGAAGCATGTGTCCTTATTACATATTGGAGCATCTTCTGGGTATACGCCCAGGAGAGGTATAGCTGGGTACTCAGGTAGTACTTTGTCCAATTTTCTGAGAATCTGGAAAAATGATTTCGAGACTGTTTGTACCAGCTTGTAATCCCACGAACAATGGAGGACTGTTCTTCTTTTTCTACATCTGCTGTCACCTGAGTTTTTGATCTTAGCCACTCTGTTTGGTGTGAGGTAGAATTTCAGGGTTGTTTTGATTTGCATTTATTTCCCTGATGACTAAGGATGTTGAACATTTCTTTAGGTGCTTTTCAGCCCTTTGAGTTTACTCAGTTAAGAATTTTGTTTAGAGTTCTTCCCCATTTTTTAATAGGGTTATTTGGTTCTCCAGAGTCTAACTTCTTGAGTTCTTTGTATATATTGGATATTACCCTTCTTTTGGATGTAGGATTGGTAAAGATCTTTTCCCAATCTGTCGGTTGCCGTTTTGTCCTACTGACAGTTTCCTTTACCTTACAGAAGCTTTGCAGTTTTATGAGGTCCCATTTGTCGATTCTTGATCTTAGAGCATAAGCTATTGGTGTTCTATTCAGGAACTTTTCCCCTGTGCCCATGTGTTCAAGACTTTTTCCCCCTTTCTCTTCTATTAGATTCAGTGTATCTGGTTTTATGTGGAGGTCCTTGATCCACTTGGACTTGACCTTTGTACAGGGATATAGGAATGGATCAATTTGCATTCTTCTATATGTTGACCACCAGTTGAACCAGCACCATTTGTTGAAAATGCTGTCTGTTTTCCACTGGATGGTTTTAGCTCCTTTGTCAAAGATCAAGTGACCATAGGTGCGTGGCTTTATTTCTGGGTCTTCAATTCTATTACATTGATCTACCTGCCTTTTCTTGTACCAATACCATGCAGTTTTTATCACTATTGCTCTGTAGTATAGCTTGAGGTCAGGGATGCTGATTACCCCAGACGTTCTTTTGTTGTTGAGAATAGTTTTTGCTATCCTGGGTTTTTTGTTATTCCAAATGAATTTGAGAATTGTTCTTTCTAAGGCTATGAGGAATTGAGTTGGAACTGTGATGAGGATTACATTGAATCTGTATATTGCTTTTGGCAAGATGGCCATTTTTCCTACATTAATCCTGCCAATCCATAAGCATGGGAGATCTTTCCATCTTCTGAGATCTTCGATTTCTTTCTTCAGAGACTTGAAGTTCTTGTCATACAGATACTTCACTTGTTTACTTAGAATCACACTAAGATACTTTATGTTGCTTGTGACTATTTTGAATGGTGTCATTTCCCTAATTTCTTTCTCAGACTGTATATCCTTCAAGTATAGGAAGGCTATTGATTTGTTTGAGTTAATTTTATATCTGGTCACTTTGCTGAAGTTGTTTATAAGCTGTAGCAGTTCTCTGGTAGAGTTTTTTGGGCCACTTATACGATCATATCATCTGCAAATAGTGATATTTTGATTTCTTCCTTTCCAATTTTTATCCCTTTGACCTCCTTTTGTTGTCTAATTGCTCTACCTAGAACTTCAAGTACTACATTGAATAGATAGGGAGAAAGAAGGCAGCCTTGTCTAGTCCCTGATTTTAGTGGGATTGCTTCAAGTTTCTCTCCATTTAGTTTTATTTTGGCTACTGGTTTGCTGTATATTGCTTTTACTATGTTTAGGTATGGGCCTTGAATTCCTGATCTTTCCAAGACTTTTATCATGAAGGGATGTTGAATTTTGTCAAATGCTTTTTCAGCATCTAATGAAATTACCATGTGGTTTTTTTCTTTGAGTTTGTTTATGTAGTGGATTACATTGATGGATTTCTGGGTATTGAACCATCCCTGCATCCCTGGGATGAAGCCTACTTGATTGTGGTGAATGATCATTTTGATGTGTTCTTGGATTTGGTTTGCGAGAATTTTATTGAGTATTTTTGCATCAATATTCATAAGGGAAATTGGTCTGAAGCTTTCTCTCTTTGTTCAATCTTTCACCATTTCCATTCCTTCCTTTCCCCCTTTGCCCCCACTACAATTTCATGATTTAATTAATTGTTATATATACACATGTGCATATAAATAGAGTGTGCTGTGTCTACTTACTGTTGCTCATACGTATTGTGTTTTAAATGTTATCCAATGCATCCTAAAGATATCTGTTGAAAGTACAATCAAGTAACATTGTGAAAAGTTCCTTTATGATTGCATTTCTAGTCTTAGGTACCAGGCAAATAAGTTATATAGAGTTTGGAAAATTATGGCAACAAATTGGACCCAGGACTGCATGAGTCATTAATTGAGGCTTCAAGCCTCATTATCAGTTGGGAACAAGAGAGTGAGCATATTTTTAAGGCATGCTATTTAGTTTAGAATTGAAATAACATATAGAATATCAGTGGTTATTTGTAGCTACCTCATTTCCTCTTCTGGTCTTAGTTCCTAACACACAGTAAACATAGTATATCTTTTTCCTCACTAACTTGGTTTATTTCACCTTCTTTGTCCTATGAAAGCACACATTATGGTGGCGGATTAAAAGAATAGTGAATTACAAAGGAAGGGTACAGAGATCTTTTTTTCCATTAATTAATTCATTCATTCATGTTACATCCTTTTCACAACTCCCCTCTTCTCCCAGCCCCTCCTCACACCACAGCCCCTCCTTGTATCCCCCCTTCCCCTTCCCTTCTGAGAACAATGATGTCCCCCTGAGTACCTACCTACTCTGGCACCTCAAGTCACTGTAGGATAGACACATCCTCTCACACTGAGGCCATACAAGGCAGGACAGTTAAGGGAACAGGTTTCACAATCAGGCAATAGAGTCAGGGTAAGCTCTACTCCAGTTGTTGGGGAACTCATAAGAAGACCAAGCTGCAGATCAGCTACATCTGTGCAGGGGTTCTAGGTCTAGCCCTCGTATTTTCTTTGGTTGGTTGTTCAGTCTCTGGGAGACTCAATGTCCAGGTTATTTGACTCTGTTGGTCCTCTTGTGGAGTCACTATCCCCTCTGGGTCCTTAGTAGTTCCCCCAACTTTTCCATAAGACTTCTAGAACTCTGGTTAATGTTTGGTTGTGGGACTCTGCATCTGTTTCAGTCAGCTGCTGGGTGGAACTTCTTAGAGGACAGTTATCCTAGGCTGTTGTCTGTAAGCATAACAGAGTATCATTAATAGTATCAGGGATTTGTTCTTGCCCATGGCATGGATCTTATCAGATAGATGGCTAATATCCAAATTATATAAAGAAATCAAGAAGTTAGACACCAACAAAGCAAATAACCCAATTAAAAAATGGGGCACAGAACTAAACAGAAAATTCTCAACAGAGGAATCTCAAATGGCAGAGAAACAGTTAAAGAAATTTTCAACATACTTAATCATTAGGGAGGTGCAAATCAAAATGACTATGAGATTCCATCTTATACCTGACAGAATGGATAAGATCAAAAACTCAAGTGGCAGCACATGCCGGTGAGGATGTGGAGCAATGGGAACACTCCTCCACTGCTAGTGGGAGTGCAAACCTGTACAGCCACTCTGGAAATCAATTTGGCATTTTCTCAGAAATTTGGGAGTAGTTCTACCTCAAGACCCAGCTATACCACTCCTGGTATATATCAAAAAGATACTCTACCATACAACAGGGATACTTGCTCCACTATGTTCATAGCAGCTTTATTCATAATATCTGGATACTGGAAACAACCCAGATATCCTTCATCTGAAGAATGGGTAAAGAAAATCATTTACACAATGGTGTACAACTCAGATATCAAAAATAAGGGCATCATGAAATTTGAAGACAAATGGATGTAACTAGAAAATACAATTCTGAGTGGTAACCCAGACTCCAAAGGACATGCATGGCACATATACTCACTTATAAGTGGATTTTAGCCATAAAGTACAGGCTACCCACACTACATTCCATAGACCAAAGAAGCTAAATAATGAGGGCCCAAGGGAGGATGCTTGAATCTCACTCAGAAGTAGAAATAGTGGTAGGAGGTGGGTGGAGGAAGGGAACTGAATGGGAGAGGGAATGTAGAGGGGAAAGAGGAAGAGGGTGGACAATCAGATGTAGGGAGATCCTAGAAAGAGAGGGCTAGGAGACCTTGGCTAGACGCGGCTCCAGGGAGTCTATGAGGTGACTCTAACTGAGACTCCTAGCAGTGGAGAATATGTAGCCTGAAGTGACCACCTCCTGTAGCTAAACAGGCCTCCCAGTAGAGGGATAAGGACATCAACCGAACCAAAAACCTTCCACCCAAAATTTGTTTTGCATACAAGAAGTACAGGAACAAAGATGGAGCAGAGACTGAGGGAATGGCCAACCAATGACTGGTCTAATTTGAGATCCATTCCATGGTTACAAAGCTTTTAAGCTCACTCTGATAACAAGAAAGGTGACCTAAGACTCATCACCTAAAACTCTTAAGTTGTAACCAATAACAAATAGGGTTTTCTCCCACCTTGTGCTAATGACACACTGGATAAATAAGCACACACTTGCTAAGGGGAAAGGTACCAAGGCACTAATTTTATCAGCAGTGATATGCCTGTGTCTGTGCATACATACCAATCCCTCATGCATTAAGAATGTCTTATTTTTCAGGAGTTCTGTCCCTATTAAAGTTTGCCAATTTTGTCAATAGGTTTCATAAAGTTACTGTATCTGCTTCCTTTGTGCAACCTCCACAAAGTTTTGTTCTGAAATGTAAGGTTATAAAGAAGGCGAGCTTGCAATGTACCTCCTTTTAACATGTTGTAAGCCCAGCACACTTATCCTAGCAAAGGGAAAATTATTTTTGTTTCTACTGTTAGCTGAGGTGTACAGTGAGAACAAGGACAGTAATTTCCATGCTACTCCCACGTCTATGTCTGTTTGAAAACGAATGAGAAATTGGTGATTTACGTGGGCGCTATGTGGCAATAAAGCTCCGTGTAGCCTTGTAGGAACTGAAGAGTATCTCATGGCAGCTATTAATATTATAAAGTTTCAGATTTGAACAACATGCAAATCCAAGCACCGACTTGGACATACATGGACATGCACAGAAAACAGACTAGTCAGGGAATGTGTATGGATGGATTTCCTGCACCAGTAGATGAAGCTTTGTTCCATGGGTTCATGGTGTCCCATTCATTACAACTGCTAAGAGAGCCATTCACCAAAAGAACCCCACTGATGACTCTTTCCGGCCAGGGTCCTATTTTATCTATCATTTGATAAAAAGAAGAAGTATGTAGGACCCAAGTATAGAATTTATATTTCTGCATTGTTATGATTCTTGGGAAATCTGGGTCTCATGAATACACGAGTTTCCAGTTTCTATGTTGCTTCATTTGGTATGTGCTCAAGTGACTCTTTCTGAAGCGCAGCATTTTGTAAGTGTGGTGCTACTTGTCCATGATCCAGGCAGCATGTTGCCCCCGTCAGCTTATTCTCAGTTCAACAGGGGATCGAGGCAAAATCAAAAGAAAAAGTATTTATTATGTCAAATGGCCTTTCCTTTATTTTTCTTACTAGCAACAAGGTATTCTTGTCTAACATACAGGAAGAAAGGGCTAGTCAAGCTTGCACCTGCCAGAAAAGTGCAATTTCCTGGCTTGCCAATGGATTTGACTCACAGTTGGGCGGATGTTGTTTGCAACCCTGCTGGAGTTTGAACTTTTACACAAAAGCAACAATAATAGAGAGCCCAAGGGACCCTGCTCAATTCATTACAAAAGCAAGGCATAGGAGTAATGCAGTTACAAGTCTATGCCTGGAAGCCCGTAATCACGCATCACACTCACAAGCTTCAATCTGTCTTGTCTGCTGCATGCGTCTGAAATCTCTACACTAATGTCGTACTTGGAATAAAAAATCTGTTCTTCTACAGGTTGTCCTGGTCTACAGAGGTTATTCTGCAACTGACAGGAAAGCAAGCATTCTAAAAATGCATGAGCTGTCAAAGCGGTGAACGTGCAAGGACGTGGAGCATCAGAAACAACAGTGCTTGTAGTGAGAGAAGCGTCTTGCAATATGGAGTTCCTGTCTATGACAAATCAACAGTGCACAGGGCTGGAGGAGTGGGGCTGTGGGAAACTCTTCTGCAAATAAGAGCAGACGATCTCTCAAGTATTTCTCTGCCTTCAATGTCTCTAAGCCCAGGAATCAAATTTGGAGTTCAGAATTTTGGTGCAAGGAAGGTAAAGGTGTGGAATGTGTGGACAGGTGGAATGTGTGTAGAGGTAATAGGATGTGCCTTTTGAGGAAACATGGAAAATGTTCTCTATGAAAAAGCCACTGTATGAAAACACAAAAGAACAGAACTTCATCTACCCACTTCCAAAGAAAATAATCCAAAACTTCAGGCAAAATTCAGCCTGTAGATTAGCAATTCTCAAGACCACGAAAATTTAATTTATTTATTTTTTATTTTGGTGAAAATTTCAGATGAGACTCTGAGTTGAAACATCACTCACTGCGTCATTAATAAGAGTCATTGATTTTTCTGCTTTTTTTCTTAGAAAGGCCAATCAAGCATAAGTAAATGCAAAGTGAAATATATTTTTTCAGTACATTTTGAAGATACATTTTTTAAAATGCTTAGTCTTATATCATTATATATTTGTTTCATTTTCTTGGAGTGTCCTAATTGGAAAGCACAATTAGGGAATGGATTTTGTAGGGGAAGGAAACTAAAACCTGCATTGTGGGATAGAAAGTGCCAGGGACAACACAAAGTAGTGGGGAGGGGCAGTGGTAGAAGCTTGAGAAAGTTACGACTTCTGGGAAGTGAAGAGAAGCACAAATTTCAAGGAATTCATTCTACTGCACCTGCCCTTTGGCCTGTGTTTCTGATTCTCCATAGATACTTACTTCTGACATGTAGAAAGAAGAGGAAGTCTCCATGGGGAGTTCTCCAGCATCTCACCATGGATCTTCCATTTCTTACAAGGTTTTAAATTAAGGCAAGAATTTATTCTGCATGACGCCTGAACTCCTCTCTTTACTCAAAGAGATGGTCTATTAAGAACACTTTGGGCACAGTGGGAGGAAGTGGGACTGCAATTCCCTGGGCTCACCATTAATGGATAAATTGAATGCTTCTGTTTGGGGCAGTGAGACAGGGAGTACACGGCATCTTTTGTGAGAAAGACATTTAAATGAAAGATCTTTTAGATGACTGTATTTCAGTTCTTTGTGTAAGCAGCCTGGTGTTTCACAGGGTTCGAAGTCACTCTAGAGCAATGTGTAATTAAAGTGTGACAACTGAGTCGCTCTGCAGGCTTTTTTGGACGTATTCACCAAAAACAGCCCTGATAGGAAATTGGAGAAGCTAATGACCAGCACTGAGAACATGTTTACACTCTGTAGCTGAAGGAGAAGGAGTTGTGGCACATGTCAGTGAGGATGAACTTGCAAAGCCCTAAAAGTCACAGTCAGAAAATAGAGAATTCTTTGTCTGCATGGTCCTTTTCAGAATGGCATAAAAGCTGTGTGAGATTCCAAAGTATTTCATGTATGCTTTATCCTGCTGCAGACATAATATTTTTTTACATAAAAATCCAGTCCTAAGTAGTTTGAAATCTCCACACTCACAGAGTAAGTCCAGGTTTTATTATTTTTTTAGGAAGCAGTTTTATGTACCATCAGTGTTAATGAAAACATTATGTTCAATTCCTAAGCTGAATTGTGAATTTGAGAGATGTCATTCTAAGAACCATATGCTCATGTTCAAAACTGATGTCTTTGTATCACTGCCTATTCAGGTCATGGAGATGTATAGAGGAAAATGTACATTTGGATATGCATGTTATACTTTATCATTAAGGCTGATTATTTATAGAAGCAGAGAAAGCAGAGTGCTGTCAAAATGGTTTTAAATAAAGTAAACAAGCAACTGCAGAAAGGTATATTTTGTAGCAGAAATACTTACCATAATCAGGATCCTTTATCTGTAGCAAAAAGAGCTGGTCCTGGCTGCCTGTGCAAGCAAAGCACTTTGGAGCAGCTGGACAAAATGCTGCAGGAGAGATGCAGCTGGGCTCTTCCTCTCTGGAGACTAAGATGGATCCCTCGGAGGTGGACTCAGCTGCCTATGAAACCTCCAGTGTACTTACAAGCAGGCTCAGTTCTCCCAGTCAAACACACAATATTTTCCAGAAAACAGATTTTTTCATTAGTCTTCATAATATGAACTTTCTAGGCTGTCTGGAAAACAAAACAATCTCTTCCTAAAAAGGAACAGCAAATGTGTTTTATGTCCAGATTCAAGATATCACAAATATATTTTAAAGTGATTCTAACTGGTGCAATAGAGAGTACTGTAGCATTCTGGTGACAAAGAATGTAGGCTCTGCCACTTCTTGGCTAGGTGAATTTGCTCAAGTGTTGTCATTTTATTCAACCTCAGTGCATTCATCTGTAAAATGGAAGTAACAATGGAATTATAGCATATTTTATTATGAACGCTTATTTACAAATGAGCAGGATTTCCCAAAAACAAGGAAAGAATTTTATAATATACTTCTCAGTAGTCATACTGTCTTGTTTATTTTTATTTTGTGTGTTTCAACATTTATTTCATTATTATTTTTGAGAATTTCATATAGGAGTGCTCTCTCTATATATTATATGTACCCCAACCTTCTCCCTATTTCAACTCCTCTCATGTCCCTCCAACTCTGTCTCAAATTCAAAAACCACTTCTTATTTAATAGTCTCTCTCTCTCTCTCTCTCTCTGTCTCTCTCTGTCTCTGTCTCTCTCTCTCTCTCTTACACACAAACACACACACACACACACAAACACACACACACACACACACACACACTACACCGAGTCCTTTTGGTGTTGCTAATATATGTATATACATATACACATACAGATATACATATTCATATATATGCACATACACATGGACACACACACACTATTTTAGTTAGGGCTGACACTTGGTAACTGGGTAATCATTTAGGAGGCTCATCCCTGGGACAGATTAATTCTGCCTCTCTAAGCAGTTAACAATTGTCTAGTTCCTCATCTAGGTTTGTGGCTTTGCAAAATTTCTCACATCCACATTTGTCTGTCAGCTGGTATCGTTGTGAGGGTCTTGTTTATTCAACCATATTTTGGATATTTCATGGATGTAGCTCCCTTTCATATATAGGAGACAATTTCTCCACAGCAGATGTCCTGGTCCTCTGGTTCTTAAAATCTTTTTGCCCCTTCAGCATTATACCCTGAGCCTTAGGGGTAGGGGTTGTGGTGTAGATTGTCATCAAGTCAGTTCTCTGATTTTTTTTTAAAGCAGTTGTGGCTTTCTTTAATGATCTTTGTCTGATGTAAAAGGAAGCTTATTTCATAAGAAGTAAAAGTTACCCTATCAGTGAATATAACTATAGGTATTTTGAATGGAGTTAAGATTATACTGTTTTGGGAAAATGGCTAGAGTAGGTTCTCATACAAAGTTCATGACCTTACCAACTATAGATAGCTGACTAGGTTTACAGTATTAGGTATGAATTTTCTCGTATTGAGCAGTCCTTACTTTTAATTGAGTGGCTATGGGTTACATCAAAAATATAAATGCCATCAATGTACCCTTGGGAATATCTTGCCATGCTCATCATTTTTGTGGTCCATAGGGTTTATAGCTCGGTAGGACGTTTAATGGTTTTCGTTCATTGGCAGCTTGCATAGCATCTTCAGATTCTAAGATGACCAGACTTCAGGGAAGAGGCTTTCAGGTGAGCCTCAGTTCCATCCCTCCAAGTCCTGTGTCCAAAATGTGTGGTATGTTTAGTAATAGGTCTTACACTTAGTTCTGGGAGGCACTCCAGGAAACATGGTCATAGCCTATATTGTTTTGAGAGTCTCCTAGTTTCCTCTGACCAACAACTTGAAGGGATATTTTCTATGTCTGGGACTGAGAATTTAGTTAATCTTTTGCTATTATTGGTGGAGTGCACTTAAAATCTATGTAAGCTATTTATCTTTGTATCTATCTATCTATCTATCTATCTATCTATCTATCTATCTACCTACCTATCTATATGTATCTTTTTACATATCTATGTATCTACCTCTATCTATCGTCTATCTACCCATCTATCTATCTATCTATCTATCTATCTATCTATCTATCTATCTATCTATCTATCTATCTATATAACACAACACATATATTAGTATGTTTTCCACTGCTTTTTCTCATTCCAAATGTTCTTTATTCCTATTTCCTACCTCTTCTTCAGGTTATGTGAACAGGGTTAGGTCTGAAAACTCTGCAGTTGGACTAGGGTTAGGTGGCCTCACCAGATTAGACCAGAGACCAGAATGTGTGACCTAGGTGAGGCTTGGATATTGGATATGGTGAAAGTAGTCTAGGGTCATGTGGAATCAGCAGCCTGGGCTGGTGTTCAGGATGTGCAACCAGGGCTATATTTGGGGATTAGGAATGGGGTAGGGTCATGCTGTCTCAACACTTATTATAGAGCTTGTAAGACATTGTTAAGGAAAGGCTAATCTGTTGTATGAGCAATATTTACAGAATCTTGGTACGATTACTATATATGTTTAGGCATCATTAATAAACTAATTCAATCTTCATTTTCCCTTTAAGTTTGGCACATGATACTGGTAAAGCCTGACTAATTTCTTTTGATCTGATTCTGTACTTTGTTTTGATCAGAGTATTACTCTTTCCATTGAATTTCAATCTCCATTTCTAAATTATTGAGTATAATCATTTTCATATTTTTGCAAAGATCACTATCAATTAATATTCATTCAGTCTTCTTTGTTAATAATGAAATTCAATTTTTACTATGTTTAGCCTATGAAGTGTGAGAGATGCAATGGAATTTTCCAGTTATCCTTGAGAAAAGACAATATTCTATATGCCTACTCTTTTATCTTTCCATTTCTATTTCTTCCTGATAGTACAAATATAGTGGCCAGGATATCCATATTAAATGATGAGGCAATCTTGAGTGTTAAATCTAGTGCAAAAGATGATGGATCATAAACATAAAAACTCGTTCCTTGTGAGCATCAAGTTTCCATTATCATCAGTGAATTGCATACCATGAATCATCTTTTACATTAAAAAAAATAATTTCTAAATCTTGTATGAGACCCTGTGCTTTAAGGTCTCTGATGCTATTTTGAGATGATGTATCACACTTTTCTGAGCATGTGTTCTAAGAGTAAGGTCAATCTAATAATATTCCAGCAGTGGTTATATTAGTTACACACAAGAGTAGCAACATTATGCTTTAAATATTGATTCATCAGTGTGCTTGGTGAAGTTACCTTTAGTTCAGATTCCCTGCCTTTCTCCCCAAAATATGTCATTCAAATGAAAAATGTTGTTGATTTACACTATACATTTTAAAAGACAGATATCAATGTATCAAGATCAGAAATTAAAAGACTTAATATAAATTCTGCATATTTTTGATGCATAAATGACATCACCATTCAAGTTTAAAGTGAGGAAGTTTACATATTAAAATTAAAGTATAATAAAAACTGATATTAAATATTGAAATCAGTTTGAATGCTAAAACTGATATTGTCCAAAGTTCTATTGTACTAGGGTCAGTGGCATGTACCTATAGTCTCATCTACTTGGATGATTGAAGCAGAAAAAAATGGAGATTGTCACATTCAATAAAATAATCCAGAATCAAAAGGATAAATACCATATTTTTCTTCATATCTCATAAATTTAGATTCAAATTTATGTATACATGTATGTATATACATGCATACATGCATACATATATGTGTGTGACATAAGCATAGGAAGTAAACTGTGAGAATGGAAGAAGAGTTCTAAAGGGATGGGTGAGGTTGAATAAGAGAGGGCAATAGAATATGTATTCCTATAATAGAAGGAGGGATTATCTGGGGTTTGGGGGGAAAAGTAAATGAGAAGTGAGAAATAATCTAGTTTTCATTAATTGTCAATTTAATATAGCCTAGAATCACCTGAATAAATGAGCCTCTCTTGAGTATCTGTTGTTTTCAGGTTGGTTTGTGGACATTTCTGGGGTGGGGGATTGTCTTGATTTTCTTGATCTAGGAGGGTCCAGCCCACTGTGAGCAGTGTCATCCCCTGTGCTCCATGGGAACTCTAGCCAAAAATAAACCTCCAAACAAACCAACAAGCAGTGTTGCTTCATGGTTTTTGCTTCAACTTCCTTCTGTGACTTCCCCCAATGGTTGACTATGACCTGGAAGTGTGAGGCAAATAAATCATTTTCTCCCCTAAGTTACTTTTAGTCAGACTGTATTATCACAGGAACAAAATGAAACTAGATCCTGAGGCAAATAAAAAAATGTTTAATGATGATGTATATATAAGAAAAATGTCAAAATGTAACCCATTAGTCTTCAAATGTTAAATAAAATTTTCATTTTTAAAAAGTAAAGAAAAACAAAGAAAGACCATTACATGTAACTTCTAAATCCTGTGCTTTTTATCAGTACATTCGACCTTCTCTTAAACTATGTTAGGGCCTAAGAGGCTGTAATATGATTTTCATCTCTCTATTTTTTTGTCATTTTGAGAATGTTTTATAAGTGGAATCATGAAATAATAATTTTCTGATATTAGATTTTATCCTTAGCAAAATTCCCCTTAGATCCACCCAAGCTATTGTATGTTGTCCACACTGTGGTTGTTTTTATGGATGATTTGTATTCCTCAGGATGGATATACCTTTTGAGAACTCACATGTTGAATTCAGCACATTGACTGTTTAAGAACATTAAGAATGAAGATTCTAGAAATAGCACTGTACACGTTTTTTTTGCAGATGTAAGTTTTCATTTTTTTGACTGAACTGCCTAGGAGTATAATTTATAGGATCTATGGTAGTTGTACATCAATTTTCCTTTAGTTGTTAATTAATTTATTTACTTGAAACAGAGTGCCATGCAGCCCGCTCTGGCTTCTAACTTTCTATGTAGCCTGAAGATGATCTTGAACTTCAAATTCTTCTGCCTTCACTCACGAAGTGCAAAGATTAAAGGGCTGTACTGCCACAGCTGGCTTTGACTGTGCAGAGGCTAACAGCAGGGATTTATGCATGCTAGGCACAACTCTACCACCTGAGTTACAGCTCCTGTGTCACACCGTCCAGCTCATTTTAAAAGCGGATATACATTTTTATCCAATGATCTTTTGCTCAACAGGTGTTCTTTGAATTCCAAGATTTCTCACTGTTAAGGATTTTCTTGTTTATGTCGCATATAGTGTGAAAGATTTACTAGCTATAGATAGCAGGAAGGATAGAGAAATTTAGATGTATCCCATCTTTCAGGAATAAGAATTTGTTCCTGTATTCTATTTTGATGATAAACATGAAAATCTCTGATCTTAAGATATATGCATTTTGAAGACACACACATATATCTTCAAAATGAATTAAGCCATGATTTTAACAACTAAAAGATACATTTTTTTGCTCTTAAACTAATGAAACAACATTTCACAGTCACTGATATTTATATGTTACTCAGTTCATTGATTCTCATTATATTATACAGTTTTAAAATCTTGATGGCTTTAATGACCAATCTTCTTGCTCTTATTTCTATTAGGACTGCTCTTTTGATACTTGTGGCCAATTCTGAACCAAAGCCCCCAAATCAGAGTCAGATTTTCAGCCTATTTTTTTTTTTTAGAACAAAGATGTCCAATTTCAGATAAAGTTGGATAAGCATCAGATAAGCATCCACATACTTAATCAATGCTTAGTTGAATCAGCAGGCTTTCACAAATTTTTGAGGCCTGTCCATCAAAAGAGATTTTTCTCTTATCAGTATTTGCCTTGATTCAAGCTAACTTGTTAACCCCTATCCTTTGGGGGAAAAAAATCAGTTTTTGACCTACAGGTTTGTTGTCAGTATATGGGCTTTTCAAATATAGTTTAGTACTATGTTAACATTTTTGACTATTAGCCTAATATAGTGATAAAGGGCTCCTAAATGAGCTTGAATTGCAGTGTAAAGTCCGACATGAAAAACACAAGATGGCTTTTTCTTTTTATCTTTTGGAGAAATATATATATATTTCTGCAAATGTACCTACTTGTATGATGCACATGTGTGTATAGATGATTTTTAGACTATTATATGGCTTGTCAACTCCAGAAGAAAATAAAATATTTTAAAAGGGCTTTTTATCAAGACAGCTATAATTATGTATACATGGTTTATGGACAAACTTTAAGTTGGCTTTTGCAATTTGTTTATTTTAACCAACAGTTAGAAAACAATACAAATAACAGACAACCAAATAAAAGAAAATACCATGTTATGTTACCATTGTCATTTGGTCAAATTTTGTTAAACAATTGCTCCTTTTACATAAAAATACTCACTTAAATTTTGTCATATGCATTTGCCTCTGTGCAAAAACAAACAAACTTTACATGTATTTGTGTGTGTCCATGTATGTGTGTGTATGTGTGCATGTGTGTGCCACTGTGTGCCTGTCCAAGAACTGAACTGGACATGCTGTGAAGCAAACGTTTTTATGCTCTGAGCTATTTTGCTGTCCCTCTTTTATGTTTTTAACAAGATCTTTGGTATCTTTCTTTTTGTCCACCAAGGGTGAAGATGTCCAGAGGGAGCAGTTTCTTTATGCTGCCTCTTTGTATCATTTGAAATTTGTCTTCCCCAGGTCAGGGATTGGTTTGTTATTGTCTTGTTTTGTTTGTCTAGAAAGCCTGACATTTAATTGGCACTATTTATTAGTATTTTTTGAAAATAATAACAACAATGAAAGTCATACAGACTCCCCCTCCTAAAAAAGCCCATATCTTCCTCCTCACCTTTATTTTTTTATCTCGTGTTCCCCATCAGTACAGAATGTCAATCAGTTTTATAATACTGAAAAGTACTAGACCCTTTCTTCTTTTAAGGGAGAAGAAAAACTGCAGTGACTTGAAGTTAAGAATGTCACTACACAGCTGTGCTTCCTCACATTTAGATTATAAAATATGTTTCATTCTCCTCTAACCTCCCATGCACACCCTAATGTGTAGAAAAGGTACACCAACCCAGGCTACACTACACTCTCCGTGACACAGGAAGGTTGCTTTTTATGATAAAACCCAGCTGTCATACCCAGCCTCTCCGAAAAAGGCAGTGATCCCACTGGTATCAGCTGATGCATGAAAAAGCAAGTCAGAGCATTCCTTGGGAAGAAAGTCAATTGATTTATTATTCTCACTGCTTTTCCCTTTCTTTCTGTTCCTGTCTCTTCTTTCTTCTCCCTTCATCCTCCTTATCTTATTTCTCTATTAAGTAAATCATTTCATTTCCTCTTACCAAGGTGACCGATAGGTGGCCTATCTCTGAAATCAGTGTTCACACACCTTAGCAATTATGCTTGTCACCAAGATCAGTTCTGTGGCATGATTTTCAGTGCACTGTGCTCCCAGCATTTCTGTTCATTCCTTCTAGATTTTCTTGAAAGCTGGAAATTTTAAGTCATGGTGTCATGTATTATCCTAATAGGTAAAAAACAACCCTAGACCTCGGCAGCCTTCCTTAGGGTCAGGCAGACAGCTCATCCTGTTAAGTCTGACTTGTTTGTGACAGATGAGGAGGCTTGCTGGAGCTTACCAAACATGTCATTTAGTATTATTCAACCCTCTTCTAATAGCACAGACTCTGTGGCTTCCTAAATGTATGGACATCCATAGTCCCCATGCTTTCTATTAAATGGAGATAGAGATGCTGGGTTTTATGATGTGACACACATCTTCCCAAAACTTATAGTCTCCAATGAAACTGGGTACGTGGAATAAGTTTTCAATAGCATGTTCATGCTTGGGAAGTGTCTAGAAGACTCTGTGGGCTTTAAGAACTCACAAATCCATATTTCCTCCACTGTGATAACTCCTCAGGCCATCTTCTTGCATTCTTCTGGACCCAGCTTTTTTTGTGGAAAATAAAACACCTTCACAGTGAGATGATCTCATCTTGAAGCTGTACTTTTGAGAGAACATTTTGAAGAGTTATGCAGGGTAAAGACTGAAAGTCGTTGAAGTGGATCTTATCAAAAGTGCTTTTATTTGTGACTCCATCTGATACTTTTTTTTTTTTTACAGGCAGAGCAGAGCTGCCAGTCAACTTTTGAACTAGAAGATAATAGTGCCTAACACTGTTTTTCAGTTTCCATCAAAAGTCCATAGAGAACACTTCTCAGTTTGTTTTTTGTGTCCAGAAGACCTGTCTGTGGTCTCCATGCACTTCAGCAATATGAGAAGCACTAAGTACCTATTTTTTCTGATCTTCACTTATCAAGTTTTATAAGCAGCTCTAGCTAGACTGTAAAAAGCCCAACAAGCATTTGAAGTCATTTTGGGTTCAATGCTCAGGCTTGCTTTAAGAGGCTGCAGTAGGACAACCAAGGACACATTATTGATAGCTGCTTCATGGAGAAGCTTTCGAAATCTATCCTCAGTGTATCTATTGATCTAATGGGTTTATTATTATTATTATTATTATTATTATTATTATTATTATTATCCTAATGCCTGAGTAACTACGAAGTTTCTGTTTTTCCACAATGCAGAAAAAAGCCAGCACAGTGGTACCCTGGTATGACTGACTAATCAGGGCTCTCAGTACATTCTTTGCCAGGAGAAGAATATGTAGGATAGTGTCATTTTCACATCAGGTGTCCGGGAACATTGTCATTTTCATCGTTCTTTTCTAGTGTCTGTGTGTGTGACTTGGAACTTTGACTACACGACTCCCTTGGCACATAACTTGCTGTGTACTGTGGGGCTTTCTTTGTTCTGCTGCCGCTTAGAGACTTTAATAGCCAAATCTATTTTTTCATCACAGACATTGGACCAGAATTTTATACCTCATAGGGTCACTTCATCAAAGTCACTGTTCATTACTTCAATTGTGGCCACAAAAAGAGTAGGAGTCATATGTGTCTCCATGGACTGATAATACAGGGCCATTGTCTTCATCAGATTCTGTAATGTAGCCCCTCATACCTTATTATCTTGATAATACGTTGCACCACACACTACTCACACAATAAATTGCCTCTCAGACTCTTTGTTAAAATTTGCTGCAGTGAACTCCAGTAGTTCCAGAGTGCTTCAGTCGCTACTAACTTCACATCACTGCCAGGATCTTCTTTCCTCTTCTCCAGTAGTGTGGCAGTCAAAATCCCATCGGACTTCCCTGTAACTGCCCCATATAAATACTGGGAGTTGTAACAAATTACTTCTGAATCTGGCTCTTTAATGTTCTTTGAGCTGTCAGGACTTTTGACATTGGGTATCAAGTAAAGAATGATTTCTGACCATTGGTTCACTGGGTTCTCTCTAAAGACAATGTCAGCAATGATAGGGTTACTCTATTCAAAGCTTACAAAATTGCTCTTAACTTTTCTGTCAAACAGTAGCAGAAATGGCAGTTCTTTTTGTAGGTATTCTGACTAGATGTTTGGGTTCTTATATGTCAGAGAGGTCTAGATATGTACATATGTTATACCCCTGTCTCTGAGTTTTCTGGTGTTCTGGGAGAGTTCCAGAGTTACAACTTGACAAGATATAACACCTCAGTTCAGAAACTTCTAGTTTGAGTAGAGGTAACAATACTTATTATGTCAAATCATCTCCAAGGTGAAGGTACTGGCATCTGCTCGCCACTCAAGTGAAACCTGGACTCTCAGCTGGCACTTAGAATTAGGCTTAAAGGTTGAGAGTCTGTGGCAATAAACATGATGAAGATCAGAGCCCCAGGTTTTTCCTCTGCTTGTTTTGATCATATTCCATTCCATGCCCCTCACTGCCACTCCACACATTCCTTATTCTTTCGTTTTGTCAGTGGCAGTTATTCTTCTCTTGGAGTTGTGGGAAATTCTTAGCGGTGACTTGCAGTGGTTCTCATGCTTTCTAATGCTACAACCCTTTAAGACAGTTCCTTATGCTCTGATGACCCCCAACCATAAAAGTATCTCTTTGTTCCTTCATAACTGTAGTTTTGCTACTGTTATGAATCCCAATATAAATATCTAATATGCAGGATAACTGGTCTGGGGACCCTTGTGAAAAGGTTGTTCTACCACAAGAGGGGTCATGACCCACAGGTTGAGAACCACAGGCTTAGAGTCCAGCTAAAGTTTGATTGATCAGAATATAAAGAGAAAAGGGAGGCAGAGATTAAACAAGAGCTAGTAAGGCTGTACTAAACTTTAGATTATAGAAACTAGAAGCTACAGCATGAATATCAAAGGGTATTCAAGTGACTTAACACTATTTGTAGGGCATTGCGCCGTCATTATCTCGGCTGAGTGGTGATGATATCTTAGAACCTCGACTTCTACAAGAATGTTGCATTATAAATAAACTTGGCCAGGTGTGGTGGTGCACACTTTTGATCTCAGCATTTGGAAAGCAGGATTATGCCTGTAATTTTGAGACTGCCTTAGTCTACATTTTGAGTTCCAGGTTAGTTCTGGAACTACCAAGTGAGATCTTGTCTCAAATTAAAACAAAGCCTATCATTCACACAGAATTTATTCATTCTGTTTATGTGATAGAACATAAATTTCATTAAGTGCTCTGAAATTCAGATTGATAATGTGTCCTTAAACAAACACACAAACAAAACTGTTTATATGGCATGAAAGTACCATGCATCAAACTTCTTAGTCAAAATAGTAAAAGTCCCTAAAACTGTTACAAATGTCAGCCGGAATACATGGAAGTAAAAGGATTGACTGGTTTTCTTCTAAATCTTTGATTTATGTGACATAGGCCTGATAGACAGGGATAGTAACTATATGTATTAAAATGTCATGTAAGTACCCACTTAAAATAAAGTTCAAATTGCAGAGGCAGAAAAAAATTAGGAGAAAAAGAAGAAAGAAAGGACAAGTTAATTTTGCTCTCAAATGGTCATAATTTAGTGTGTAGTCAGTCTTACTGACATATCAGTATGTTACAACTAGCTAGGAACAGAAAGAATCTGGCATGGAGAGAGACATTTACAATATAGTTCAAGGGCTTCCTCTTAGAAGGGGAAGGATGATGCTGATATGGGCTAGAGGTAAAAGTCAGGAAGCAAATACTAAAAGTATATCCTGGAAGAACACAGTGATGATTAAGTAGAACTAGATAGGAAACAGATCCAGAAGATACAGCTAGGAACGTCTTTTTTATGAGGCATGAGCAAGCAAATAAACACCTGGGTCTCTATTTCATTGACTTTGGACAGATATGACACAAGAGGTTCATAGTGAGAAGCAGAGATAATCAGAAGAGTCTGTCTCCAAAACCTCTTTAGTTTGTGGCTGCAGATAAAGATGACAGAGAAATTAGGGTTAGTTTTCATAGCAGACATGTAGATTGTGTTTCCCAGTCTTGTCTAGAAAGTTTGGGGAATTGGTAAGTACTTTCCATGGGGTAGATTTTTTTTTTTAATCAAATACTAGTGGATTTTAACTGTATGATCTGCCCAGTATTCTCAGAGTGCTTACATAGCTATCTTTGGAAAAATCACAGATGCACCATGAAATGTGTAGTCTGGAAATATCAGTGATTCCGTTGTTGCTGTTGCATGTGCTTTCTGAAGAAGCCTACTTTAAAATTTGTACTGAAATTGGTAGATATTATAAGTTACTGGTGCACATTATTATAGAACAAAGAAACAATATGTTCTAACAGCAATTTAAAAGGTAATGAAAGAATGTAATTTGTAATAGAATAATATGTACTTCAGTATAAACAGGATCAGGAAAAACCTACCCTGAACACATAATAAAGTAGACTGATGCTTAAAATTATAGACAAAATTGCTAAACTATGCCAGCTACCAAGGATGCCCTCATAGGTACCCAACAGCAAAATATCCAAATATCATGCCTATTATTACTATTTATGACATGACTTTTTCTAAATGGTTAAAACTGCATTTATTTGACTTTAAAAAATAAAGAAAATATATTTCCCCAAATTATAATGCATACAATCCATTTTTATTTAAAAATTATTCTATTTAAATATTTAAATTCCTTTTATTGTTTGACAGTTTCATACACAAAAAGAATACATGAAAGTTTGAGGGGAACTTGTTGGAAATAAAGATTTTAGAAGGAGAAGGAGCATGAGAGAGGGAAATGTAGAGGTGAAAATGACTGTCGCTCATTAAATAAGTGTAAAAGTTTTTCAAATACACGAACACATGTTGAGACATGTTTGGAATTCATTCAACAGATCTTTACGAAATATTCACCAAGTGACAGCTACTGTTCCAGACACTTGAGGATAGCAAAATGAGCAAACATCTTTACCCTCATGGAGCCAAAAAACCCCTAGTTGGACATGGAGAAAAAGAGATAGACAATAAACATGGTTACAGAAAATAAAAAGAAAACCATGTTAATATGATAGTGTTTCAGGAAAAAGAAGTGCAGAGTAACATATTGGCATCGCCATGACATGGTAGATGGTTGCAATTTGAAAATAAATGTGGCTGTGACAGTCTTTACTGAGGAGATGTTTGCATAAAATCTACAAGGAAGATGCTGCAATGAGACCAGTCTAGCAAAAATGTATGCATTGAAAAGGTATAGAACCTGAAGTCCAAGAAGTAATGGCAGAAGGGCCTTGATACCCTTTGAAGTACTTTGAACTGGCAAGGAGTTATAAGCCATCACAAGATTACAAGTTGCAAGATATCTACTATATCTTGTTATTTAATTAGATATTGAGTTTAGATTAATTGGGGTATGCAGTTAAGAGAGAGGACAAGACTGAATCAGAGTCCTGCTCTAAAGTTAGTGTAGTGATCCAGGCCAAAATAAGTAGTAGATAGAACAGGTTTTAAGTATGGGATATAGTAAAATCAATGGGATTCTGAATACTTTTGTTTGTTTACATTTAATTAATGTGGGTGTGTGTGTGTGTGTGTCTGTGTGTGTGTGTGTGTGTGTTAGTGTACATGTTCCATGACTTAGGTATGAAGGTCAAAGAACAACTTAGTCAGTTCTGTCTTTTCACCATGTGGGAGTACTGGGATCAAGCTCAGATCATCAGACTTCCTAACAAGTGCCCTTATCTGCAGAATCATCTCACCAGTCTAGGATGAGTTTTAGTGCACCAACAGGATTTTCTGATGAATTTCATGCACATTATAAGAAAAAGAGAGATGGACAAATATGGTTTCAAAGTTTTACCCAGAAAAACTCCCAGATTATGAAATTTGCCATTTAGAGAAAGGATAAAGCCTTAGTTATGTTTATATTGCTGTGAAAAGACACTGTGGCTGAGGCAACTTATAGAAGAAAGAATTTGTTGGAGTCATAAAGTTCCATGGTGGGGAGAATGGCAACAGCAGGCAGGCATGGAGTTGGGCAATAGATAAGAGCTCATATGTTGATGCATGAGCACTGAGTAGAGAAAGCTAACCAGGAATGGTTGAGTTGTTTGAAACCTCAAAGCCTTCCCCCAAGGTCATAATTGCACCAAGGCCACATTCCCTAATATTTCCCAAACAGTTTCACGAAGTAGGAATCAAACATTTAAACATATGAGAGTATAGGGACCACTTTCATTTAAACCAGTACAGGAAAAACAATAGTATTATGGGGTGACAGAACAGGCATAGCAAGCTCAATTCCTGCTCCATGTTCAATAAATATCAATAGGGTTTCATAATAATTCTGCCAACATCAATTTCCTTGTATATTTCTTTTTTTTTCACGGAGTTTGTGATTTTTTTATTAGATATTTTCTTTATTTATATTTCAAATGTTTTCCCCTTTCCAGGTCTCCCCTCCATAAACCCCCTATCCCATCCCCCCTCTCCCTGCCTCTATGAGGATGCTCACCACCCACCCACTCACTCCTGTCTCCCCTCCCTAGCATTGCCCTACACTGGGGCATCTAACACCCTCAGGCCCAAGGGCTTCTTCTCCCACTGATGGCCAACAAAGCCACCCCTGCCACATATGTGGACAGAGCCATGGGTCCTTCCATGTATACTTTTTGGTTGATGGTCCAGTCCCCAGGAACTCCAGGGGATCTGGCCTGTTGACACTGTTGTTCCCTCCATGGGGCTGCAAACCCCCATAACTCCTTCAGTTCCTTCTGCAACTCCTCCATCAGGGATCCCACTCTTGGTCCAATGGTTGGCTGCTAGCATCCCCCTATGTATTTGTAAGGCTCTGGCAGAGCCTCTCCGGAGACTGCCATATCAGGATTCCATAAGCAAGCACTTCCCAGCATCCACAGTAGCATCGGTGTTTGGTCACTGTATATGGCATGGATCTCCAGGTGGGGGAGTCTCTGAATGGCCTTTCCTTGAATCTCTGCTCCACATTTTGTCTCAATATTTCCTCCTGTGAGTATTTTGTTCACTCTTCTAAGAAGGCCTGAAGCATCCACACTTTGGTCTTCCTTCTTCTTGGGCATCACATGATCTTTGAATTGAATAGCGGGTATTCTGAACTTTTGGGCTAATATCCAATTATCAGTGAGTGCATACTCTGTGTGTTCTTTTGTGACTGAGTTACCTCACTCAGGATGATCCATTTGCCTGCAAATTTTATGAAGTCATTGTTTTTAATAGCTGAGTAATATTGGTATCAGGTCTTTGAAGGTCTGGTAGAATTCTGCACTAAATCCACCTGGCCCTGGGCTTTTCTTCTTTGGTAGGATTCTAACGACTTCTTCTATTTCCTTTTGTAATATGGGCCTGTTGAGATAGTTTACCTGCTCTTGATTTAACTTTGGTATGTGGTATCTGTCTAGAAAACCATCCATTTCATCTAGATTTTCCAGTTTTGTTGAGTAAAGGCTTTTATAGTAGGATATGATGATTTTTTAAATTTCCTCCATTTCCATTTTTATGTCTCCCTTTTCACTTCTGATTTTGATAATTTGGATACTGCCTCTGGCACCTTTAGTTAGTGTGGCTAGGGGTTTATCTATCTTGTTGATTCTCTCAAAGAACCAAGTTTTGCTTTTGTTGATTCTTTGTATTGTTCTCTTTGTTTCTATTTGGTTGATTTAGGCCCTGATTTTGACTATTTCCTGCCATTTATTCCTCTTGGGTAAGTTTGCTTCTTTTTGTTCTAGAGCTCCCAGATGTGCTGTTAAATTGTTAGTGTAAGATCTCTCCAGTTTCTTTCCAGAGCACTTAGTGCTATGAATTTTCCTCTTAGCATGGCTTTCATTGTGTCCCTTAAGTTTGGGTATGATGTGTCAACATTTTCATTAAATTCTAGGAAGTCTTTAATTTCTTTCTTTATTTCTTCCCTGACCAAGTTATCATTGAGTACAGAGTTGTTCAGTTTTCATGTGTATGTGGGCTATCTGTTGTTTTTGCTGTTATTGAAGATCAGCCTTAGGTGTTGGTGATCTGATAGGATGCATGGGATTATTTCAATCTTCTTGTATCAGTTGAGGGTTGTTTTGAGATCAATTATAAGGTCAATTTTAGAGAAAGTACCATGATGTGCTAAGAAGACGTTGCATTCTTCTGTTTTAGGGTAAAATGCTCTGTAGATATCTGTTAAATCCATTTGGTTCATAACCTCTTTAGTTTCACTGTGTCTCTGTTTAGCTTCTGTTTCAATGACCTTTCCATTGGTGAGAGTGGGGTTTTGAAGTTTCCCACTATTATTATGTGGGATTCAATGTGTGTGTTGAGCGTTAGTAAAGTTTCTTTTATGAATGTGCGTGCTCTTGCATTTAGGGCATAGATGTTCAGAATTGGGACTTCCTCTTGGTGGATTTTCCCCTTGATGAATATGAAGTGTACTTCCCCATCATGCTTGATAACTTTTGGTTGAAAGTCTATTTTATTGGATATTTGGATGACAACTCTAGCTTGTTTCCTGGGACCATTTACTTGAAAGACCTTTTTCCATCCTTTTACTCTGAGATAGTGTATGGTTTTGTTATTGAGGTGTGTGCAAAATGCTGGATCTTGTTTGTGCATCCAGTCTGTTAACTTATGTCTCCTCTATTGAGGGACATCTGGGTTTTTTCTAACTTCTGGCTATTATAAATATGGCTGCTAAGAACTTAATGGAGCATGTGTCCTTATTACATGTTGGAGCACC
This sequence comes from Uromys caudimaculatus, assembly GCA_028551405.1. Taxonomy (NCBI): domain Eukaryota; kingdom Metazoa; phylum Chordata; class Mammalia; order Rodentia; family Muridae; genus Uromys; species Uromys caudimaculatus. The sequence goes on from CM052722.1 coordinate 68,256,366, forward strand.
TTCTGGGTATATGCACAGTAGTTGTACAGTTAGGTCCTCAGGTAATACTATGTCCAATTTTTCATTGGATGCTGAAAAAGCATTTGACAAAATTCAGCATCCCTTCATGATAAAAGTCTTGAAAGAATAGAAAATTCAAGGCCCATACCTAAACAAAGTGAAAGCAATATACAGCAAACCAGTAGCCAACATCAAACTAAATGGAGATAAACCTGAAGCAATCCCATTAAAATCAGGGACTAGAGAAGGCTGCCCTCTCTCTCCCTATCTATTCAATATAGTACTTGAAGTTCTAGGTAGAGCACTTAGACAACAAAAGGAGGTCAAATGAATACAAATTGGAAAGGAAGAAGTCAAAATACCACTATTCGCAGATGATGTGATAGCATGCTTAAGTGGCACCAAAATTCCACCAGAGAACTCTTAAAGCTTATAAACAACTTTAGCTAAGTGGCAAAATATAAAATTAACTCAAACAAATCAGTAAACTTCCTTTATACAAATGATAAACAGGCTGAGAAAGAAATTAGGAAACAACACCCTTCACATTAGCCAAAAAAATCGTACAAAATATCTTGGTGTAAAACTTACCAAGCAAGTGAAAGATCTATATGACAAGAACTTCAAGTCTCAGAAGATAGAAATTGAAGAAGACTTCAGAAGATGGAAAGATCTCCCATGCTCATGGATTGGCAGGATTAATATAGTAAAATTGGCCATCTTGCTGAAAGCAATCTGTAGATTCAGTGCAATTTCAACAATCACAATTCCAATATGGTTATTCATCGAGTTAGAAAGAGCAATTCTCAAATTCATTTGGAATAACAAAAAACCCAAAATATCGAAAACTATTCTCAACAATAAAAGAATTTATGGGGGAATCAGCATCCCTGGCCTCAAGCTGTACTACAGAGCAATAGTGATAAAAAGTGCATGGCATTGGTACAGTGACAGGCAGGTAGACCAATGGAATAGAACTGAAGACCCAGAAGTAAACCCACACACCTATGGTCACTTGATTTTGACAAAGGAGCTAAAACCATCCAGTGGAAAAAAGCCAGCATTTTCAACAAATGGTGCTGGTTCAACTGGTGGTCAGCATGTAGAATAATGGAAATCAATCCATTCTTATCTTATTTTACAAAGCTCAAGTCCAAGTGGATCAAAGACCTCTGCAGAAAACCAGATACACTGAAACTAATAGAAGAGAAAGTAGGGAAGAGCTTCAAACACATGGACATAGGGGAAAAGTTCCTGAACAGAACACCAATGGCTTATGCTCAAGATCAAGAATCAACAAATGGAACCTCATAAATTACAAAGCTTCTGTAAGGCAAAGGACACTGTCAATAGGACAAAACGGTAACCAAGAGATTGGGAAAAGATCTTTACCAATCCGACATTCGATAGAGGGGTAATATCCTTGTATATTTCTAATGTTTCACGGGAAAGATATGGACATTCTTTTTTGTGATTGACATGCTGTTTTACACAAATGTAGTTTCTAAAGAGGTGAGTGAAACATGTATTCACCCAGAGTAATATCATAATCATCTGAACATTCTTTAACAATGAGAAAAACTTATGACAATATCTCTATCTCTACATTTCAATTTTGAAGCTTTTCTCAAATATCCCCTTAAAGCATCAACAGGTAGTTTTAGACTTTAGACAATTTCACCTTTAAAAATGGTGATATGTATTTGAATTGTCAGATATTATCTAACCTTTGGTTGTTTTTTTTTTTTATTTAACAATTTTGAAACAAAGCTGGAAAATGTATGGGATACAGTAAAGAAGAAAAATGTCTCATCTAGAGAATAGCTATAATGCAGAAACATGTATTCTCCAGTGCCTTTTAGAGGTAAACAAATGGCCATCAATCATAGAGGAAATTTTATCTACTAAGAGTCTAAAAGGGTGTTTTCTGGGATAAGATGTAGTAATGTGCTTTTCATGGGGTTCATGAAGCCTTGGCATATATGTATATCACTACAAGGGAGGAAAAGGACACTGGTTAGAAGTTTTTGAGTGAGTTTTCATCATACTTATGTATATATTTTTCAAATTGTGTAGCTTTTCAACCAATGTTATGTGTTTAAGGAAAAAAATTCTTTTATCTCAAACCTAAAATATTATTTCCATCATCATCTTAATAGTTACCAAATATCCATTGGGTTCCTTATATTGTGCCAGATCTTATAATATGATAACATGTTCATGGTTTTGTGGATTGTAATCTCAAAGCTGAGACATTCATCTTTTTAAATCATCTCTCCATAGTATGAGGAAAAGCAACAGCAATAAGTGGTATGTTAAGAAGTGTTAAATAGGTATGATGAAAGGACCCATGGGCACAGATCTTCTGCTCTCCAACTAAAAAAAAAAATCCCTGCAGGAGTCTGCTTCAATGAATCCCTGAGTCCTTAGAGTCAGAAAAAAAATATTTAGGACCATTAAATTGAATTGACATGAGCTGCCTTGAGACAATGGCAGGGGCTTCTCTTGAGCACCTGAAAATCACAATGCAGTTAGAAGTCACTATATTTATACAAGGATATCATTTTCAAAATGTGACACTGCATTTGCCTAAGAGATGTATAATAAATTTGAAAAATTGAAAGATCTAATCCAGTAGTGAAATAACTCCACTACCCGACTCCAGAACATTATCAGTACCATCTCTCTGCCTGGGCACTGAAGGAAAAGGTTATTTCAGAACAGCTTCAGAGTCAGATGGTTCTATAAGCTGCATCCCAACATGTTGGCTTCCATTTCAGTAAATTTCAAAAGGCCAAATATGAAGCCTGACTGCTGGCAAGTCTTAGTATTTCTGTTGGTAAATGATAGTGAATCTTTCAAGCAGCAATGTGTTATTTTGATCTTTTCCACTGCTCCTTAGTTCTTCCCTGGCCTCTGGCATGAAAAGATAGTCACATCTGGGAGCAATTAATTCACCTAGAGATTTTTTTATACTCACTGTACTGCATTTGCTATAAGAAGATATATAGCTCAAAGTAACAAGAATTCCTCAAAATACCCTTGATTCACAAGTGAGATAAATCAGAGCACAAATTTATAGACATACTGCTTTTTCCAACCTGGGACATACACCCTTTGCCTCAGTAGCTAGTTGTTTGTCTTAACCTGGGTCTCTCTGCGTAGCACAGCTGCCTAAACCATATCTTTTCAATCCACAGTTACTTCCTAATACATGTCAAGGTGTCTTTGTACTGTCTTCAGCTATCCTCACCTTTTTTGTTTGTTTGTTTGTTTGTTTGTTTCTTGAAGGAGGCTCATTGCAATGGATCTTTCATCTTTTTGTCATGACACAAGACAGAAAGAACATGTGCTTGCTAGAATTTTCTTCAGCAATAGCAAAATAGGTTGTTCCAAGTGTGTTTTGTGATGCAAACCACTCAATAGCTGCATGAATAAGCTGAGTTTTTGTACAGAAATCCATCTTTTGCCATTTTTATGACATGTGTACATAGTACTGACACATCATGTAATTTCTCCATATTCATTCTCATCCCCTTTCCTTTCTCTCTTCCTCTTCCTCTTCCTCTTCCTCTCTCTCTCTCTCTCTCTCTCTCTCTCTCTCTCTCTCTCTCTCTCTCTCTCTCTCCTTCTTCCTATGTAAAAATCCAGGAAATGTGATATTTGTTTTTCTAACTCTGGCTTATTTGGCTTCACACCTCCAGTTACATCAATTCCCTTTCAAATAACATAATTTCTTCTTATGGCAGAAAAATATAAGAATATATTAAATCTTCTTTATCTGTTCATCTACTAATGGACAAGGCTGATTCCATTATTTATCTATTTAATCAACTGCTAAAATAAATGAGATATACATTTGTTGGTTCGTTGATATAAGACTCTTGCAAATATTTTCTTGAACAATATAGTTGGGTCATATATTAACATGTTAACTCTGTTTTTTATTGTTTTTTGAAAAATGTCCATGGATTGCTTTACATTTACATTAGCATTTTGTGAGAGTTCCCTTTATTGCCAATACATAGTTTTGATATCTATTATGTAATGAGGTAGTTTTTCTCATAACATAGTGTTGCATTTATACTTCGTCAAAACATTTGTGATACCAATAGCTACCCAGAGTGCATGGGTTTGGAGGGTGTATGGAGATAATCCAGTCTAGTAGTCAGAAGTATCCTTTGATTAAGTGTAGTGATGTCCTGAGTCTCCTTATTAATTAATACATGTAATTGTAAGATTGATCATTTAGTAGCTAAAAGTTAAAAACAAAAACAAAAACGACAAAAAATGTTGACACTTGGAAATTGTTCTCAAAACACTTTGCTCCCAAAGCATTATTCTATTATAATGTGGATATGAATAAGGATGGAGTAACTAGTAAGAATGAAAATCACCTCACATTATTGAATGAAATCTGATAAATCCAACTGGCCCAGTTTTAACCTTACAGTATAAGGTAAATTGAGCAAAATGAAACATGGTTACATTACAATTAGGTTTTCAAGTGTAGAGAAATTTTAATCCAGCAACATGACTGCTCTCGCAAGGGATCACATCCAATGGCCTTCTAGGTCCATATGATCCAGGCAGAATGTAGACACACCATGGTTTACAGTATGATCATGCTGGAATACAGACATGCCCTCAGTACACACCTTTAATCCCTAACAATGGAGGTAAAGTTGGTTTGTAGAAGGAAGCAGACATATTTGAAAGAGACATCTAATTGAGGGGCAGACAAAGTGATGAATCAGAGAAAGATTTGATGGAATGAGTGAGAGATAGGAAACTTCCAATGCACACAAGAAAAGATGGAGAGAGAGGTGACTTAAGAAAGCAGCACAGGGAGAGAGCGAGAGAAAGAGAGAGAGAGAAAGAGAGAGAGAGAGAGAGAGAGAGAGAGAGAGAGAGAGAGAGAGAGAGAAGGCAGTTTTACAGAGACAGATTGCAGTTGAAGATGGAATGAGCCAGAGAATGAGAAAGAACCAGAAGATTATAACATATTGCCAGAGATAGTTTGGGGACAAGCAGAACAATTCAGTGAGAAGCCAAGCAAAACCAGTTTAAATCAGCCAGCTTGTAGAGGAGTTTTGAACCAGAACAGCTGAGTTGAAACAGAAAGCCAGAGTTCAGGAAGAACTAGAAAGGGTGGAGTTATTCAGCAGTAAGCCTCTGAGACAATAATTACATCTTGCAAATAAGTGTTACTTTTACACTAAGTACAAGTATGACATTCATTGTTTGCTGTGTGGTAGAAATGCTATTATCATTTTTAAAATCACTAAGAGTTTGCCAGCAACTGGGAAAGAAGACTAATTTTTAAGTTAGACATTTCAACATTTAGTGAATTCCTACATTGCCTACTCAATAAGTTGGTTTTTCCATATTATATGTTTTCCAAAGATTCAACATGGAAATAAATAAAATATTACTTCACTCAAATGAGACATATAAAGTCAGATTTAGTTAGCCAACTGGTGATCTGCTCTACAAATCTGCATTGAGTCTATCTGCTACTAGAATATACTATCAACAGTACAAAGACCTATCTGTCATTTATTCCCCACTCAAGAATCTTATATCAGTAGAATCAATAAGATGTAAAGGCTTAAAAAGCTGATGAAATTGTTAGCTATGTTATACTAATTAGTAATCCACATTTGTCTAGAACAGCTTTTTGAGTACTTACATGATGAGCTTAATGTAGTAGTAGAGTAAAGTAAACATAGGAAATACAAACTAATTCTAATGGAAATTTGTGTATTTATGCTAGTTACAAGAATAAACACAGGTTCTGCAATTGACTCAAAGGTGTCTCTCTCTTAGTTTCTTGCAAACCAAACCAAAACAAAAAATTTTACAAAAGGATTTTAAAAATTTGATTATTTATTGAATTTTCATCAGTTCAAGGATATAGACAAACTCTCTAAACGGTTAAATTTAATTATGTACTTTATGCATAGCTTAATAGAAATGACTATTTCAAAAATAAATACAGAATATTTCATAAAGGTTTTCAGTTAAAGTTGGGACTTTGAAATATGTATATTGGATGGTCTCAATCATGTTTATTCCCTTTCTCATTGATTTGGAGCTTGACCATGTGACTTTTTGCATTTTTTATTGGTTATTTATTTACATTTCAAATGTTATTCTTATTTCCAGTTGCCTCTCCAGAAGCCCCCTATCCCTTCCCCCTTGCCCTGCCTTTATGAGGGTGGTCCTCCACCCACCCACCCACTCCAACCTCCTCACCCTCGCATTTCCCTACACTGGGGCATTGAGCCTCCATAGGACCAAGGAGCTCCCTTCCCATTGATGCCAGATAAGGCAGTCTTCTGCTACATATGCATCTGGAGCCATGGGTCCCCCCATGTGTATTCTTTGGCTGGTGGTTTAGTCCCTGGGAGCTCTGGGAGGTCTGGTCGGTTGATATTGTTGTTCTTCCTATGGGGTTACAAACCCCTTCACCTCCTACAGTCCTTGCTCCAACTTCTCTATTGGGGTCCCCATGCTCAGCCAGATGTTTGGCTGTGTACATCCACATCTGTATTGGTCAGGCTCTGGCAGAGCCTCTCAGGGGACAGCTATACTAGGCTCCTGTTAGTAAGTACTGCTTGGCATCAGCAATAGTGTCTGAATTTGGTGTCTGCAAATGGGATAGATTCCTAGGTGGGGCACTCTCTGGATGGCCTTTCTTTAAGTCTATACTCCACTCTTTGTCCCTGCACTTCCTTTTGACAGGAAGAATTCTGGATTAATATTTTTGAGGAGGGTAGGTGGTCCTGTCCCTCAATGGGGGGAGTTCTTATCCACTGGATACGCTCTCTACAGGTTCTACTTCTCCTTTGTTGGTTATTTAGGATAATGTCTTCTCTGCTGGGTCCTGGGAACTTCTTGGGTCCCAGAATCTGGAACTTTCTAGTGGCTACACCCAGTTCCCCCTCATCCACTGCTATACACATACTTTCAAATTCCTGACCCTCTCTATTATTCCCCCATCTCCTCCCATATCTGAACTGCCCCCCATTTTTCCTCCCCTCCTCTCTCCGTCCAAGATCCCTCTCTCCCTTTACTTTCTGGAGATTATCTTCTTCTCCCTTTTGAGTAGAACTGTAGCATCCACACTTTGGTGTGATCTTCTTTTTTCTTGGGTTTCATATGGTCTCTGTGACATTTTTAAGTGAACAAAATATGAATGAAATTCTGAATTTGAGCTGAGGTGTTTGTTACAAGACCAGAGTAGAAGTAGCACCTTCGGTGGAATCTCCAGAAGAAAGGTTCAGCTTGCTTCACCAGAGTTGGCTCACAGCATAGGTAGAACCATGAGTGGGAAAAAAAGTGTTAACTAAGGTTAAGCTAGCATAAATGAATGAATGAATCTTTGAATAATATTTTATTAATTTTTTGAGAATATATTTTGATCATACTCAGTGCCCTTTCTCACCTCCTCCCAGATCCACTTGACCTTTCTACCCAGCCTCCTCCTTGTTTTCTTTTCCTTTAACTAATCAAGTAAAATTTGTGCTGTCCAAAGACTAGTGGGTGTGATCCTGGTCTAGCAGATGGTGGTTTTCTTCAAGAACTTATTTTTAACCTTGGCTTGATTTCAAACAAGTGGCTGATTTTTGTTTTCTCTCTAGATTTGCTGTAATACCCCAGTCCTTGACTTCTCATTCTACATTTCAGTTCTAGTTTTGGTCTTCCCTCTAACATTTATTTCCTCTTAGAGATCTATAAGCTTCTAAACAGATTTTTATGTACCTTTATAAACAGAAAGTATGGAATATTACTTCTGGTAGGATATATGGACATAATGTATGTATTTTATAACAGGAAAGAGAACATTTTTATAGTACTTATTCATTTATTTTGTATTACATTAATGGGAAAGTCTTACCCTGGGGCCATTTCATCATTAATATCAGTCTCAGTGTTACTTATGTCTCTTTAAAAGAAAAGGTAGTTTTTGAGTTAAGTCAATATTAGTATCTGGCTGGAACTAAGTAATATTGGATAATTTATATTGTGTTTATTGTAAGTTAAGAAAAATAGACACAGATCTGCCAATTACAATATGACTTCCTTTTAAAGAAATACATTTATTTAGGAAAACCAATATATTAGATATAATTTCAAGTGATAAAATTTGAGGTTTCTCTGTCACAAACACATGTTCTCTTTCATACAAGGAAGATACCTACTTCCATTTGTTATCTCTCCTATTTTTTTCACTTTTATGTATGCTTTGGATTGGCTGATAAATTAATTACTTTGACCTCTTGCTCCAGGACAAATTTTGGGACCTAGGATTTAAATTGTAACCCCTGATTCTAATTTTTAAAGTTCTACTGGAAGGACAATTACATAGCATCTTGTGTGCACCTTTTAGAGAGTTCCAAAGAGTACATACTACTCTAATTTTGTTGTGGCTAAATGCCACCAGGATCACTTTTCCCATGACCCCTTCTCAGCTGTGGTATATAATAGACTACTCAAAGCTGAGTCTCTGATCCCAAGTGTAAAATAGATCTACTACTTCTAGTAATGACATGCCCTTTTCCCTTATTAATGTCACCAATAATGTTAAGTCTTTGGGGACACAACTGTTATACGTTGCTAAGCTGATTGAGTCATTTACAATAACTTATAGTTATTTTCCTTGGACATTGCTTCCAGTATAAAGTCATATGGATGTCTATCAGAAAGCTAGACTTTCTTATGACATGTACTTTTTAAATATTTATTAAACATTTTTCTTACAGCATATTGTTAACTTTTGGAGCTCAATTAAGTTTGCTTGTAATTAATGTATTTTGTGCCCCCATTCTTAAGAAACTATCTAAAAATGCCAATTTGCAGCAGTTAATGTGCTAAGATAGTGTCAGAGGCTGGCATAGCCTCAGTGGTGGCTATTTTGAAAGGCTTTGGACTCAGATAAAGATGGTGCTAGTAGGATATAGGAAATGAAAATTCCCCCCCCCTCTCACATTATTTCAGGTCGCCCCCATTTGATTAAGTAGCTTCTCACATACTGTGACAGAACCAAAGCATGCCTTTCACATCACTAGTGCTCACTAGCTGCCAGAAGCTTGAGACCAAGTTGACTCAATACTGACATATCATCTTCAGAAGTATATATACTTGGTATGTAATAGACTTTTGGTAGCCACCATAGATTTTCATATCTAGATTTTCCTCTAAACAATTAGTTAAGCAACTTGTGCATAGTGTTACATGTTTTCCAAAATGCTTTAATGACTCACAAGTAGTAATTATAATACTGCGATTTGTTGTGAACTTACTACCCTTCAGGCATTTTATGGATCCATTTGGTATTTATTGACTATGATGATTTGTGCACTTTTCTAGACATGGAAATAGTATTAGTAAATTCGACACATAAAATATCTGTTATTCGAGAAAAATCTCAATGTCTTGGGCAAGAAATAAAGTAAATGCACAGTAATCAATTTACTTGATATATTCTATAGATACTATAAAGTACATTATGGAGAAATCCACAGTGCTTATGAAGAAAATGCTAATTTATACAAGACAGTGAATGGTTTCTCCTATAAGGGGTGTTTGTTTAAATAAAGAGACAAGGCCATGTTTGATTATTAAATGACAAACTCCATTGTGGACTATCATTCACATTTGGTGTATGACACTTAAACATCACCTGGGTACACAAGTTACACAATTTAGTGGAATTAATAAGGCCATGGATGAAATGAAAATGGATATGTACATGGCTATAGCTTTTGCTGTTCATGGTGTAGAGATATTTTTTAAAGGTTTGTTAATTTTCCCACTTATCTTTTTCATGCCAGACTTGAGTTGTAGAATAGAATAAATAGTATAGGTAACATATTTTGCTTTTAGTTCATATTTAATGTTGTTGATATCTTGGGCAATAGATAAGCATATATATGTGTGTGTGTGTATTTATGTTAAATTATATTACTGTGGAAAATATTATTTAAGATTAACATTCAAATGCATTAATTTTATCAAAAACAGATACTGCTTTATTTTTATTTTAATTTTTTATTGATACTCATCTTCATAGTGTACTTCAGGCTGACCTTAAACTCATAGAGATCTGTCTGCCTGCCTCTGCATCAAGTACTGTGATTAAAAGTATGTATCACCACAGCTGGTTTTGTCTCTTTTTCAAATAAATGAATGAGCTGTGGATTTTTTTAAGTAGATAGAACATAAATGTTAATGATCATTCACAGTACAGTGAGACTTAACAAGGAAAAGGTGTTCATCCTTGTTAAAGAAGAGTAATGATTCCAAGTAAGGAAACTACAACATTGAAGGACTAAGTAGAAGAAAATGAATTTGGGATGAATGCTGGGAGAGAGTAATTGTAGATATAATTGAGAACCCAGACACATAGACTTTGGAGCCAAAGGATAAAAATCTTTATCTGGGGCTGGGAGTGGGCATGACTGAACCACCAAGAAGTAGATTTGGAGAGTAGAGACACTCTGTCAGACTTACTCATGAAGAAATAGATGCTAAATGAACAAGTTTAGTTTAGTGATAGGTATGGAAGAGAGATTGTTCTAGGTTGACATGTTAGCAGAAAGATAGGAGGATGTGTGTTTAGAGAACCCCTTGTAGACGTTTGGATGTAAACATATTGAAACACTCAGGTCTCTCAGCAACTTCACTGAATTCTGCATAGTATGTATATATACACCTCAGAGTGATCAAAACCTGTCTCAAGGCTAAATATTTAGTGTACAGTGAGGTTAAGTTATACATTACATTTCTTCTCAACTTTCTTTCTTCTCTTGTCCCTACTGTCAGTTACACTCAGATGCAAACTTTTGCAGGCACAGAGTACACAGGTGATTAAACCGAAGTTAATATTACATTCTTTGCTTCTTCTTTTATATTAGTATATATGGAGTAAATAGACATGTACTTGAGAACAGAAAAGTGTGATCTGGCAACTGGAGTTGTTTAAATAGCATTCAGTTGTCAAAAAAGGTTGATCAAAATTCTTGTCACAATTAATTTTGAGAATAAATTCTAAAAAGATATGCAGTGTTCCTTTAGGTTAATATTGGTTTCATCTTTAATCAATATTTATCCCACAACTCAATAAACGTGTGACTGCCTTCAACACAAGTCAATATCTGCTTAATGTCTGCAGTCCATTTCTTATTAGTGCTTCTGAAACTTCCTGACAGCTTTTGGGAAGTCTGGAGGATTGGAATGTTCTGGATCCTTATAGTTTCTCTATTGTCAGTCTGTTAACAGTAGAGTTATATAGCATGGCTGCTTCTAGCATAAATACATCTCCTGAAGCTCTCAGAAGCCCTAATGAGGAAAAAAAAATGAATGAATGGAAACTCTGATTTTTTAGATTCTTCTTTGTGACAGTAGGTTAAAGGTGACACTTTCAGAGAAATTTAATGTGAGAAGACTGAGAAATCAAATCTACATCCACAGCTATTTTATAAACATTACTAGTTTACATACCTAATTATTCCAGAATTGCCCATGGCTGATTATCTTTTATTCATGAATAAGACACTACATCCTTTTAAATTAATTTCTGTATCTACTATTCTTCAGGATTTTTATTTTTTGCCTATAAAATGGTCTTCATCACATCCTCCTGGGAACTCTTGTGGCTGACCTGCTTGGATCCACCTCCACATTATTTCATTTTGATCCCTTCATATACTGTATAGCACAAATTAATAATTTTCTATGCACAAAGCCAGCAACTTTGAGTGAGGTCATGAAAATGTTACTTGAATGGTATTAATTTAATGTTAACATCTTTCAGAATAGACCAGGTTAGAACTGATTATAATAGGAAAGTTCTATTCTTACCCTAAAAGCTGAATAATTGAACCTAGTAGGGGATTAATTCCCAAGGTTAGAATGCATTTTTATTGCATTCAACATTATTCAAAACATCTTTTGAGTATTCTGAACATGGATATTTTTATACTGTAAAAATAATATTGAGATTTTGGGGGTTATTGAAGAATGTCACAAGGAACTTCAAAGAAATAGAAAACAGGTTTGACAAGTAAACGTGAAAGGGATTGTAATATTTAAGCTTAGCATAACAAACACAAAGCCATGAAACTGTGATCACAAATATATGAGAGATTTTGTGATGAGAACAGGGAGGAGGTTTGTAGTTGAAAATCAAACAAGAGAATTGTGTTGAATCAGAGAGTAATAGTTGGAGGGTGCTTTAAACACAAATAGATTTTGGATATGTGTGTGTGTGTGTGTGTGTGTGTAAGAGTTTAAACAATATTGGTTATTGTTCATTTATGGAGTTAATTGTTAATATGCCAATATCATTTCTGTATCAGTAGCCATGCTTCATTTTATTCTTTTTGGGTGCTTTTTTTTTTTTTTTTTTTCTAAAACAGGATTTCCCTACATAATCCTGGTTGACTTGGAAGTTTATCATGTAGACTAGATTGGCTTCAAATTCACACAGATTCACTTGCCTTTATCTCTCAAGAGCTGGGATTAAGGCCTGTGCCATAATACCACACCATAGCAGGCTTCATTTTCTACACAACCTTTTAAAGACTATCAAAAACCTATTGTATTAGAACAAGAATAAGAACCATAAACTTTGGCATTAACCTGCAATCTAGTATCTCTATGACTAGGGAAATTCACTAAATCTCAGTCTGATTCAGTGTCCATAGTAAAAGGATAATAATACTGACTAGCTTGGGCTGGTTCCCCAGCCCTTGACTGAATTTACCCAGGTAGCTTGCTTTGGTCAATGGCTCATTATAGAATATGATGTAACTGAAATACGTAAATCATTCCTACCATTCTGTTTGTTTGCTTGCTTCCTTGTTTGTTCCTTTACCATGAATATGAAAAGCCATGTTCATCTCTAGAAAAGACTAGATGATGTGGAATGGAACACACCAACGTTGCCTGGGCTGAGCTTAGTTCAGACCTCTTTTAGTCTATGTCCAGATCCTGGAGAATGACTAGCTAAAAATGAGAGCAAAGAGCCCAGCTATGTTTTAATATTCTCCAACCAATGCTTCACTCAACAGCAGACTCATGGTGGTAATGACTAGTTTTCAGTCCTGATATTTTGAATGATTTCACAGCCCCTTTTTGTGGCAATAGCTACCATCCCAAGCACTGTGGGGCAGTGATCTGTGACAGGCAATCAGGCACCCGGTTGAGCACAGGCATAAAATCTGGGTGACCCAGCGGAACAATCCGTAAGGGACTGGAAAACTTTATGCCAATGCTCCCGGGAGGCTTTTGGCTCCAGTCATGGTCACGTACTACCCCTCCTCAGGTAGAGGCGTGGCCACACAGCCCCAAGCCATCCCCATGTTCATGAGACACCTAGAGGCTTAGCCATGTCCCTTCCCAGTTACTATATCTGCCTTGCCTCTCCCAGAAAGGTGGGGGTACAATTCCATCCATGCCACTCCACATGATGAAAATAAACATCTTAGAATTATGGACTGTCTTTTCATCTGGACCCACCGTGGGAAGCGAGGGATCTGGCCCTCGATTAAGGAACTGCATCTAATCTCTCACCGAGGGCTTCCCAGCGCTCTCAGATGGTACCCATTCACCTAAGCCTAAGCAGCTAGCCTAGTGCCCCAAGCTGCCAAAACTGGTCTCAGCAGGAACCCCAGCTGAGCTCCCGCTAGCCAGTCTGCTGTACCCTACCACAACTGCGGTGCCCTGGGCTAGAGAATCCACGGAGATGGCTGCTGCACATTCCCCGAGAATGGCCCTCTCACCCACCCATGGGCAGGGCCCACAAAGGTTTCCCACAGCCCCCACCTGCCCATTGGACTGTGTGGGAGATGTGCGGCCACTTCCCACGTGTCTCCTGTCCCACCCAGAGCCACAGCGCCCAGGAAAGACACTTGGGGCTTCTTTCCACTGAGTCAGGTTTGTTCCCACAAAGCACCTCAGCATAGTTCTTGACTTATAGCAAGTTTTGGTTACCTTTTTATGGACAAAGCACAATCAATACTTTATAAGCTTACCTAAACAGTGAAACATGCCATATTAAAGAAAAACTTGAATGAGTATTTCTGTTTGGTGTCATGCAAATTTCACTTTTGCCATAAGCAGTGAAATAACAAGTCCTTCACAAAGAGTTCTTCAACTTTTGCATATTGCAACTGCAAGTATACTTTCCTCCCATTAGTGCTGATATGAATTATGGGTGTGTGCTGAAGCAAAATGTATTCCATAACAAAGAGACTATTGAATTAATTTAGTAACTCAGAGTCCTATCTTTTTTTACTAACTTCCCACTCATTACCTTGTGTATTTTGCTTATTGTAGTAAATGCAAAAGAAAACATCTAAACATTCACTGGCTTGTCTGTAGAAAAATCTGAATTTTATAATGCAGCCTTAATATTATACATATATTAAGGAAATACTTTAAAATTGCCTGAACATTCATTTTCTATTGTAGTTATTCAAAATAGTCAGTCTTGATTTATTGCCTTCCAATTTTCCTTTGATTAATGCAAATCACAAATGTCCATTTATCATATTTCTTTTCACAGTCTTTATTGATACTGTTCACTTTCTTTTCCTATTCTACTAAAATCTGTTTCTTTGTTGATATTAGTTGTATAAAATGCAAGAAATTGGCATTGCCTTATCAAATATTCTGCTTTCCCTATAATCAATATTCACAATGTTCAGAACATATATTGCTTTATTAGTAACCAGATTCAGTTTGGCATTTTTAATTCAGGAGATTATAACACAAGGGCCATAGTAAGTACCACATAGGCTATCACATCTTTAAGTCCATAGCTTGATGATTCTACGTATGAATTAAGTTAGCATTAAATAAATCTGTTCTAAAAACTTATGAAATATACCTAACCCTGTGTGCTAATAAAACAAAGTAAATTTGTATATTGTAGGAAAAATCCTTAGAAATAATTCATTTATATTAAGCAAATATTAAAATATAGGGAATAAGGTATGGAGAAGATAAAACTGACATTTATTAACTTATATGTAACTTCTTCTGCCTAACAGTTAAGTAGTTTTGTTTCCACTGATCTCATTATGCTGTTTTATTCTTAAAGTCTTGCACATAAAGAAGAGATAAGGGTATAAAAAAGAGTAAGATTGGCTTAAAGAAAAAATTTAAGAGGAGCAGTTGATAATATTTATAATTACAATGGGACGACATAAAGAGTCTGAGGAGACAGATGCAAGAACGTATATACTGCAGAAAGGTTTAGAAGTAGCCACAAGAGGTGTGTACTCTATCTGACTGTCTTTGATTTGCTCACCTGCTATTTACTTTGCTTCAATCTGACTTCTATTTACAATGTGCTACTGATGTGTCTTTGGAAAAGCAATTAATGACTTCTAAATCAGCCATTTCAATTTCAGTCATGTGAGCATTTTATAGCACTTGCCTTTGCTGAAGGTCATCTAACACTTACAAACCTTCAGTTGATGTTGTGATAACACTCCCTTGGTCCTCAACTGAGAATTTTCTTTGATTTTTTGTTAGCATTGGTGTATTTCCATCAATTCTGTCTTTTAACTATTTTGTGTATCTTTCAAACTCATAATTTTAGCTTTTTGTTTTATTACTTGTGTTACATGCATTTCACTAGAATCCTTGGCTGTTTATAAGAGTTTCTAATGTCAGCGAAAAATCATTTTAAATATTGTATTTAGTTATTAGGTTTATCAATATCACCTGAAAAAATCAAGTTGTAAGAAATTTGTATTTTGGAATCAGATAAAAATTTCTAAATAAATAGGAAAATACTACTTTAAAAGCATGATGGGTTTAGGAATGAATCTAACAAAAAGTGTGCCATCCAAGATTACACCTGAAACAACAACAGATTTGTCAGGGACACTGCAAAAGATTTAAATGAATGGCGGGGGGGGGGTGGCATCCATGTTTATAGATTGTTTGGAAGGCAGAACATTGTTACAATGTCAATTCTTTTAAAATTGATCCACAGAGTAAATGTAATCCCAATCAAATCCCTGCAGAGTATGTTGGCATGTGTAAATTGCTTAGCTGATTATAAAATTTGTATTGAAATGCAAAAGCTGTGAATAGTCAATGGCATCTTGAAGGAGGAAAAACAACACTGGAGAAATTACATTAGGATTTTCAAAGACTACCTATAAACCAATAATGATTAAGGCAGTGTGGTATTGATTAAAGAATTGACAAACAGGCCAATGGTATGGAAAAGAGAGTACAGAAAGAGCCTACACACAGAATTACTTGAATTGTACCTGATTCCACTGTAATTAAGTTCAGGGAAAATAGTCTTTTAAAAAATGATGTCACAACGATTGCATTTTCTTATGAGAAAAAATTGACATTGACACCTATGTCAAGTCATACACAAAATATAATTGAGGTGAACCATCAAACTAAATATGAAAACTACAGCACTTGAACAAGGAGATGAAAGTTGACTAACTTCAGTCTATAGTACAAAATCCAGGGGCCTGCTAACTTTCCTAGTGAATGATATGTTAATGGACAGAAGCCAGACCACACATTTATGCATCCTTTAGGACTGATTTTACACTACTCTAGAAAGAATATCTTGTGTGTTGTATGGATGCATCACCTGTCAATTAAAAAGCCTATGGACTATGGCTTAGACAGGAAATAGAGGTGGGATATTTGGGAGGAGAAAGAGTTCTGGGATAGAGCCAAGAGGGGATATCTGGAAGGAGATAGAGTTCTGGGATAGAGCCAGAGGCAGGAGAGCCACCTGGGAAGATTTGAGGAACCAGATACATGGTACCTGAGAACAGGTAATCAATCACATGGCAAAATGTAGATTAAAATAATTGGGTTATTTTAGTTATGATCTAGTCAGAGTAGTGCCTCACTATTTGGCCAAGGTATTGGCAAATGCATTTTGAATCTAAGTCTTATTTCTTAGAGCATGGAGCTGGGAGGATGAACCAGGGTTTAACTTCAACGTACCACACTTGCAGAGTTGATTTGTTATGACTGAGATTCTATAATTTGCAAAAACACACGCATTTATAATTTGGCAAAATACTGTTCTAGAAGAAAACATAGGTACAACATCTTATGACTATGGAATTTTCACTTGAAAATATCATATGAAGTCCTGTTGCACTGGACTGCCTCACATGAATTATACTCTGCTGGTCTTGGTGGTTGCAGGTATTCCTCATGCTGCACCAAAACCTCCAGCCACTGTTTTTGTCTTGATTAGATTACCTGTTTATCTTATCATTTTTTCTTCAAAGAGTAGCTTTATTGAGTTCAAGTGAAAACTATCCATTAGATTTAGCAAAAACAAAACAAAAACAAAAAGAACAACCAAACAAAAATCCCAGAACAACAACAAAAAAACCTGTCAGTGATCTTTGAACTAGAGCTCAGCTTATTGTGAAAGTTTTTTCCTTCATCTAGTTGTCTGAGGTTAGAATATAATCTGTTAAACCTAAAATTCTTAAATTGTTTTTTTTTGCTTAATGCATTCTAATGGTAATTACACTCCTGTAGACAAATTGATAACAGGGCTCCATAGCTGATGTTGTCAAACTTCTAAAGTCTGACATCAGGCAGTTTATTTCAGGCATATTGAAATGCAGCACAATTTTAGAAAAAAGTTTTGTGATGATAATTAGCTCAATCCCATGTATAATAAAGCTTAAGACATGATTATACTGAAACTCTTTTCAAAGTACATATGACCCTCTTCCATAAGGATGGGTTTAATTGACCAAGAAACAATGTTCAAGATAAGAGTCTAGGGAGGATGACTGTGGTAAAAGTCTGGGAGAGTCAGATGTGGCCTGGCCATAGAGATAGCACAGATGTCACCAGGCTATTAACCACCTCTACTCCATTTGTAAAGTCCATGTGACGTCTCCCCTAAGGATGGGTTCTATTGGTGGAGAAAGAATGCTCCAGATAAAGGTCTAGATGGGAAGAGTCAGGGATAAACATCAAACTCTGGGGGAGTCAAGTGTGGCCTGGCCCTACAGATAGCACAGATTCCCAGGCTATTGACTACATCCAGTTCCAGCCTTAGAGACAGAAAACTGGTATATCTCTTCCTTTGAAGAAACAACCCATCGTGTTTAACATTCTGGTTTCCCTGGTGCTTATCTATGAGCACAAGGACTTTGTGCCCTTTACAGAGCAACAGTTCATTTTCATGTTGGCCCTAAAAAAACAAAGCAAAGCAAAAACAAAACAAAACAAAACAACCAAAATTTAGGGCAATGGAAAGATTCTGGTGACATCTTCTGGAAAACTCATATGTATAAGCACAGGCTGTGATGGAACCAAAAGAACTCTCCTGGTAGGGAGGGAGATCCTGCATCTGACTGGTCCTAGAATTGGCAACTATTCCTCAAGGCAGTTTCTCTCAGCTCCACATCTCTACCAATAACAAGGACTGGGGAGCAGAGTTGTCTGCCATAAAGCAAGCACACACACGAGCTAATAGTTACACTGTCAGAATTTCCTTGCAGTTTTGCATTTTATGATATTCAAAGGCAGGTCTTGTAATCAGGTCTAACCCCCTAATATAATTCTGCGATATTTTGTCATGGAAAGTGGCATGTACCTCATTAAAATATCCTAAGGACTTCATTATTAAGGCAGTTGAAAATCAAAGACAAATTACAGAGCTCTTTGTATATTCATATGTCCTTAGAAAACAACAATTACTATGGGCAGCTCTCATGTCCAGTACATGTGCAAATATCAATATCAGCTAGGCCCATGGGGGGAGACGAGTGGTGAGCCTGTAGTAAATTAAAAAAATGCTCCCTTAAGCTTATATATTTGAATGTTTGGTCCCCAATTAATGGAACTGTTTGGAAAGGATTCAGAGATGTGGTCCTGCTGGAGGAGATGTGTCACTGGGGATGGGCTTTGAGGTTTCAAAAGTCCACAGTAGGCTCAGTGTCTCTCTTTCTCTGCCTGCTGCCGGAAGATCATATGTAGACACTGTGCCTGTCTGCTTCCCACCATTGTGATCATGGACTAACCCTCTGAAACTGTAAGCAAGCCGCCAATTAAATGCTTTCTTTTTAAGAAAAAAATCATATGACTAGAAAAAAGGATAACAAAATTAAAACACCCAAGGATAGATAAAGAAAAAACACTAACTTTATCAATGAAGATCATGTTTATTGGGAATGGAATGTAAAATATAAAAAAAAATCAGAGATAATCCTGTTTTAAAATTAGAAAAAGATTTTAATAGACATGTATCTAACTATGATACATTTGTCATTAAGGAAATGAAAAGCAAAGCCTCAATATAGAATAACTTTTACATATCTAGTAGGATAGCTATAAAGTTATCAAAAATGGGCTAATATGTGGAGAAATTGCCATCTTTATATGCTCTTGTTGGGAATATGAACTGAATTAAACAGTATTTCTACCCATAAGTATATTCACAGAATAAAACACACAACCTCCTATGAATGCACATACTACAATATTCATAGTGGATATAATAATGAAGCAACAAAAATGTCTATTATTCCATGGATGGATAGAAAAAATAATGTGGTATATCCACACAGTATGTTTTTTAAGGTTCTGTCTGTCTGTTTCTCTCTCTCTTTCTCCCTCCCACCCTCTGTCTCTCCCTCCCTCCCTCCCTCTTTCCTTCCTTCCTTTCTTTATCTTTTTTCTTTCTAAGATAAAATATTACTGTGCAGTTCTGGGTAGTCTGGAACTTTCTATGTACATCAGAATGGCCTTAAACTTGGATTGAAGGCATGAACCACTATGCCCAGCTTTAAGTTATTTTTCATAAATACATGAAATAGTTCATGTTAATGGAGTACTATATTCCATTTTGATGTGTGCACATACTGTTTAAATCACAGTAAATATATTTTCCTCTTATGTGTTTATCATTTCTTAATGTTTAAAAACAAAAAAATCATCTTAAAGTGGAACATTATTTAGCCATGGGAATTAAAGACATGCCAGAAGATAAAACAGTTCAGATGAACCTTGAAGCTGCTGTGGTGGGGAAGCCAGACATATACCTTGGCAAATGTCTTAGAGTTTCTATTCCTACACAAACATCATGATCAAAATGCAAGTTGGGGAGGAAAGGATTTATTGAGCTTACACTTGCATGCTGCTGTTCATCACCAGAGGAATTCAGGACTGGAACTCAAGCAGATCAAGGAGCAGGAGCTGATGCAGAGGCCATGGAGTAATGCCGTTTACTGGCTTGCTTCTCCTGGCTTGCTCAGCCTGTTTTCTTATAGAGCCCAAGACTACCAGCCCACAGATGGTACCACTCACAAGGGGCCCTCCGCTCTTGATCACTAATTGAGAAAATGCCTTACCGCTGGATCTCATGAAGGCATTTTCTCAACTGAAACTCCTTTCTCTGTGATAACTCCAACTTGTGTCAAGTTGACACAAAACCAGTCAGTACAGCAAATGAAAGTGGCTACCATTAAAGTCTAGACAACTCTCACCCAGAATCCAGGGTAGAAGGAGAGAACCAACTCTAGAAAGTGGTTATCTGACTTCCACTTGCATACTGCAACATGCACATGTCCACACTCACATAGATCATACATACAACCTACACATATGTACATACACATACACATACAATAATAATGAATAAAATGATAGTAACAAAGAAATCATTGTCTTAATTAAAGCAGATACAATGGGCAAAATATTATATGATTCAATATTTAGAGAGGTGTTCAGATGAGTTGAATCCACAAAGAGGGAAATTGAGGAAATGCGTGGTTACCAGGGACTTGATGAAGTGAGATTCAGAATTGAATTAAATTAATGATCATAAGGTTTCTCTTGGAAGTAATGAAAATGTTCTGGGATTCTCTACTATTGTCAGTTGTACAACTTGGAATATTCAAAAATTGTTGAATTGTACTTTTAAAAAGAAGAATATTGTAGTATTTGAATATATAATAATGGTTATATATAAAACTATAAAACTACATTTGTCTACTGAATAGTTAAAACACATCAAGCAGGCATTGAAAAGAAGTAGTTGAAGTGACTGAACACCATCCATCAAATATTATCAGGTATTTACAAAGTAGTTATAAATCTAAGTATACAATACCATATATTGGCTAGCATGTAATATTATAGGAGCATTGGAGATGCAATTCTAATTTTGTGTAGCTACTCAGCTAATTTTATTAATACTATTCAGATTATATATATATATGTGTGTGTGTGTGTGTAATTTTCTATTTATATATTTCTCATATATATATACATATATATATATATGAAAAATAAGCACATTTGTCATCCAAGATTCATAAAATAAATGGCCATATTATTCCATAATAATCCATAATAACTTAAACTAGAAATGACCTAAATGTCAATCAGTAGGAGCATAAAAGTTATAGTCAAATGATAGACTGAAATGACACAGAAAGAGCCAATCTCTTGAAATTTATGCAATGCATATGAGCTAAGGAAACAGTACTCTATAGAGTATCTCCATTGTGTATATAGCTTCTTTTAGTCAACATACTGTTTTCTCAACTCATCTGCATAAAAGAATGATATGATAGCTAGCATCAATAGTCACAACTATTTTGTATTAACAGAAAAAGAGAATGGTATAAGAATATAAAATAGCAGGCCGGGCAGTGGTGACACACACCTTTAATCCCAGCACTTTGGAGGCAGAGGCAGGTAGATTTCTGAGTTCCAGGCCAGCCAGAGAGACTCTGTCTCGAAAAACCAAAAAAAAAAAAAAAAAAAAAAGAATATAAAATAGCAAGAAACTTATTTCCTTGCTCTTAATCATCTAGCATTTTTCTTGATACAACTACAAGCTTTATTTTGAATTAGTGACATCTGAAGAAAAAAATGTTATTTGTTCTAATGATATCTCAGTCTTCAATCTTCCACCTGACTGGTATAAACAAAATAACTTTGTTTCCTCAAATTTTCATTTAAAACTCAGTGAGTCCTCATTGTGCAAAGTAGTGTTAGTGTTTGTCACTTTGCACTCTGGCTGCATATTAGAATAACGAGAAAGCTTAGAAAAATGACCTATGTTCATTCTATTTCAATACAGCAGAATCTTAGCAGCATGCAGCTTGGGTATATCCATTAAAGCACTGTTTAGTGTACCCCATCAAACACCAAACTAGAACTGCTGCTCCGTTATTCATGCTTGTCATTGTGACTGTATTGCTCCCTCTTGCTATATTTGATTTTGGAGATAGTGTCTTTCCTACAAGACTTAGTTTGTGTAGCCTCTTTGCCAGGTCTTTACTTAATTCCCCTGCCCCCGAGCAATATTAGATCTCTTATACTATACAGCAGGTATCATTTTCTACTACAGTTAAAGCAGCACAAGAGATTCATTAGGCAGTCCTTACACCTGTTTCTATTTCTAGCGTCTAGTAGAGGGTAAAACATAAAATTCAATTCAAAATTGAATGAATGAATAAATAAATCTTATTTTAAGACATTGCAGGAGTAAATCCCCTGATTGCCCTCAGCTAACTGAACAAACAGTGTTATCGTCTTAAAATAAGTAAATCATAGTTTAAGAAAAAAAATTGGGAAAATAAAATTGTAAGAATCAACATGAGTAAATAATTGCCATCTAAACAGGGTAAAGTGCAAAGGAACTTACATAGAATAGTATTTCAAAATATTCACAGCAGTGTGAAAAGTACAGGTAGAAAACCTGGTATTCTTGGTCCAAAGTGGGGGAAAACTACTGCATACATCAGAAGTGTTATGTTGACACTGAAGAGAGTTCCTTAGGCAATGCTGACTCCAGTGTGCAGGAATCATGCAGAAAGGTAATTCTAATGATTTGACATCCCTTGAGCATACACTCTGAGCATCACAACTGAAAAAAAAAATTGACTGTAAAACCTGAAGGACAAACTCTAGGTATCTTTGCTTTTTACAGTTTTACCATTTTCTCCTCTGTGGGATGGATCACAGCCAAACGAGTAAGGGAAGTGGGCAGTCTCAGATTAAAAATCGAGTATGTGTCTTCCTCTGAGCCTTGCATAGCTATGGTTCTGATGTGTAAGAGGATTAGGAACACCAGTCACCATAACAGAGTCTGTGTGGAAAGTGATTTTCATAATATCATTTGTTCATGGGGTTGGGGGCAGAGTCATTTCATCCATTCTAATTTGGCACCAGTTTAACAAGACAAAGAGGTACTCTCCATTCAACAGCCTCTTTCTTTTGTAGCCACTGAATGTGCTTTTCAAAACCACAGTCTTATGGATTCTTTCAAAGTTCTTAATAGATAGAGGATCACTAAACTTCCTTACTCAAACTATAAAAATGCGCTCTGCTTTGTTGTCTCAGACAGAGCTTTAAGAAAACTGGGGGAAGGATTTAGTATTCTGCTTTGGAGCTTTAACACAAACTCAGGGACTGTAGGGATTACTGTTGTTGCTGATGACAAGACTAGAAGCATACCATAGTTTTCTGCTTGTCCTCACACAGAATTCTGGTGAAATCTTTCTGGCTTAGTTTTCGATTCTGTCTCTCCTCTTTCATTTTTATCCTATACTGTTTTATGGGTGTGGGCTTTTGCTCATCTCTGTGAGACCTACCTCATTTTTGTGTGTGAGATACAAAGAACAAGGGGGGTTGCTTATTAATCGGTGGTGCACAATTGTGGAACCAAAATGTCGACTTTTCAGTTTTATTGGGTGCCATATAGTGACTGTGCCATTCTGATAAGAGGTATATTGAGTGTGCTGGCTTGACCCAGAATATTATTGCCACAGCTCTCTGACAGGGATTCATATTGCACAATCTTTTGCTGTCATTTCCAAAGCAACTTTAGTCATATAGGGATGAAGTTTGTAAGATTGGTATGGTTTTCCCCACCACATCCTCTCTCTTTGTGTGAGGCCATGTGGATCAATGTCTTGACACAACTCAAAAGTTTCCTTCTTCCAGGGCCCACTCTTAGTCACTCCTTGATTCTTGCTCAGTTTTCCATAGTTTTAGATTCTGTTTTTGAAAAGAGGTGTGACTCAGAGACAAATTTTTCTGTCAATAACTTCATGTTGTTTTTTTTTTTTTTTTTTTTGGTTTGGTTGCCTTTATTCATTTGCTATAGTGAATACTGCTTACATAGAAAGAAGGGTCACTCTGACATTTCAACTTCCTTTCTTTTTTTTTATATTTTATTTACATTTCCCATGATTCCCCTTTTCTTTAGAAACCCCGTGTCCCCTCCCCCTCCCCGCCTCTGTGAGGGAATTCCTCCTCCCACCTACCCGCCCACCCATTCCCATATTCCCACCTTGACATTCCCTTTTACTGGTGCCCCTAGCACCCTCAGGCCCAAAGTCCTCTCCTTTCTCCCTGGTGGCCATCGAGGTGATTCTTCTGCCTCAT
>CM052722.1:68281303-68356818 GCA_028551405.1 Uromys caudimaculatus
GATCTCCGGCGAGGGATCTTTGTCCTGGCGCTGATCAGGTGTGGGGCCCTGTGGCCCAAGCTGAGGTTTTCGGCCGTCGCAGGAACTGTTTTTTTTTTTTAAACATTTGAATATTCTTCTTTTAGGTCACACACACACACACACACACACATGCACATATGGACACACACAGACAGAGACAGAGACAAATAGAGAGAGAGAGAGAAGGAGAGGGAAAGAGAGTAGGGAGAGGGAGAGGGAGATGGAGAGGGAGGAGAGAGTAGGGAGTTGTGTGAATGGTGATTACTGATATCAACTGATGAAATCATTTCCTTTGTTTCTTTTTCTGAGGGAATTCTTAATATGAAATATTATGTCTTTGAGCCAAAACATTATTTTTTATTCTTGAATCTTGATAGTACAATGTTGAGAGCTATCCCTGGGGTTTTGAGAAGTGCTGAGCATAAGATTGTAAAGTTGCAGGATATAAAGAAATCAGTATATGTGTTAGTTTTCCACAGTTTGCAAACTGGCATCTACTAATTATATTTTTGCCCATAAATGGGTTATTTTCTTGTAGTTTTTAAGTCTTTCAATGGTAGAAGGTACCAGTCCTCAATATATTTCTCCCAGAGGAAAAGGCAAGCCACACACTATGATTGCTTCCAACTTTGCTGACAGACTATTCTTTAGAATTTTTCCTCAGTTTCTGGATTCTGATAATGCCAGTATACCCTTATACAGCTCCAGGGAGAATCATACTTTCTTAAATGGGGTCACAATACAAGTAAGAATTGTCTATATTCTGAGATTGCATAACAGTGATGATTTTAAGGAAACTAAAAGCTACCTTGCAACTTTTTAAAATATTGGCATACAAAAGTGAGAAATGTCTGGTGAAAAGTGTTTAATAGAGGATTAATGTCCACTTTTCTTTTATGCTGTTCTGACTTGGTTTACTGTGATCTTTGCCTATCATTTAAGAATTATGTGACCTTCTCTTTCAGCTCAACTTCAGCAATCCTAACACTAAATTGTCAGAAGGTTTACATCAAACCACAAACTACTGTGAAAGTGGATTTTTATGCTGTAATTAAAATGGGTAAAAGTCAGAAGTACTTATTAAGGTTAAAAGTCACCTGATAATTCTCACTTAATCCACAAAAATGTAATTGACAAGGTCTGTCCATTTTTTTGTAAAAATAAAACTGACCTTTGAAAGATTTTGTGATTTCACTAACTTATAATTTATAATATATAATAACTTCATCAAATATAGTTTCCTATCTATAAACTACAAACATGTAGTAAAATGAGGAAGGGAAAGCCCATGTTTACTTGTAATATTCTATTTGCAGACGTGTAGTGTTTTCAGTATCAGAAAGGCAGAACTAGGCAGATCATTGTGGTTGGAAGTTTGCCTAATGTACATAGCAAGTTCCCGGCCAGCCTCACTATACAGTGAAACAAACACAGTCACAAGAAACAAATCAACAACAAAAGTAGTGTTTTGTTGTGTTTATGTATATAGTGTAAAGTAAGCTAGGAAGAAACACCAAACTGGAATAAGTCCATCAATTTACATGTAAAATTATCTTCCTAGTGGCATTTTAGATAAAGCAAGGCTATTTATTTTAGAGTATGGCATTCAATATGCCATTGAATCAAAACACAAAAGCATATTTGTAAATAGCAGAAATAAAGCAGTCTCTAACTCAAATTAAATTCAGCTGCTCTACTGCATTAGCCCTAAATGTAAGCTTCGTTTTGTGTTCATTTCTTTGAGTTCTAACCTGATACCTACAGCACTTTCATTTCAATTATTTCAAAAGAGACAAGCTGAAACTTCCTTGTAAAGTCTGAAACTGCCAAAGTAAGCTCTGTGAGTTCACACTTTGTAGAGGATGCTAATTGAAAGTGAAAAGTCAAAACAATGGAATTTGAGTAAGCTCTTGAAGAAAACACAGAAATCTCAAATTAGGTGAGTCCTGGCTGTGAAGAATGCACAGTTTTTACCACTTTAAGCTCACTCTTCCCCTTCTTCAAAATCTTAAAGCAGGTTCTATAAAAAGAAATGCACATGGAGACACTTCATTTTTTTCTCCCTCTAGCATTTGATGAAAGCTCCATGGTTTTAGGAGACCCATAACAAATAGCCCATGATATTTGTTGATAGTGGTGATTGACAGCTGGCTTATACTGTACAAAAAAAAATGATTGTTTTTAAGAGTTCCAATAATATCCTTTTCTTTTTGAAGAGATTGTACATTTCATAAATATATACTATGTATGCTAATGAGAAGGATGGTTGGACCATTATATAAGTAGAAAAAATTTGTGTTAAAGATAGTTGGTACAATGATTTTGATATAATTATCTAGGATATCATCATGGTTCAAATTATGTTATCATGCTTACAAATTTACTTATATACATAATTAGGGTTGCTTGCATGAGTGTGGGTGGCAGCAGTTTACTTGAACTAGGGTTATGCATCAGTAGCTATATCACTGAGGAATATAATTTTAATCCTCTTATGCCCTTTAAGTATTTATAGCTTCTTTGTGAGGGACGTTGAGCTTCTCCTCCTGGTACAATACTGATGGATCCAGTTCTGTTCAGGTCTTGTGAAGGCAGCTTATGGATGCTGTGAGTTCACAAGTACAACAGCTGGGTCATTTCCAGAAGACACCATTGAATAAAACTCTTTTCTACCCACTAGTTCTAACATGCAATATGAAAAACCTTTACCTTGATGTGAAAATATTTTTGTAAATAATCTCAGAGTTCAAAATTCAGGATTAATTTATTTTTAGTGGAGGAATGTGTGCTCATTTATATTGCCATCTTTTAATGTGTTATTAACAAAAACATGATATATCCTGAGTTTGTAATGCAGTCCTCATTTCTTCTTGTATAGAATTACTAAACTTCAAGAAATCTTCCAGTCCATCTGGGTTACATTAAATAGTACATACAACATAAAAAGAATAATATTCTCATTGGAAACTGAACAACTTGTGTGTGTGTGTGTGTGTGTGTGTGTGTGCGTGTGTGTACATGTGGTGCTGCATGTGTGTATGTATATATCTGAAAATGCACATCAGGGGGCACATACATGTGGAAGCCTAGAGTTGATACTGGTGGTCTTCCACCATTGCTTCTCTGCCCAATTCCTTAAGACAGGTTTCTCAGTTGAAGCCAGAGCTTGTTGATACTGACAATCTAATTAGGCATCTTGTCCCAGAGATTCCTTGTCTCTGTTATCTGAATGGTAGAGTTACAGGAGGGCTGCCATGATCACTACAAATTTTAAATTTCTGGGAATTCAAACCAGTGTTTATGACTGCAAGGAAAGTGCTTTCTTCACTGAAGCATCTCCCAGACCCCAAATTGAGCAACTCCTAGATAGTTCAGCAATTTCTGCATGCTTCATTTATAGGCAAATGTTGCTTCTTCAGATATACTATTTGAAACAAAATTTTGGCACAAAATAAGGTTTAAAGTTTTTAAACTTATTTCAATATTCTGACTAGGAAATACTCCTCTAATAAGATACTGGAAAAGATACTCTTCACTCCTCTACCCAACAGGTTTTTCTTGTTTTGTATTCCAAATCTTGTTACTATTGATCTCCAATAACTAGAGAGTGAAAGACATTTGGTATTTATTGACCATATTTAAAGCATTAGCCATTTTGGCTAGCATATACTGATCTTAATGATTTTAATATGTGTTGATTGGCTGATGACTAATGATGTTAACCACTTTTGCATGTACTTGTTGGTCATTTGGCTACTGTCCTTTGTGAAGTGTCTAACTTTTTGCTCACGTGCTGCATTGAAATACTGATCTAAAATATTGTTGCACATGAGATCTGCTGTGAGGTGGTATGGGTGTACGGATGATGCCCTCTGCTTACCCATCCCCCACTTGGGGTAGTCAGGAGAGCTGGCCCCTAGGGCATGAGAGCAGGAGAGTAGTTCTGCCACCTCACTGGCTGTAGCACTTAAGAGAGTAGTAGGCTCTGCACTTTGCCTGGGCAACACAATGGAGTTGGCCCTGATAGCAAAGGCATGGGTGAGCCAGTCAATTACAGTGTGGAACCCTACACCTTGACTGGCCAGCATAGTGAAGCTGGTTCTGGAGCTATGGTTGTGGATGAGCTAGCCCCAAGGGCATGAGAACAGGGGAGTTGACCCTGCTTCCTGCTGATGGTGCCAGTGGGTGGCTTACCTAGAACAGTGCTGAAAGAAAGCTCATTATGTTGGTTCAGGTAAGAGAAAACTGGTGCACTGACCAGCTGCGCTACCACCTAGGCACAGATCCAGGTTTCTGAATTGGCCCACTCCAAAGTCTATATAATCTGTGAACACTTGAGATGTGTGAAAGGGCCAGTCATGCTGTTTCAAAGATGCAGGATATCCATGATACAGGGGCAACAACAAGATGACCAGAAGGAGTCCTGATGAGGATCCAATATTGATGGTGTCACAGGAGCCAGAAATCTCAAAACAGACAAATGGCCATTGCAATGAACATTTGCAAGTGAAGATGTATAGACAGAGGGATATACTGTGGGACACATTGTGACATATTATATCTTCCATAATGAGATGCTTTCTATATTTTGTTTTTGTTGTTATTGTTGTTTGTGTGTTTTTAACTTGAGGGAAGGAGTTGCAAGAGTAAAGAGTAGATATGAGGTGATGAAGAGATGAGTAGGATTGGAGATCATGATGTGAAACTTAAAAAGAATCAATAAAAAGTTTTCTTTTCAAAAAGTTGAAGAAGAGACCTCTGCCTGGGACACCAGGGCTCCATAGCCAAATAGCGCCAGGGGAAAGCTACACTCCCAGGAGCGTGGAAAAGCCATGAGTAGGGTTAAGACGAGCACCACTGCTCAGCGGGACCCTCCCAGAATACTCGAGACACAGGGAGTGAGGAAAAACCAGGGACAGGAACCTTTCAGTTTCCATCTGTGGCAGGAGACCTCTGCCTGGGCTACCAGGGCTCCATAGCCAAATAGTGCCAGAAGAAAACTAGCCTCCCAGGCCCTTGGGACACAGGGACTGAGGAAAAGCCTGGGACAGGAACCTTCCAGTTTCCATCTGTGGCTGGGGACCTCAGCCTGTGCCACAGGGCTCCATAGCCAAATAGTGCCAGGAGAAAGCTAGACTCCCAGGAATGTGGACAAGCCTGTCTGCTCAAAGGGACCCACCTGGAATCCCAGCACACAGTGACTGAGTAGTGGTCTTCTGGTTTCTTTTGGCAGTCGGGGAGCTGATCCTGTGACACAGGGCTCCATACTCAAATAGTGCCAGGAGAGAGCTGGTATCCCAGGAGTGCTGACACACCTTCAAGCACAAGCAAGACCACCACTTCTGTTCAAATTCACTGGATCAAGAGGGATCCTTTCAGAGTCATCAGGACACAGGAACCAAGGGACAACTGGGGACAATATCCTTGTGGTTTCTGTCTGCACCCCAGAATTGACTCTGTGGCACAGCTCTCCAAAACCAAATTCCTATCAAGAAGTATTGACACAGAGGCTTGCAGGAGGGACAAGTCACAGCCAGAGAGAGTAAGACCAGCTAACACCAGAGTTAACCAGATGGCAAAAGGCAAGGGCAAGAACATAAGGAACAGAAACCAAGGCTACTTGGCATCATCAGAACCCAGGTATCCCACCACAGCAAGCCCTGGATACTCTAACACACCAGAAGAGCAAGACCCAGATTTAAAATAATTTCTCATGATGATGATAGAAGACTTTAAGAAAGAAATAAATAACTCTCTTAAAGAAATACAAGAGAACACAGGGAGACAACTAGAAGCCCTTAAAGAGGAAACAAAAAAATCCATTAAAGAACTACAGGAAAACATAATCAAACAGACAAAGGAAATGAACAAAATCATCCAGGAACTAAAAATAGAAATAGAAACAATTAAGAAATCACAAAGGGAGACAACCCTGGAATTACAAAACCTAGAAAAGAGATCAGGAGTCATTAATGCAATCATCACTAACAGAATACAAGAGATAGAAGAGAGAATCTCAGGTGTGGAAGATACCATAGAAAACATAGACACAACAGTCAAAGAAAAGGCAAAATGAAAAAAGTTCCTAACCCAAAACATCCAGGAAATCCAGGACAGATTGAGAAGACCGAACCTAAGGATAACAGGTATAGAAGAGTGTGAAGATTCCCAACTTAATGTACCAGTAAATATCTTCAACAAAATTATAGAAGAAAACTTCCCTAACCTAAAGAAAGAAATGAACATAAATATACAAGAAGCCTACAGAACTCCAAATAGATTGAACCAGAAAAGAAATTCCTCCCGACACATTATAGTCAAAACATCAAATACACAAAACAAGGAAAGAATATTAAAAGCAGGAAGAGGGGAAGGTCAAGTAACATGTAAAGGCAGACCTATCAGAATTACACTAGACTTCTCACCAGAGACTATGAAAGCTAGAAGATCCTGGGCAGAACTCATACAGACCCTAAAAGAACACAAATGCCAGCCCAGGCTGCTATACTCAGTAAAACTCTCAATTACCATAGATGGTGAAACCAAAATATTCTATGACAAAACCAAATTTACACAATATGTTTCCACAAACCCAGCCCTACAAAGGATAATAGATGGAAAATGTCAACTCAAGGAGGGAAACTACACCCTAGAAAAAGCAAGAAAGTATTCTCTTAACAAACTCAAAAGAAGATAGCCACACAAACATAAAAATAACATCGAAAATAACAGGAACCAACAATCACTATTCCTTAATATCTCTTAATATCAATGGACTCAATTCCCCAATAAAAAGACATAGACTGAAAGACTGGATCCATAAAGATGAAGCATTTTGCTGTATTCAGGAAATGCACCTCAGTGATTAAGACAAACACTACTTCAGAGTAAAGGTCTGGAAAACAATTTTCCAGGCAAATAGTCCCAAGAAACCGGCTGGAGTAGCCATTGTAATATCAGATAAAATCGACTTTCACCCAAAAGTCATAAAAAAAAGATAAAAATGACACTTCATACTCATCAAAGGAAAAATCTACCAAGAAGAACTCTCAAATCTGAACACCTAGGCTCCAAATGAAAGTGCACCCACATTCATAAAAGAAACTTTACTAAAGCTCAAAGAACACATTGCACCTCACACAATAATAGTAGGAGACTTCAACACCCCATTATCATCAATGGACAGATCTTGGAAACACAAACTAAACAGAGGCACAGTGAAACTAACTTGTTATGAACCAAATGGATTTAACAGATATCTATAGAACATTTCAACTTAAATCAAAAG
The DNA here is from genome assembly GCA_028551405.1 of Uromys caudimaculatus. Classification (NCBI taxonomy): domain Eukaryota; kingdom Metazoa; phylum Chordata; class Mammalia; order Rodentia; family Muridae; genus Uromys; species Uromys caudimaculatus. Next base: position 68,288,613 of record CM052722.1, read on the forward strand.
AATATACCTTCTTCTCAGCACCTCATGATACATTCTCCAAAACTGACCATATAATCGATCACAAAACAAATAACATATATAAGAAGATTGAAATAATACCATGCCTACTATCAGATCACTATGGATTAAGGCTGGTCTTCAGTGGCAACAACAACAACAACAGAAAGCCCACATACACATGGAACCTGAATAATCCTCTACTCAATGATAACTTGGCCAAGGAAGAAAGAAAGAAAGAAATTAAAGACTTCCTATAATTTAATGAAAATGAAAAACTCAACATACCCGAATTTACGGGACACAATGAAAGCAACGTTAAGAGGAAAACTCATAGCTTTGAGTGCCTCCAAAAAGAAACTGGAGAGAGTATACTCTAGCAGCTTAACAGCACATCTGAAAGATATAGAACAAAAAGAAGCTAATAAACCCAAAAGGAATGGAAGGCAAGAAATAACCAAACTCAGGACTGAAATCAACCAAGTAGAAACAAAAAGAACTATACAAATAATCAACAAAAGCAGGAGCTGGTTCATTGACAAAATCAACAAGATAGATAAACCCTTAGCCAGACTAACCAGAGAGCACAGAGACAATATCCAAATTAACAAAATTAGAAATGAAAGGGGAGACATAACAATAGATTCTGAGGAAATTCAAACAATCATCAGATTCTACTACAAAAGCATATACTCAACAAAACTGGAAAATCTGGATGAAATGGATAATTTTCTGAACACATACTAAATACCAAAGTTAAGTCATTATCAGTTAAACCGTCTAAACAGTCCCATAATGCCTAAAGAAATAGAAGAAGTCATTAAAAGTCTCCCAACCAAAAAAAGCACAGGACCAGAATGGTTCAGTGCAGAATTCTATCAAACCTTCAAAGAAGACCTAATACCAATACTCTTCAATCTATTCCACAAAATAGAAACAGAAGGAACACTACCCAACTCCTTCTATGAGGCCACAATTACACTGATACCAAAACCTCACAAAGACCCAACAATGAAAGAAAACTTCAGACCAATTTTCCTTATGAATATCGATGCAAAAATACTCAATAAAATTCTCCCAAACCGAATCCAGGACCACATCAAAACGATCATTCATCATGATCAAGTAGGCTTCATCCCAGGGATGCAGGGATGATGCAATACCCGGAAATCTGTCAATGTAATCCACTACATAAACAAGCTCAAAGACAAAAACCACATGGTCATTTCATTAGATGCTGAAAAAGTGTTTGACAAAATTCAACATCCCTTCATGATAAAAGTCTTGGAAAGATCAGGAATTCAAGGCCCATACCTAAACATAGTAAAAGCAATATACAGCAAGCCAGCAGCCAACATCAAACTAAATGGAGAGAAACGCGAAGCAATCCCACTAAAATTAGGGACTAGACAGGTTGCCCTCTCTCTATCTATCTATTCCATATAGTAACTGAAGTTCTAGCTAGAGCAATTAGAAAACAAAAGGATGTCAAAAGGACACAAATTGGAAAGGAAGAAATCAAAACATCACTATTTGCAGATGATATGATCTTATACCTAATTGACCCAAAAACCTCCACCAGAGAACTGCTACAGCTGATAAACAACTTCAGCAAAGTGGCTGAATATAAAATTAACTCAAAAAAATCAGGAGCCTTCCTATACTCGAAGGATAAACATACTGAGAAAGAAATTAGGGAAATCACACCCTTCACAATAGTCACAAACAGTATAAAGTATCTTGGTGTGATTCTAGCCAAACAAGTAAAAGATCTGTATGAAAAGAACTTCAAGTATCTGAAGAAAGAAATTGAAGAAGACCTCAGAAGATTGAAAGATCTCACATGCTCATGGATTGGCAGGATTAATATAGTAAAAATGGTCATCCTACCAAAATCAATCTACAGATTCAATGCAATCCCCATCAAAATTCCAACTCAATTCTTCATAGATTTAGAAAAAACAATTCTCAAATTCATTTAGAACAACAAAAAACCCAAGATAGCAAAACTATTCTCAACAACAAAGGAACTTCTGGGGAAATCAGCATCCCTGACCTCAAGCTGTACTACAGAGCAGTAGTGGTAAAAACTGCATGGTATTGGTACAGTGACAGGAAGGTAGGTCAATGGAATAGAATTGAAGACCCAGAAATGAACCCACACCCCTAAGGCCACTTGATTTTCGACAAAAGCTAAAACCATCCAGTGGAAAAAAGCCAGCATTTTCAACAAATGGTGCTGGTTCAACTGGTGGTCTACATGTAGAAGAATGCAAATTGATCCATTCCTATCTCCCTGTACAAAGCTCAAGTCCAAGTGGATGAAGGACCTCCACACAAAACCAGATACACTGAATATAATAGAAGAGAAAGTGGGGAAAAATCTCGAAAGCCTGGGTACAGGGGAAAAGTTCCTGAACAGAACATCAATGGCTCATGCTCTAAGATCAAGAATGGACAAATGGGACTTCATGAAATTGCAAAGCTTCTGTAAGGCAAAGGACACTGTCAATAGGACAAACCAGCAACCAACAGATTTGGAAAAGATCTTTACCAATTCTATGTCCGATAGAGAGTTACTATCCAATATTTACAAAGAACTCAAGAAGTTAGACTCCAAAGAACCAAATAACCTTACTAAAATATGGGGAACAGAGATAAACAGAGAATTCTCAACTGAGGAAATTCGTAGGACTGAGAAGCAACTACAGAAATGTTCAACATCCTTAGTTACCAGGGAAATGCAAATCAAAACAACTCTGATTTTCCACCTCACACCAGTCAGAATGGTCAAGATCAAAAACTAAGGTGACAGCAGATGCTGGTGAGGAAAGAGGAGCACTCCTCCATTGCTGGTGGGATTGCAAGCTGGTACAACCACTCTGGAAATCCGTCTGGTGGACCCTCAGAAAAATGAACATAATACTACCTGAGGGCCAAGCTATACCACTCCTGGGCATATACCCAGAAGATGCTCCAACATGTAATAAAGACATATGCTCCACTATGTTCATAGCAGCCATATTTATAATAGTCAGAAGCCTGAATCAAACCAGATGTCCTTCAGCAGAGGAATGGATACAGAAAATGTGGTATGTTTACACAATGGAAAACTCCTCATCTATTAAAAAATAATGGATACATGAAATTCACAGGCAAATGGATGGAACTTGAAAATATCATCCTGAGTGATGTAACTCCATCAGAAAAGAACAAACATGGTATGTATTCACTGATAAGTGGATATTAGTCCAAAAGTTTGGAATACCCAAGTTTCACTTCACAGTAACCTTTGGACCGAGTGTGAGATCCCAGATGGAGGAGCTGGGGAAGTGACTGAAGGAACTGAGGGAGTTTGCAGCCCCATGGAGGGAGCAACAGTGTCAACTGGCCTGACTCCCCATTGCTCCTGGTGACTGGACCACCAACCAAAGAATACACATGGAGGGACCTATGGTTCGGACCACATATGTGGCAGAGGAGGGCCTTGTAGGCCATCAGTGGGATGAGAGTCCCTTGGGTTTGAGGGTGTTAGAGGCCCCAGTATAGGGGAATGCCAAGGTGGGAGGATGTGAGTGGGTGGGTGGGTGGGTGGGGGAATACCCTCATATGGGCAGGGGGAGGGGGCAGGGGATAGGGGGTTTCCAAAGTGGATACCTGGAAAGGGAAAAACATTTGAAATGTAAATAAAGTATCAAAAAATAAAAATTAGAAAGAAAACCCAATCAGATCCCCCCACAAAAAGTTAAAGAAGTGTTTTCTAAGGCTATACTTTGAACATTCATCCCCTTACTGACATTTTGCGAGAAGAGACTGACTTTATTTTCTTTACATTTTGAATCAAGGTCTCACTCTCTATCCCAGGATAGCCTGGAACTTACCTTGAGGCAAAGGCTGTACTTGGACTTACTGGGATACTCCTGCTTGTTCTCCCTAGTGCTGAGTCTACACACATAATTGACCATGCCCACCAACATAATATTTTTATTGATCATTTGAGACTTTCACATAATACCACCATGATCACCCTTACTTCCCAGTTCCCCCATTTGTACTCGCCCACTCTTGTGGCCTCCTTCTTTTTTAAAAAAAATTAAGAAACCAAAAATGTTCAATTTTGGCTGTCCATATAGTCACCAGAGCAAGGCCAGAGTCCGAGTGGCCAGCCCCTTAAGGAAAAGTGAGTCCTTCCACATCCCTATCCCACTAGAAGACATCAGTTATGTACAGCTACACTTAAGCATCCTTTTCACAACTTTTATGAGTTCCCTTTGATGGCTTGCTGTCTAGGATGTTAATTTTTTAGGAGGTAGATTACCACAGAAGCCTTCTATGTCTCTCTTAATCAACTTTGAGTCTTCAGTCATCTATAGTATTGCATAAGACTCTGTTCTTTATAGTCAGCAGGAACATGGATCATGGACTTCTGCCTGGTACCTGGTAACTGCATGGACCATAGACATCCACCTGGCCTCAGAACATGCAAAAGTCCTGGTGGAGGTCCAGTCCATAGATATCAATGTGGGTTCAGGTTGCAGCACAGAACAAGGACATCAACATGGCTTTTGGTGATAACACAGGCCACCAGAATCAACATTGCCCTGGCTATAGCATGACCACAGAACCAGACATGGCACAAGGGGCAGCATGGACCATAGACATCAACATGACTCTAGGTGGCTGCACATACTACTGACATATGTGTGGCCACCAGTGGCATCACAGCCCACAAACATCAACATTGCTTCAGGTGGCAATGCAGAATATGGTGTCTTGAATATGCTTGGCCCAGGGAGTGGCATTATTATGAGGTGTGGCCTTTCTGGAGTAGGTGTGGCCTTGTTGGCGGAAGTATGTCACTGTAGTGTGGGCAATGAGAACCTCCTCCTAGCCCACATGGGAACCAGTCTTATAATAGCCTTCAGATAAAGATGTAGAACTCCCAGCTCCTCCTACACCATGCTTCCATGGAGGCTCCCATGCTCCTGCCTTGATGATAATAAACTGAACCTCTGAAGCTGTAAGCTAGCCCCAATTAAATATTGTGTTTATAAGAGTTGCCTTGATCATGGTGTCTGTTCACAGCAATAAAACCCTAACTAAGACACAGACCATGGACATCCTAAAGTCCCTTGGTGCTAACACAGGCTGTGAACACTGCAGCAGAACCATAGACCCAGACACTGTCCACAGCATCTGCATAAGAACACAGACATCAACATAGCCTCATGCAGTAGTACAGGCCAAGCACATCAACATTGCCTTCTGCTGTAGCTCAGGCTTTGGGCAGCCACAGGAGATTCATCCTCTCTTCATGGCATATGCAATGCTCTCTGTTCCTCCATCCTTCCCACCCCTTCACTGCAAATGTGTTCCTTGCAGTAGCATTTGAAACAGCAGTGTGGCAATACTTGCTCTACATGTACTGCTCTACATGCAAATATTCACTGCCACAAATCATTTGTCTGTCTCAAGGCCTCTGGTCCCTGATGCACCATAAATACTAGACCATCACTGAAACTTCTATAACAGCCATGCTTCTGTTTATTTTATTTTTGGTGGCAATAAGATGCTCCCAGATTTGATTCGGCAACACCAGCTCCTCCTCCTGATTTAGCAGCCCTAGATGGGGTAGGTGTTGAGGCTGACCAACTGGAAATGCTGGATCTGGGCTTAGATGATAGCCAAGTTGGTCAGGCCATCTTGAAATGGCCTACGCCTGCCAAACACACACACACACACACACACACACACACACACACACACACACACACACACACACACACACACACCCAGCAGGATGGGCTCTTCCTGGAGTCTGCCCCATGCCTAAGATTGATTTTGTTGAAGCCCAATGTATTCTTTTTGTTAGAAGTTTTCTAGATAATTTAATGTCAAATCTTTATGTGCCACATTATTGTGAAGAGATTCTCATACATTTATACAGAAATGATACCTAATATAGCTAAAATTATTTTTTATATGTAGTGTGAAGTAGAGTGGTTTTCATAAGGATATCTAGTTTTTTGAGCACCAATTATTAAAAAGACTTTTCTTTATCCTCAGAATTGCTTTCATACCTTTATAAAATATCAATATACTGTACAAGTATGGATCAATCTGGCATCAATTCTCTTGCATTGATCTATTTGTCTGTGTTTAACCTACTAGCATGGTGTCTTGATAGCTGTAGATTTATAGTAAGTCTGGATATCAGACAGTGTAAATCCTCCAATTTTGTCTTTCTTACCATTTGACAAGATTGCTATGGCTATTTTAGGTCCTGTGTGTGTGTGTGTGTGTGTGTGTGTGTGTGTATATATATATATATATATATATATATATATATATCAACTGGCTTATCTATTTTTATGACTGCATCTTATTACCACTTGGGTATTTTGATCCAGAAACATCATGTATCTTCTAGTAATTTAGATTTCTTCTAGTGTCTCTCAGCAATGTTTTATAACATTTCATGTAAAGATCTTGGATATATTTGAATAAGCTCATTTCTAAGCATTTTATCTTACTTATATACAGCTGTAAATACTATTAATTTTTAATTTAACTTCAATCTTTGCTAGCTTTTGAATATAATTGCTTTCTGTACTGGCTAGTTTTGTGTGTCAACTTGACACAAGCTGGAGTTATCACAGAGATAGGAGTTTCAGTTGAGAAAATGCTTCCATGAGATCCAGCGGTAAGGCATTTTCTCAATTAGTGATCAAGGGGGGAGGGCCCCTTATGAGTGGTACCATCTGTGGGCTGGTAGTCATGGGCTCTATAAGAAAGCAGGCTGAGCAAGCCAGGAGAAGCAAGCAAGCCAGTAAGCAGTATTCCTCCATGGCCTCTGCATCAGCTCCTGAACCCTGACCTGCTTGAGTTCCAGTCCTGACTTCCTTTCGTGATGAACAGCAGCATGGAAGTGTAAACTCAATAAACCCTTTCCTCTCCAACTTGCATCTTGGTCATGATGTTTGTGCAGGAATAGAAACCCTGACTAAGATACTTTCCATAGATGGTATTCCATTATGTGATCTTGCTAAATTAACTATTAGTATTAGAAGTCTTTTCTGGACTGTCCTATGAGCCAAATTGTATAAGCTGCAAGTCAAGGAAGTTCAGCTCTTTCCTCTTTAATAGTTTTGGTATTATTTGTTCAGTAGCTGACTTTGCAGACTTAGAGCACCAATGAAATGTAGATGAGCAATATTACAAGCAGGTTCCTGGGACTCATCATATATATATATATCCATTTTTCACATTAAGTTAGATATTAGCTATGAATTTTATGTCATCTAATCCAGGTTGCCTAGGAGTCTTTCCTGTGATTGCATCTTGAGGTCCTAAGGTCTTTTTTTTTTTTTTTTTTTTTTAAATAATGCTTCTTCTGTATCTATCATAAGAAACTTGGGCTTTTTGCTGTTAATCTATTGATGTGTTTTGTGTGGAGTACCATCAATTGATTTTTTTTTCCTGTTTGTTCAACCTTGAATTACTTAGGTAAGTCTATTTGGTCAAAATATTTTATTATTTTTGCTTCTTGTTAAACTCAGTTTGTAAATATTTTGTGAAGGATAGTTTGTAAAGAAAACTCATTATTTTTATCTTCATCTACTGTTATTGTCTGATTGGCAGCAGAATACTGCTGGCCTGTTAACAAAAAATATGAGAAATGATTTTTGTTTTCTGACAAAATTTGTGTACTATAATTTTTTACTTATATATCTAGAAGATTTTACCAGTAAAAAACATCTTAAAACATTTTACACTATAAATTCAAAATATCTGTTAGGTATAAAGCTAATTTTCCCTAGGCTGATTTGAATAATTTGTGTCACTTAACCAATTTTCCTGTTATATCTGTCATCAAATTTATTGTCATTTACCTGTACAAAATCGGCTTTTTTATTCTTATTATCATCTGAGGAGTTTGCAAAGCCTTCCCCCTCTATGGTTGTTCTTGTCTTATATCAGGTGTCTCCCTCAACACTCTTCACATTTTTTGGACACAGTCTCTCACTTAACCTGTAGTGTACCAAAAAAATCTAGATTGCCTAGCCAGAGAGCCCTACGGATCCAGCTGCCTCTGCCTACTCAGAACTGGAATTACACCCGTAGATCTGGCTTTCTACATGGGTGCTAGAGACATGAACTCAAGTCCTTATGCTTTCATGGCAAGCAATTTACTACGTCATCTCCTCAGCTATAAAAATTATCCTTTGCTGGGTGATGGTGGTACCTACGTTTAATTCCAGCACAAGGGAGGCAAAGGCAGGCAGATCTTTGAATACAAGGCCATCCTGATCTACAGAGTTAATTCCAGGATAGCCAGGGCTACAAAAGAAACCCTACCTTAAAAACCCAGTGGTTAATTAATAAAAAAAGAACATTTTAAAAGTTATTTCAATCATTTAATATTAATAATTTATTTAAAGCCAGGATATGATCTTAGGGAGTGATTGTCCCAAGTGCACATTGAAAGAATATTTATGTAGTCTTGTTGGATATTGCCTTAATTTGTCTGAACTTAATTTGACTAAAATGTTGGGGGAGGTACAGTAGCAGTGGTCTGAGCAAGAAACTGAAAGAACACTTCTTGACATGCAAGCTCAACGTCGAAAGAGTAAATTAGAAGTGGGGCAAGGATCCAAACTCTCAAAGCTTCCCTCAGTAGCACACTGCTTCCATCAAGGCTTCACCCTTCTCCCCACACCCTTCTCCCCAAACAGTGGCACCAACTGACGACCATGTTCCAATACTTGAATCTCGGGGAGAATTTCTCTCTCTCTCTTGCTTTTTTAATTTGGTATTTTCTTTATTTACATTTCTAATGTTATCCACTTTCCATGTCTCCCCTCTGGAAACCCAGTAGCCCATCCCCTCTCCCCTGCCTCTATGAGGGTGCTTCCCCACCCACCCACTCAATCCCGCCTCCCAGCCCTGGTATTCACCTACACTGGGGCATCAAACGCCCATAGGACCAAGGGCCTCTCTTCTCACTGATGTCCAACAAGGCCATCCTCTGCCACATATGCAGCCAGAGCCATGGGTCAGTCACTCCATGTATATTTTTTGATTGGTGGTCCAGTCCTCGAGAGCTCCAGAGGGTCTATCCTGTTGACACTGTTGCTCCCTCCACTTGGCTACAAACCCCCTTAGATGCTTCAATCCCTTCTCCAACTCCTCCATCTGGTATCCCACGTTCAGTCCAATGGTTGGCTGCAAGCATCTGCCTCTGTATTTGTCTGGCAGAATCTCTCAGGAGACAGTTGTATCAAGCTGCTTTCAGCAAGCACTTCTTGGCATCCACAATAGTGTCTGGGTTTGGTCACTGTATAAGGGATGGATCCCCAGGTGGGGCAGTCTATAGATGGCCTTTTCTTCAGTCTCTTCTCCACACTTTGTCTCCATATTTTGTTCTTTGAGTATTTTGTTCCCCCTTCTAAGAAACACTGAAGCATCCACACTTTGGTCTTCCTTCTTCTTGAGCTTCATGTGGTCTGTGAACTGCATCTTGGGTATTCCGAGCTTTTGGGCTAATATATATATACACTTATCAGTGAGTGCATACCAGGTGTGTTCTTTTGTGACTGAGTTACCTTGCTCAGGATGATATTTTCAAGTTCCTTCCATTTACCTGCAAATTTTATGAAATCATTGTTTTTAATAGCTGAGTAGTATTCCATTGTGTAAATGTACCACCTTTTCTCTATCTATTCCTCTGTTGAGGGACATCTGGGTTGTTTCCTGCTTCTGGCTATTATAAATATGGCTGCTATGAACATAGTGGAGCATGTGTCCTTATTACATGTTGGAGCATCTTCTGGGTATATGCCCAGGAGTGGTATAGCTGGATCCTCAGGTAGTATTATGTCCAATTTTCTGAGGAATCACCAGATTGATTTCCAGAGAGTTGTACCAACTTGCAATCCCACCAACAATGGAGGAGTGTTCCTCTTTATCCACATCGTCACCAGCATCTGCTGTCACCTGAGTTTTTGATCTTAGCCATTCTGATTGGTGTGAGGTGGAATCTCAGGGTTGTTTTTGATTTGCATTTCGCTGATGACTAAGGATGTTGAACATTTCTTTAGGTGCTTCCTGGCCATTTGAGTTTCCTCAGGTGAGAATTCTCTGTTTAGCTCTGTTCCACATTTTTTAATAGGGTTATTTGGTTCTCTGGAGTCTAACTTCTTGAGTTCTTTATATATCTGTTTTCTGTGGAATATACATTTTTTTGTGATTGAGGTTTTCCTTCTGTTTCATAATCCTGTATCTATAGTGAAGCCAGTTACTACATTTTATAGTTTTGAGTTTACTGCTGGCGTCTTTCATTTCTTCTAATTCCATATTCTGTAAGTCAATTTTGTCCACATTAATGCACAACTTCCTTTTTGAGACATATCTTTCTGGATATCAAAGTCTAGACCAATACCTTTTTGTATGTGTAAAAATATTGGCTTTGTTATAGTTTGTGTTTATTTTTCTGATAAGAAAACCAATATTCTTGTTTTTATTTTGTATGTAATATATCTTTTTTTCTGTATATAGAATTCTGAGTAATTTTTATTTTGGTTTCCTCATGTGCAGTTTTCTTTGTTTTTATTGTGATTAATATTTTTTGAGTCTCTTAACTGTGGATTTATACTGTTCACAATATTTTGAAAATTTGGGGTACTATTTCTTCAAACATGTTATTTCTATCCTAATCTTTGTTTTGTCATTCTAAAAAGCATTTTATGCATATTTTACTACCTGATATTTTCATTCAGACCACTGCAACTACAGTTGATAACATTATTTCTTTCTAAGCTTAGATCTACAGTTTTGATTTGATGTTTATCAGCCTGTTCTTTTGTTACTATTGAGTATGCTATTAAGCACATGCATTGATTTTTATTCTAGTAATGTTTTCTACATTTTATTTTGAAATTTTTGCTCAGAATTTTCTAATTTCTTTTGTTTTCTGAGATTTCCCCAGCTGCTCACCTACAAGGTCCAAGCTTTTCTTCATATCTTTGAAGTCATTTATAAGATTTCCTTTAAATGAATGTTTTGTTAGTTCTAACATGTACCTCATTTCTAAGTCATTTGTTATTGACGGGGCTTTTGTTTAAGCTATTGATTTTTGTTTATATTTTCATGCTTTTACTTGTCTTGTATTTTAAAAATACATGTTACACAGCTGAAATGGCATACTCTTTCATTCATTAACAATTTTATTTGTTTTTCAATTTTTAACATACTGTATCAATTTTTCTATTATAAATGGCATATTAAATTTATGAAGTTTGTTATTTTATTTTAAGGTTTATTGAATCAGTTTCACTGTGTATTCAATTGATTTATTTGAGACTCATTTTTACATTTTATAAAACTAGAGTACCTATTCTAGAGTTGATGCAGTCATATATGTTATTTTATGACTTTCTCAAGTCTTATTTGAATGTCAGTGGTATTCAGTGGTTTGTCTTTTGTTTAAGTGGTGAAAATTCGACTTGTTACTAGTGTTAACTTGTATCTTCACCATGTTCATAGATCCTCAATAGCTATTTTTCTCTTATACAGATAAAATTGATTATGCAACTAAAGGCATAAAGGTATTTTCTACATTTTAGAGCTTTTTCTCAGCATATTTCTCATTTGTTATTGTGTCTTATAATTTCATACTACCTGCACAGTACACAAGTTTCAATTCTATAGCTTCAATTCAGAAAAAGACCAAGATATGCATTCTTCCTTTGCATGCCACAATCTGAAAAAAAGAAACATGCCAGAAGACCTGGTGAATAATTGGGTCACTGTCCTGTTGACATTGCTATGATTACACACACACACATACACACACACACACACACACACACACACACACACACACACAATTGAATAGAGAAAATAATTATTTTAAGCTCACAGTTCCAGGTTATATATAACTGGGGTGGGGAGGGGGGTTGTCAATATACGGGGCATAGTCACATCACATCCACAGTCAAGAGCAGAGAGAAATGCAGGCATCCTTAGTATCCAGCATGCTTCTTCTGTTTTTATACAGTCTAGGGCCCTATACCAGGAAATGGTACCATGCATTCCCAGGCTGGGTCTTCCCACATGAATTAATACAATGAAGATAATTCCCTAAAGGCATGAGCACAGAAAAACCTCTTCTAGACAATCCTTCACTGAGTCTCTCTTCACCAGTCAATATAGGTTGTTTCAAATTGTCAATTAAAACATTTCATTGTGTGACTGGAGAGATGGCTCAGTGTTTAAGAGCACTGGCAGCTCTTCAAGAGGACTAGGTTTTATTCCTGGCACCCACAAGTAGCTCACAATAATCTGTAACTCCAGTTTTGATGTTTTTTTCTGGCTTCTGCAGGCACCAAGAATACATGTAAGCAATGTACCCACAGACATAAAATTATCTATCTATCCATCTATCTATCTATCTATCTATCTATCTATCTATCTATCTATCTATCTATCTATATCTATATGAATATATATGTATATCTATATGAATATGTATATATTAAATTTTCTATCCATCACAATCACTTCCTGTGTTTGTTTTCTATCAGCAATTGAAATCCTCAGGAATTGTTGGGAATTACCTTAAAATAATTATTGCATGTATTTTGGGAATTTTATAGTTATTTACCATGGGAAAGCCAGGCTAGCACAAGTAATTCTTTATGAGTAAAATTTAAGTTACAGTTCTACTAATTTGAATCATACAGAAAAGTTAGAGAAAATTATTTGCTCTTAGGTTCACTGAATATCATCTTACCAAATTTGCATTCTACTCTCTCTCTCTTTTCTGACAGATTATATTTGTCTTTTATTTTGCTGTGGCATTTTACATAAAGTTTCAGATAGCTTGTAATAGCATCTGTACATATAGTATCTGTATCCTGAAAACAAGGACATTTCTTAAATAACCAGAGTGCTAATATTTCATCAGAGATTCTTAATATTACTAAAGAAATTTACCTGATCTATATTTAAATTTCTCAGACTGTTTTTTCAAAAATTAGAAGCCACTCAAATTTTCTTGTCCTTGTAGGTTATATGACATTAGTTTCACTTGATCAAAAACAGCTCTTAGTCATTTTTTTGTTGTTGTTTGTCAAGATGACATTTTTAAAGCAAGCAGACCATGTGGGTCAGATTGTTCTGTTATGATTCAAGTTAAACAAGAAAAAAAAATCAAGAATGTTGTACGCTTTGTAATTACATTCTATAAAGACCACACATCTTTAGTTCATGTCTTTCTTGGTGATCCTAAGTTTGTTTACTTGTTTTATGTTGTTTATGCTAGATTTCTCTGCTATAAGGAATCTTCCCCCTTTTACAATAAAGATGTAATCTGTGGAGTAATAATTTCAGAGCATGTGCTCGTTCTGTTTCTTAATATCCTTTGAGCAAGGGGTTTTAATAATGGTGACTGGACTGATTTCACTTATTCACTTATTATCTGAAATAGTTTCATAACGATAAGCTTCACAGTAACTTCATCTCAGATAGAAACATATTTGAAAGCTAAATAAATGATAACTCAGAAAACATAACCTATAGAAACTAGAACAAGTTTTTATTAGTACCATGGATACAGCATGCCTCCTACCACATTAGAGATTTAGGTTGAGCTGCCAATCAGGCACATTGCTTTAAAGAACTAATGTAGAACATTACTTCATCTCAGAAAGTTGACTCATATCTTTCTTTAAATAATCCCATTCTCATCCTCTAGAGACAAATTGTTCTGGTATTTGCTCACCATACATATTTTTTCCTGTTGTAGAATTTCACATAAGTGGCATAATACGTGTGATATTTTCATAGATATTTTGGTAATCAGCCAGTTTTGAAAATTTATCATTGCTATTACATAATCAACAGTATTTTCCCCATTACTCCTGAATTATATCTCTTTGTGTGAACACACCACTGTTTATCAATTTCCTTAACAATGGACATTCTTGTTCTTTACAGATTTTATTTTTTTGGAAAATTCCTGTTCTATTCATGTACATTTATATTCCCTTTACTTGGAATATAAGGAAAGGAATATCTGTGGCTTTATTCTAACCAAGAAAATCCAGGAAAGATAATGTTACGACAGTAGGATTTTGTTATACACCTTCTTATCTTGCCTGTATTCTCTTTGTAGAGACTGTCATGAGCTAACCAGCTAAAAGTAAGTAGCTCTGTTGAAAAGGAAAAAGTCAGTGTCTAGTCAATAGGGAGTCAGGAACTGGGGCCTTCAATACCAAAATTGCAAGGAAATTATTCCTACCAACTACATGATTGGGTTTGAAATAGATTCCTCCCCAGTGGAACTTCAAAGTGAAAACGTATCCTGCTGGCATTTTGATTGCAAGGCCTTGAACAAAGGACACAGCTTTGTCTGGTTTCCTGACATCCCTTCAAAAAATCAAAACAAAACATGTTTTGCTGTAAAGCCAGTAAGTCAGTAGTTATGCATCAACAGACAGCTAATAAAACACTTTAATTTTTTTTTATGAGGCACAGTTTTATTCCATAACCCAGGCTGACTTCAAACTCAGTGTTTTACTTGGGCTAGTCTAGAACTTGGGGTAGTTCTCCTGCCACTATGCCCTAAATGCTCAGATTATAGACCTGTACCACATACTCAGCTTCAACTACTGTTAAACTAGTCAGGATGTAAACACAGATTTTATTTTTCTTTGATAACCCTAAGAATTGGAAGATATATATTTGCTTTCATAAGATGTTCTAGCTCTTATAAGAAATATACTTAGCATTTTCTAGAGGAAAAATGAAAACCAAGAAGCCATACTTCCAGATACACAGAAGATTTACTAGGGAATCAATCACATACTCACATAATTATGGCAATCTTTAGGCAAAAGTTCCTAGGATCCAGTAGTATCATTTGGTCTATGTCTGAACTAGAGCATCTTGTTGCTTTGAGGCCTAAAGTCATATATCTGAGCAATGGGAGGTATCTTAGAATCCAAAGGCTTAAGAACCAAAACTTGAGGGGTGCAAAGTATATCCTTACCAAGACTTTTGGCAGTAGATAGTCAACTTTGCCTTTTGGATTTATTCTTTCTTGATCCATGTATGATTAAGTGAATCCCACCTGCAAGGAAGGGAAATCTTCTTGTAGTTGACGAAGACTCACTCTCCTAAACACCATGACAATAATGCTTTACTAGGATCTAAGTGTTTCTTAGTCCAGTCATGTTGATATCTAAAATTAAGCATCACTGTGAAAAAATTCTCATACTTTTCCTTACATTGTTTGAATATTTTTGTATTCTTATCAACAATATATGGGTCTTATAGTGACGCTATATATCCTTGTTGACATTTGCTACTGTCGATCTTTTTAATATTACTGAGTGTGTTCAATCTATAATAGCATCTTGTTATGCTATTATGCTTTTAATCTGCGCTTACTTGATGACTAATATTGTCAATACCTTACATCCTTGTACTTAATTGGCAGCTTATGTGTGCAAATTTGAATTATTTCCCAATTTTTAATTTGATCATTGCTTTTTTTTATTGTGAACTTTTATGAGTCTGTGTTTCATGCTTTGTGATTTTGTTCTTCTTCTTCTTTTATTAATTAATTAATTTATTTACATTCTAGCCATTGTCCCACTTCCTGGCCCCCTCCCACGTTTCCTCATTCCATTTCTCCTCACCATTGCCTCCAAGAAGGTGCTCCCCCACTAGACATGCCCCTTCCCTGGGGCCTCAAATCTCTCCAAGATTAGGTGCATTTTCTCCCATTGAGGCCATCTACATATGTGCCAGGGGCCTCTGATGAGCCCATGTATGCTCGTGGTTGATAGCTCAATCTCTGAGAGCTCCTTGAGATCTGGGTTGAGATGGCTGGTCTTCCTATGGGCTCACCCTCTCCCCTTCAGCTGCTTTAATCCTTCTCCTAATTCAACCATTGGGGTCTTCAACTTCAGTCCAATGGTTGGGTGTAAGTATCTGTGTCTGTCTAAGTCAGTTGCTGGTAGGGCCTCTCAGAGGATAGCCATGCTAGGCTCCTGTCACGCATGTCCTTTTGGGTCTGGGTTACATCTCTCAATATGATATTTTCTAGTTCAACCCATTTTCCCACTCCTGCCTCACTGCTCTATCTCTGCCCTACTCTGGGGCATCAAATCTCCACAGGACCAAGGGCCTCCCCTCACACTGATGTCAGATAAGGCCACCTTCTGGAGCCATGGATCCCTTCGTGTATACTCTTTGGTTGGTGGTTTAGTATATGGAAGCTCTGGGAGGTCCTGTTAGTTGATATTGTTCTTCCTATGAGGTTGCAATCTCCTTCAGTCCTTCCCCCAGATCATCCATGGGGGTGATGTTGTTCTTCTATTCACCACAAAGAAATGACATGTTTTATGTGATGGCTAAGCAAAAATATCTCGATTTAGACATTACATGATGGATTTATTTTCTAAAGGTACATTTTCTAAAGAATGTTTTAATTTCATTGTTCTCATCTTCTGCTTTATTGTTTTAGATTTTCTTTTTAGGTACATGAGCTAACTCATGTAATTTTTTTGTCTATATAGTATAAAGTAGAAAAGAGGGTGTTGTAGATTTAAAACTCATTTCCTTTCTATATTTTTGTTACCTTTGTCAAAATTCAAGTAATCATAGAAGTCTGGCTCTATTTCTGGATTTGCCACCCTGTTTCTTTGGTCTACTGCCAATCTGCCTGCCAGTACCATGCTCTCTTCATTATTTTAGGTTGGAAACATATATTGAATTCATATTGTGCAATTAAATTCTCCAGCTTCAGCTGTTTTTCAAAAGTTCTTGGACATTCTAGGTCCCTTATGTTTCCATATAACATTAGGATCAGCTTGTCAATTTCTTGAAAATTCTCTGCTGGGATTATGGACAGCATAAGTTTGAATGTACAGATCTGTCTGGAGCTTTGTCATCTTAACAATCTTTCCTTTTCAATACCTTCACAAGGTAGTTTTCAGGTGAGAGTTCTTGCATCCATTTTATTAAATTTAATCCGGCATGTTCAGTATTGTATAGCTATTTTCAAAATATCTAAATATTTTCATTTTCTGGAGATTTGATTAGATAATGATGATTTTTTAACCTATTTATTTATATCTATGACTTAGTGCTGGCTATCCAGGAAATACATCCAATCTGTCCTTAGTGCTAATGGAAGCTTTCTTTCCCCCAGCTCACCCCTTTCATTGAAAATAGATTCTTTTTTCATACAACATATCCCAATTAAGGTTTCTTCTCCATGTACACTTTCCAGTTCCTCCCCACATCCCCTCCTATCCAGATCCACTCCATTTCTTATTCTCATTAGAAAAGTCAAGCTTCTAAGAGATAAGCCCAAAATACAAAATAAAATATAGTGAGCTACCATGTGGTTGCTGGGAATTGAACTCAGGACCTCTGAAAGAGCAAGTCGGTGCTCTTACCCACTGAACCATCTCTCCAGGCCAAGGGGCCTATCATGGCTACCCTCTGAAAGACCCAATAAGCATCTGAAAGAGTCAGATACAGATATTTACACCCAACCAATGGACAGAAGCTGCTTCCCCCTGTGGTTGAATTAGAGAAAAGCTGGAAGAAGCTGAGGAGGAGAGCGACCCTGTAGGAGAACCAGCAGTCTCAATTAACATGGACCCCCAAGATCTCTCAGAAACTAGATCACCAACCAGGCAGCATACACCAGCTGATATGAGGCCCCCAACACATATACAGCAGAGGACTGCCAGGTTTGGCCTCAGTCAGAGAAGATGCACCTAAGCCTCAAGAGACTGGAGGCCCCAGGGAGTGGGGAGGTCTGGTAGGGTGGGGGTAGGGGGTGGGACATCCTGATGGAAATGGGAGGAGGAGGTATGGGATGTGGAACAGTCAGAGGGTGGCCTGGTAGGGGGATAAAATCTGGGCTGTAAAAAAAGTTCAAATAAAATATATAGTAAGATAGAATAACAACTATCCCATCAAAGTTGGACAAGGCAAAACAACAGAGAGAAAATGTCCAAGAGAAGGCACAAGAATCAGAAACCCATTATTTCACAAACCCAAAAATCACATAAGAATACTAAACTGAAAGCTATAATATTATACAGATTATACACAGAGAATCTATTGCAGACCTGTGCAGGCCCTATGTTTACTGCTTCAATGTCTGTGAATTAGTATGAGCTTTGCTCAGATGACTTAGAGAGTCTTCTTCTCTTGGGGTACTCCATCCCTTGTGGCTTTTGTACTCTTTCTGTCTCCTCTTCCAATGTGGTTTCCTGGGTTATGAGGGGAAGGATTTGATGGAGATATCCTCTAATGAAGACTTTCAAACATAATCTATTTGGTTTGGGTTATACATTTGCCCCAACAAAGCACTGTCCTTCCTTTACTAACAATTTTTTGAGGTCTGTATCAGCTCCTATTTAATTCCATATCAATTAGTGATACATGAAGGTGTCCTACTTGTGTTTATACATTAAAAAGTCACTGAAATCAAATGAGTTGTGGCATTTCCTAGGAAACAAGAATGAAATCACAGATACAGCATAAATAGCTCAAAATCTTGGTGTTTTAAAGACCACATGATCTCTATCACTGACAAGATGATGTGTTAATGGTCTTTAAATCACTAAGTATTGAATACTGAATCTATCTACCTATCTATCTATCTATCTATCTATCTATCTATCTATCTATCTATCTATCTATCTATATGGGGTTGTGTGATTGTGTGTGTGTGACTTGTAATTGTTAGTGAAAGTATGCTTCAAAACTTCAACTTGTACTGGTTAGTGAAAGTAGAGTAGTTTTAATCTTGTATCTAGCTTGCTGGCTAGAGTGAAAATAATTTTCAATGATTTTGTCATAAGAAGGAAATATAAGGACATTTGTATATAAGCATTTGACTAATCACAGGATAGAACAGATGATCTATTTTAGTAATGTTTAACCCTTTTAATTCTTTTTGATCAAAACAGTATTTTTGCTAGAAAAACTGTCTATAGCTCAAGAGTTAATAGTTAGACATAAAAAAATTTCTATGGTACAAGAAGAAGTTGCAGATCCCATGGATTTTTGTGTACCTTTATCTTTATGTTAGAGCTCAGAGGAAAAGTAGGGAAAGCATGAATCAATTAAAATCATCTTATTTATTTTATTTTTAAATTTGATGTGTATGGTGTTTTGCCTGCAAATATGTATGTACACCACACGTGTTTCTGTTGTCCATAGAGGTCAGAAGAGGTTATTGGATCCCCTGGTACTGAGGTTACAGACAGCTGTGAGCCACTATGTGAGTCCCGGGAACCCAAACCCGGTCCTCTGCAAAAGCACCTGGTGTTCTTAAAGGCTAAGCTATCTCTCCAGCCACAAACCACACTGTTTTAAGAACATAAGGACAATAATCTGGATCCTCAGGCCTGGCCCAGCCACTTATAAAATATTTCATACTCTTTTTGCCTCCTCTTCTGCAGTGGTTTCCTTATATATGAGCAGAAGAATTTGATGAAGACATCCCCATCAAGCAGTTTGATTCCTGATTACCTCCTGATTTTAATTCAATATTCAATACTTGATGACTGAAAGACCACGATCACATGATTTTGTAAGTGGTAGATGAAAATATTGGAGCAAGTCATTTCACTTTCTCTTCTTTTCCATACATTTTTTGTTAATAGAGCTACATGGCACCTGTGCGATATAGTGTTCTTGTATAAAATACATCAAGTGAGCACAGGGATGAGACGAGATGATGTTTACTGAAAGCGCTTAGAAGTAGAAAAGACTTCTCTGAATGCAAATTTACAAAATTATTATACAAATTGCTTCTACAGTGGAGGAACATTATAGGTCTTTAAAAATAACCTAAACAAAGTCTTCCTTGAAAAACCTTTTAGCAGTGTTTTGTTTTGCGGGAAATTTTTATGTGTATTATAATCAACGGAAGATAAATAGCATCTATGTGACAAGCTGAAGAAGAACAGTCAAATATCTGAAATTCAAATGATATTGTTATAAGTGGACAGTTTGAGGGATTCGATGATAGTGAAAAGCCAGAGATAATTGAAACTATTCTGAATTATATCGAGTTTGTCACAACTGAGTTCTAGACGCTCACAGATCCTAAAACAGTCATCGACCTTGGATTGTGAATGAAGTGTAATCTTCTTTTAGAATCACCAGAGAAAAAGCTGTCTCTTTCATTTCCATTTTATTGATATATGCTATGAATATTGTATTTCTTGGTATGAGTGATGAAGATGCCAACAGTAGAAGCCAAACACAGGCATTTGTGTGGAAAACTTGGAAGGGAACTGAATAGGTATAATAATATGGCCAATAGTTTAATTTTTAATTTGTTTGTCTAAAATTTTAGATTATTTTAAAATCAATAAATATGGGTGAGTTTCTGAAGCTAATTTGTTGGAGAGTAATCAGAAAGCATTAAGTCATGTGCTTAGTTCTCAAAGTTTTCTGCTACTAGGGCAAGTAGGGACTTGAAAAGAAATGGAAAAGAAACATGCTAACAATTATTTCATTTAAGTTTATATTCAGAATGCATCCATAGCAAATATAATTTCAGTCATTAATATTCCACAAGAAGTGCTTATCAGATCTCAGAACTTGAAGTCACCCCGTAGACAAAAGACCATTCTGAGATTCTTCATTACTTTCATCCAGGCAATAACTATCATTGCAGATTTAATGTACTGCTCTCTGTATTTTAGGACAGAACTGCAATAGTTTTTGAATGACATAGGAAGATACTAAGTGTTTCTATCTTTCTAACATCTGGACATTAGCTTTCTAACAAAATGTAAATATGAGTGTACTGGCTGGATTTGTGTCAACTTGACACAAGTTGGAGTTATCATAGAGAAAGGAGCTTCAGTTGAGAAAGTGCCTCCATGAGATCCAGCTGTAAGGCATTTTCTCAATTAGTGATCAAGGGGGGAGGGCCCCTAGTGAGTGGTACCATCTGTGGGCTGGTAGTCTTGGGTTCTATAAGAAAGCCAGCTGAGCAAGCCAAGAGAAGCAAGCCTGCCAGTAAAGAACATCCCTCCATGGCCTCTGCATCAGCTCCTGATCCCTGACCTGCTTGAGTTCCAGTCCTGACTTCCTCTGGTGATGAACAGAGCTACAAGGAAGTGTAAGCTCAATAAACCTTTTCCTCCCCCACTTGCTTCTTGGTCATGATGTTTGTGCAGGAATAGAAACCCTGACTAAGACAATGAGCATAGAGGATATAAGGTTTTTGTTCACTATGTTCTCTGCTTCTGTATGAATTTTTGAAGAAAAGAAGAAACCAAATCCAATGTCTTCTTGAAGCACAAGAAAAATCTGAAGTGTTCTTTCTGGTTGCTGTTGTTATTTTATATTGCATGAAGATACCTTTTTCTGCTTATCCATACATCTCCGTGAAGGATAATTAACACATCGAGGAAGGTCCTTTGTATTTTGGTGTTATGGTTGTTGACATACACACACACACACACACACACACACACACACACACACACACATACATACACACACACACACACACACACACACACACACACACACACACACACACACACACACACAATCCTGTATAAAATGTCGTCCATGGGATCTATGTTTTTAAGACAATCAGAGAATCAGAGCCAGGCAGTTGTGTATTTATAGCTAAGGGAAAGAAGAAAACTCAATTATTACTGATCTGTAGGATCTAAGAGGTGTGTTCTAATCTGCTCAAGGTCAAGATAATCAGTGCAGACTTATTATTTGTGGGAAAGCAGCGGGTTAAGCAGAAGTATTATATATAAAGAAGTAAAGATAAATAGGGTAAAGAGAAATAAGTACCTTACTCAATACTTTAATTATTCAGCACTCTGAAAAACTTGTTTAATCTTTGAAGTTTCCTTATTTCTACCTTAGCTACCCTTTTGTGACTCACTCATGAGATAAAGTAAACAAAAATCATAGGAAAATATGTGAAGATATCTTTATGAACTCTGAGAATTTTTTTCTTTTTCCTTTTTTCTTTTTCATTTGTCAGAAGCATTGCGTTTTTAATATTTTTGTCTTTGCTTTCATCTATGGGGAATATCAATCTGTACAGTTTTATTAATTCCCTGGTAGCATGCTTAGCTGCTTATTTATTCATTCATTCATTCACTTTACATTTTGATCATAGATGCTCCCCTCCTCTCCTCCCAGTCCCACTGTCCCACATGGGTACCAACCTGCCCTGGAACATCAAGTCACATCAGGACTCGATGCATTCTCTTCCACTGAGGCCAGACAAAGAAGCCCAGCTAGGGGAAAGGGATCCAAAAGCAGGTAAAAACTCTGAGTCAGAGAAGAGACAGCCCATGTTCTAATTTTTGTGGAATTCACATGAAGACCAAACTGTACATCTGCTACATATGTGTTTGGGGGCTAGTTCCAGCCCATGCTTACTCTTTTGTTGGTGGTTCATTCTTTGTGAGCCCCCATGGGCCCAGGGTTAGCTGACTCTGTAGGTCTTCTTATAGTGTCCTTGACCCTTCCAGCTCCATCAATCCTCTCCCCAACTCTTCCACAAGACTATCTTAGCTCCTTTTTTTCTTTTACCTTTTTTAAAGACACAAAGAATCCTAACCATAAAAGATTGATATCTCAGACTATATTAAAAATGACAACTTCTGTTTATTGCTAGGAGTGAAATGGCAAGCCTGAAATTGAAAATGTGTATTTACAGTTTGTTTAACTGCCAAAAGATTGGTTTCTAGAACCCAATTATTTTTAAAAGATTTCATTTTTATTTTATATGTATGGGTGTATTTTGCCTGTATGTGTACTGGGCAACAGGCCAGAAGACAGCATCAGATATCCTAGAACTGCAGTTACAGAAGGTTGTGAGCTGCCGTGTGGGTGTTGGCAACCTCTGTAAGAGCAGCAACTGCTTTTAACCACTAAGCCCAGCTGGCATCCAACTTTTAAGCAAAGTATGAATTTGTTTATAAGAGCTATGATCTGAATAATTAAAACAGATGAGAGTTTCTACAGGAATTTTATAATATATAGAATATACAATGCAAGCATGAAAAATTTTTATGCAATTGCCAAGATCATAGAAATTCAAATTCAGAACCATGGCATTGCTTCTTACATATTTCAAAAGTTAGGTTCCCTAAGGGTAAGGGTACCCATCTCTGATTTCAGTACTAAGGAGGTGGAGACAGGTGGATTGTGAGTTTTATGTTAATGTGGGTTACATAAAAACTTCTTCTCTAATAAAGAGAGAGAATGATACATACAGGCATAAGAAGGAGAAAGAAAGGAAATAGGAGGAGGAAGAAGGAAACTTTAAGATTATCAATTTGAACAGTTACAGGATCATTTTTAAGCAGTTAGAGTATGCTGAATGAAATTAAATTTGACACACACCCTGACAAGCAACTTGGTATTGTTTTGTAATGCAAATTGTTTACATATCTTAAGGTCCAGCAATTCTAATTTAGGACTGAGCTTTAGAAAACTCCTGCTCAATGGGAGACTTCTAGAGATGTCTCCATAGGAGAACAGACACATAAATGGGTAAGTATACTTCAGTGTATTGAAAACAAATGGAATAGTATATTATAGAAAAAAATGCAATATATAAAAAGGACAAACTTTTGAAAAATAATACAAATATCAGTCATAAGAGACTATGTGCTGGTTAGACATTTATCAATTTGACACAAATCTGGGAGCATGGAACCTCATTTGAGAATATGTTTGCATTATTGAAGACTTTAGAAGCCTGTGCCACATTTTCTTGAATAATAATTGATGTGGGAGGGCCTTACCCATTGTGAGCTATGCTGCTTCTCTGCAGGTTGCCCTGGGTTCTATGAGGAAACAAGATGAGCAAGTCATGGGGAGCAATCCAGAAAGCAGCACTGTTCCATGTTCTCTGCTTTAGTTCCTGCTTAAGTTCCTGCTCTGACTTCCCTCAATGGTGGCCTATGGTGGAGAAAGGGAAGACAAAATAAACCCTTTCTTTACCAAACTACTTTTAGTCAGTGCTTTTATCATAGCACCAGAAACTTAACAATGACAGATTATACATTTAAGTTTTAATTTTTATAAAGCTAAACCATCAAACTGAGTAATGCATTATCTGTGCATATATAAATATGTGATAAGTATTTTTATAAGTAGTTGAATGGTAATTAACATGAAATTTCAGAGTCGTTACTTCTGGAAAAGGTCAAAAGGAGGAAATAAGAAGTACACAAGTAAAACCAACAGTTTTATAACAATTAGCTTCAGGCTCTAGGGTGTTTATATTTTATTAATATATGCTTCAATTAGTAAAATCTATTATAGTATTTTCTTTTTTATGAGTTAAATGTGTTCTTTGACAATCTCACACACATACATAACACATTGTAATAACTTCAAGCTCCACCCTTTCTTATCTCCTTCCTATCCCTGTTGCCTTCCCCTCTTCTCTACAACTCTCTTTTGTACCTTTATTGTCTTTTTGTTTAGTCACTCTCTGAGTTTAACCAGGCCCTTTAGTGTGATCATCAGTTTGCAACTCTGCATATCACTCTGGTGGTCTCAATGGTTATCCCTCCCCTAGAACCCCTCAGTAGTTAATAGCTCAGCAGGAAGGATAAAGGCCCCATAAGCTCTTTGCCCATTCATGGCCGACTATTGGCAGGTGTGACATTGTGCATTCCCATTGCACAAAACCACAGCTGCTGAGTTCTTTTTTTTCTAATGGCTGTGTCATGCCCCGAAGATGGAAATTTGCTGCTCTTCTCCTTATATCCTTTCTTGTACAGTCTTTCCACCATATTTCCTGATGTTCCCTGAGCCTTAGAAGTGGCAATACAATGCCTGTTTAGGGTTGTAAATAGATAGTTTTAGTTAGAAACTGAAACCACATCAGCTTCTACCAAGTACTTCCTCAGTACTGTAACTCACTCACCCTTTCTTTCTCTCTTCTCCTTTGACCCCATCCAGTCAGAACCAGAAATTGCAGTTCTTATTGACTCTGTTGGTTTTGAGTTTCAATATTCTTTGCACCTCATCTGCAGGCCAGTCCCAGGCTCCTGTCTTCCCTGCTCCTTGACTTAACTGTTATCATGTCTAGTATTGCAGCTGCATAAAAAGTTTTCTTGGCTATATCCCTTCATATCCAGAAATCTAAGGGCTGTCTTCCACTAAGACTCTTTGTAGTCTTAGGCAATTGTGTACTGTTATATCAGAATGTCACAGACTGGGGAATTTATAAAGAAAATAGACCTATGTCATAGAGGCATAGAGGCTTGGAAGTCCAAGAACTTGAGTCTAAAAACTGGCAAGAATCTTTACAAGGCATCAGAACATGATGAAAAGACATTACATAGTGCTAATATGTGTGATGAAGCAACAGGAAGATGTAATGGTTTGAATGGCAATGCCCTTCATAGACTCAGGCATTTACACATGTGGTCCTCAGTGGCACTGTTGCGCCTGTGTTTAAGAGGTATGGCTTGATGAAGGAAGTAGACAACTGGAGGCAGGCTTTGAGAATCTTTAACCTTGTGTTACTTCCAGTTCTGTCTCTTTGCTTCTTGTTCATGTTTGTGAGGGTGAGCTCTCAGCTTTCTGTATCAGCTCCATGGCTCCCTGCCAACTTTGTATCTCTAGAAACATAAAGCTAAATAAACTTTATTCTTTAAGTTACCTTGGTCTTGGCATTTTCTCTCAGTAACAGAAAATTAGATAATACAGAGAATGTAAGAGAAAGCCATACTTGCTTTTATAACAACCCTCTCTCAAGGTAACTAGGCTACTCATGCCATAATGGCATTAATCTATTAATCAAGGCATGTCTCCTATGGCCTACTCATCTCTTAAAGATCTCTCCTACTAAGGATGGCTAGATAGTCAGTACAGTTCTGCTTGCTATTCAAGAATGAGGACCTGTGTTTGATCTCATGAACCCACATATAAAAGTCTAGATGTTGTGATATGCCATTGTCCCAGCACTGGGGAAATAGAGACAGATGGACCTCTTGTGCTTGCTGGCCAGACAGTGTAGCTTACTCTGTGAGCTCTGGCTCAAACATCAAGATAGATGGTTCCACATGTAATAGCACTCAGTGTTGTCCTCTAGCTTCCATGCATATCCATTTAGATGTGCACATGTGCATCTGCATACATATGCAAAACATACATATCTACACACACACACACACACACACACCGCCTCTTAATACTATCAAAAGAACAACTAACTATCAACATGAGGTTTGAAGGTGACACTCAAAACTATCTTCCTATTTAGCTATTGATAATCTGCCTTTTCACCTTGGCTGTCAAATATTTCCTCATGTAAGGTAATACCACTGTGCTTCTTGACTGTACCTGCTTTCCACTGGCTATGCATTCAAACTTATCTTCCTTTGCTGAGAAACTTCCCATAACACTGTTTACTGTTTACACTTATTGTTGGTTTTGCCTATCTGCTCTACCAAGTAGAATCAGAAAACTCTCACTCAAGCCAGAACAAATATAAACACAATGAAGAAAAAGGAACTTTTCAAATTTTCCAGTATAGTCGAAAACTTATTAGCTTTCTTCTGTTTCTCAAGGTCCAAGATATACTGACAGAATTGAAGCTCAGTCATTGCTTCTACTTAGTGGGGTTCTTGGGAAAATACTGCATAGACATCACCATGTGGCAGTTCTCCCTCTCAGAGTAGTGCATCCTTATTTCCTGACAGACTTGGGCAAAAACATTTGCATATGCGTCAGGATGTGCTAAAGTATAAACACTGGTGGTCCTTGAAAATTTGACCAGATCATGGCAAAAATATTAATTCTTTTTTCATAATTTATCTTTCCTTCTCAAACAGAGTATTAAAATTCCAATTTCCTGCCTTTTGAACTACTTTTAGGCAAATTCTTGGAAGTGTTGTGTGGGTTCAAAGTCTTTTCCATTAAGAGTCATTGTTCTCATTTCCAATGATTTTTCTTCCTTATTAAGTATTTACTTCCATCAGTCCTCAAAAAGCATTTTTAAGCACTTGAGTATTTATTAAGATCTGCCAAGGTCCCACCTTTTTCCTTTGGTTGCATCTATTATTCAGTACTCTGATTTTCACCTTTGAAAATGTCCTAATGGCAATGAACTTTGCTCTTCTTAGAAGTCACATACCCTTAAACTTCTAAGCAACATCTTCTTCCTGGACAAGCTGCATTAAACCAAAGTAAAGCTTTCAAAGATGTTTGTCATTTAGTCTCCTTAAGCTGGTCCTTTGTGGGAGGATTTCTTTTCAGTCGCTAAGGTCCAACTTGCATTCAAGGGAAGCAGATAAGATTCATCCCTTTGCTTTATATTTCTTCATCCTTAACAAGGAAAACCCAGGTGCTATGAGAATCAAGGCTATGTGTAGCACTTGGGATGGAATGAAAATGAAAGGTCATCTATTTCAATTGCATTTAATATATTTCATTATTCAAACAATTAAGAATTCAGTAACAGGGATATTGTAAAGGAGCATAATTCTATCCTCTATGAGTAAAGAATGCGGAAGATGCATCCCTGCCTCCCTGAAAACCACGTCTATCTATAGCAACCAGAAGAATAAGAACATAATTAACCTCAGAATTTAGTGGGAAAATTTGATATACTTGTTCACAATTTAAAAATCCTCTAATTTTCTTTTCACATGGAATAATACCTGTAGTGTGCAGCTATTTGAAAGAGTATAAAAACCAGTAGGTATGCCTACATTTTCATTAATGGTTTTGCATTTTATAAACCAGCAATAAAATATTTGCTCTAATCTCATCTTTCTTTACTTCACACTACATTTTCAGCATCTTAGCATTTAAGTCATCATCATCATGTTTTTTAAAACAAATCTTTGAAAGCAGTGAATTATTCTGGGACTGCTTAATTTGAGGCTTTTTACCCCTGCCATCACGCTACCAGAATATGGCAAATGTAATTAATCTGTCAAAACACTGAAGTTGTGAATTTATTGTGGATAATTATTCATTTGAACAAAAAAGAGAGGAAAGAATTAGCATTTAATACATGCCATAATACAGATTAATGACATTTTCCAAAGTCTAATAGAGAAACAATAGCTACATGTAACCCATGTGTAAACAAATCTGGTTTAAGTACAAAAAATGTTAACACAGATGATATTTTGGTCGTTTATCCCTTTTCTTCAAAATGTGGCTTCAGGCAGAGCTGTGGCCCCACAGGAAAGCACATGTCCAGTCAGCATTGCCAATCTTCCCAGGCTACTTCAGTCCATGGCAATGCCCCTAATATGTTAGCTAATGAGTCAGAACCACCACCGGATGCCAAATTGATTAGCTATTGGGTAGGTGGAAGGGAAAGAAGAGACCTCTTAATTAGTTAAGTTATTTGATTTTAGCCTCTGGACAGAGGCTAAATCTGTACTAGATTACTCCATTCAGTACATTACATTACCATCTGATTCTGTTTTACCAAGGAAAGCAAGCATTGATTTAGCTTTAAAAGATTTAGCTTTAAAAGACTGTTTTTTAATGCATGCATACATGCATGCACATGTGCCTATGTGTGTGCATGTATGCCTGTGTGGTGTGTGTGTGTGTGTGTGTGCAGGTACCCAGAGAGGCCAGAAAAGGCTGTTGGATCTCCTGCAGTTGGATATATGTGTGGTTGGGAGCCCCTTGATGTGGGTACTGGGAACAAAACTTGTATCAACTGAAAGAGCAGTTAGTGTGTTTAATCACTGAGACATTTGGCAGCTCCAAAGTTTATTATTTTTAAGATGTCTATGGTGTATGACAAGTGAATCTATAGAACAATACACACAACTGGATTACCCAGTATCTGTGTGAACTACGGTTGGTGAGCACCAAGATAAAAGTTCATATTTGGTTTCTTGCAATTTGTATTCTGATTAGCTTATGTCCCCTAAAAGTCAAAAGAGTCCAAATAGTAACACATTCAGAGAGAAATCTGATCTGCTAACACTTTGACCATCCCTTTGTCTGTCTGTTTTCTCAGTGAATGAAAAAAAAAAAAAAAGAAAGAAAGAAAAAGAAAAAGAAAAAGAAAAAAAAAGGAACAAGAAACAAAACCCTATGGATCCACTATGGATCCAATACTTATTCTACCAGATAGAAACTTCAGGATTGCTTATTAATTTAATGATTTATTTGTAATCTGTGTTTTCTACATCCTTTTACTCAATTACGTATTTGTCTTAGTCAGGGTTTCTATTCCGGCACAAACATCATGACCATGAAGCAAGTTGAGGAGAAAAGGATTTATTCAGTTTACACTTCCACACTGCTGTTCATCACCAGAGGAAGTGAGGACTGGAACTCAAGCAGGTCAGGAAACAGGAGCTCATGCAGAGGCCATGGAGGGATGTTCCTTACTGGCTTGCTTCCCCTGGCTTGCTCAGCTTGCTTTCTTAAAGAACCCAAGACTACCAGCCCAGGAATGGTACCGCCCACAAGGGGCCTTCTCCCCTTAATCACTAATTGAGAAAATGCATTACAGCTGTATCTCATGGAGGCATTTTCTCAACTGAAACTCCTTTCTCTGTGATAACTCCGGCTTGTGTCAAGTTGACAAAAAACCAGCCAGTATATAATGGTCTTTATGTAGCCCATATTATATAGGCATGTGAGGATACAAATGATGAGTAACATTTACATCTCTTCCTCAATGGTTGTTTTAAATAAATATCAAAGTGATAAATGCAAAGTTTGAAATAGAAGACCCTCCCCTGTCAATGGTCATGGTATTGGTGTTTTATGGCTCTAAGGTAGTAGTATGAAATTGAAAAGTGAGCTCTAAATGTGGCCATGTCTCTAATTAGCATATACTTGTGAAGTTAAACCAAAAGACATACTTCAGATGAGATGTTTAAATAGAACACAAGTCAAAGGGTTAAAAGACCCATAACACTTTGCACCATTTCATTACATATGGTAAATATTGGTCTAGGAATACTGGTTCTAAAAGTGCAATCAACAAAGACCATCCACGATTAAACAGAATCTTATCTACACATTTTCTGTAATTTGAATCAATAATAATCATTTTGTTTATTTTTAAGGATTTTATTTTGTTCTTCTTTTTGTATGTTTGGTGGGGGGCATGTGTGTGCACACATGTGTACAGGTGCTCAAGTTGTTTAGAAAACAGTCCCCAGGTCCTTTGGAGCTACAGTTACAGGCAATTGTGAGCTGCATGACACAGGTGCTTGAAACCAGCCTCAGGTCCTCTGCAAGAGCAGCAACACTCTTAAACACTGAGCCCTCTTTCTAGCTCACAAGATGATCTGAGATTACTTTGAATCTAACTGGCACAATTTCTGTAATTTGAATCGATCAGCATTATTTTAAAACATGTTTCACATTATCTGCAGGTAGAAATTGCTGCTGTGTAGGCAAGGAAATGGGAAACACTTCTGATACTATATTCCAGTTCTGAAAGAAGAAATTGGGAAAAGGGCAAATGATGTGTGGGTGGGGGGAGGAGACTGAAGTGAGAAAAACTGAAAGGACAAATGCAAATTCCTCTCTAAATTTGACAAGAAGAATGGGAGGAAAGGGGTAATTTGGTAGCAGGTAAATTGCTGAGTCAAAAGTGCAAAATCCTTTATAGCCAGAAATCATGTAGACTAATCTATTTTATCAGCAGGGAGGGGAAATTGTAATTCAAATGCATGTTACAAAAAGAAATGTTTATTCTTGGCCATAAGGAGAGCACCACAGGTTTGTTAAACTTTAGTGTACATATATTTTTTCCAGTTTGCTATAATATTTTTCTTCTGGTTTAGTGCCTAAACATTTAAGATTTTCTTTAATTATTTTCCCTAGGCAATGTGTTGATAATGAGTAGAGTAACATAGGCAAGAATTAATTGCTCTGGAAATTTAGAGAAGAAACTTTGACTCCATTTGCTTAGGCATTCTATTAGTGACTTTTCTGTTGCCGTGATAAAACACAATGACTAAAGGCAACTTAAGGAAGAGAGAAAGAGTTTTTTTGGGCTTACCATTTCAGAGAGGGTCATTGTACAGGCAGCATGGCAGCAATGTGACAGCAGGTGGCTGGAGCAGGAAGCTGAGAGGTCACATCTTCAACTGTAAACTTGAAGCAAAGAGAGAAAACTGGTAGGAAGTTGAGGCTATGAACTCTCAAAGCCCACCCGCAGTAACCATTTCCTTCAGCATGGCTGCAGTACCTCCCCAAAGAATGCTACCAACTGTGAATATTTGAATGTCTGAGCCTATGGGTGACATTTCTCATTCAAACCACCACAGATATGTATTAAAACACAGCTTACTCAAAGCACATCTAAAAGAATATATTAGGTATCTATTGACATGCCTTAATAAGAATATATTGTTCCACTTGCAGGTATAATTTTATTTTATGCATACAGATACATTCAGCGCAGGTGTCAAATTTTCTGCTCTATAATTATTGTTACCTACAGCTTATAGAAAACTCAAAATTGATATGTATTTGATGATTTACAGAACACAGAAAAGAAATGCAATGCATCACAAAGAAAATACATACACTGCAGCTTAGTAATTTATACATCATGCTCAGTGACTTGTCAGTTGAAATGTGAGTTTTAAAAAATTTGTTCATGGTAATTAGGGGCAGGTTGTGGACACTGACATAGGATATTCAGGTACCTCTTAATAATTTAGAGTTATTTTTAAATCAGGCCATGCCTTTCCCTGCAAAATGGTAATATTCTTGTTTATCATTCTGCCCGAGTAACCCTCCAGTACAGGGAATCAGGTTTTTCGTTCCAAATGTTGCAGCTCAGTAAAGCCTGTTTTACTCTGCATTTAAAGAAACAGTTTGTTGAATAGGTAGGCAAGGAGTAGGTGGTTCTCCCAATTTCATGTATTTCATTCACATGGTCTGGATTCTCTGCTTGTTTTTTTCCCCATATAGAAAACACCAAAAGGAAGCTCAAGGTAGAAATTTGCCATGTAGTTTATGTTTTCATGCTTGCAGTCAAAAGCATGCTATCATTCAGAGCTAGTATGCATAAGTTTAACCAACGTAGTTTCAAGAAAATTTTACTTTTAGTACCAGCAAAACAGAAGTGATAATTATATTACTGCTTAATACTGAGGATTTGTCTAATTAATAGCAAAAGATACATATATATATACATATATATGTATATATATGTGTGTGTGTGTGCGTGAGTATATATGTGTAATATTTCATATATATGTAATATATATATATACAAAAAAGAATGGTTTGTTATTATTATATATGTATATTTGTTATCATTATATAAGAATATCTGTTATAATTATATAAACTAAAAATAATCTTACCTGATTTTTCATATTTTACTTTATTTAAGCCATACAACTGAAAATTTCCAGTTGTAATAACATTCTTTTTCCTATTTTGCATATGGCAAAACAAAATGTCAACTGGTAGATTTGGCTCCTTTGATATTAGGCACTAGTCTGATGCTATGCATCCCTGTTCATGCATCTGCTAGCCATTTGTAGATACCTGGACTAAAGCTAGCCCCGTGAGTTTCATTTTGTGTGTGTCACAGGTGATGTTGGCATTTACAAAATTAGCAATAAAATCTGAGCTATTTACTGGCATTATTGAGATAACATGAGATGAGAAATCTGAAAAAGCAATCATTATATAACTAGGAAGGATTGCTTATTATCATCTCCAAAACTTTCTGGCACTATAGTGATAATGCAATTCACAGTAGATGAGAGTGTTTTCAAAAATGGTTATCTTATATTATCATTACAAATAAATATTCTTAATTATATTTTCTCAGTAATAACCTGCAGAATGCTTTGCCCTTAGATATTTAAAAATCTTGTCCCAGATGGAGGAGTGGGAGAAGGGACTCAAGGAGCTGAGAGAATTTGCAGCCCCATGGAGGGAGCAACAGTGTCAACTGGTTTGACCCCTGGTAGTCCCAGAGACTGGACCACCAACCAAAGAATACAGATGGAGGAACCCATGATGCTGGCCACATATGTGACAGAGGAGGGCCTTGCTGGCCATCAGTGGGAGGAGAGGCCCTTGGGCCTGAGGGTGTTAGAGGCCCCAATATAGGGGATCTTCAGGGAGGGAAGACAGGAGTGGGTGGTTGGTAGGGGAATACCCTCATAGAGGCAGGGGAGGTGGCTGGCATTGGGGGTTTCCAAAGGAGAGACCTAGAAAGGAGAAACAATTGAAATGTAAGCAAAGTATCAAAAAAAAAATCTTGTCTTGCCATTGTTTGAGGTCAAAGAAACATACACTCACTGTGTTTGAGATTTCCTAGTTCAAATAATTTTAAGTAGATAAAACTTTCTAGTTATTATCAATAATATGAAGCTGTCATGTGTCATAAAAGCACTTGTCATACATGCCTGGCAACCAGAATTCAATCCCTGGGAGTCACATGAAGGTAGAAGAGAAAAGCAACTTTAAAAAGTTGTCAAGTGTACCAATGCCTGTCAGTGCATGCGTAAGTAAAATTTTTTATTATATTTTATTGGATATTTTCTTTATGTACATTTCAAATATTATCCCCTTTCCTGGTTTCCCCTCCAGAACCCCCTATCCTATCCTCCCTTCCCCCCTGTTATATGAGGGTGCTCCCCCACTCCCACCTCACCACCCTGGCATTCCCCTATCCTGAGGCATCTAGCCTCCACAGGACCAAGGGGCTCCCCTCCCACTGATGCCAGATAAGGCAATCCTCTGCTACATATGCAGCTGGAGCCATGGGTCCCTCCATGTATACTCTTTGGTTGGTGGTTTAGTTCCTGGGTGCTCTGGGGGGGTCTAGTTGGTTGATATTGTTGTTCTTCCTATGGGGCTGCAAACCCCTTCAGCTCCTTCAGTCCTTTCTCACATCCATATCATGGGTTGTTCAGGTATATTGGCTATTGTTAATTCATTGGATAGAGGAAGGAAAACATATTGTACCTATTATTGTTTTGTATATTTTTTGTTTTATATATTATGTGAGGTAAATTAAATTGACTTAAAATTCTTAGTTTCTATCTTCTGCATACATACATATAAATATGTATATGTATATATAATTTCTATATGAGACACTTGAATTTTCTTTAAAAAGAAATTTTTGTTAGTGTAGTAAATCTTACTATAATTATTTTTCATATGCCATTGTAGTTTCATAGCTGTCAACTAATATCTAAAACCCTTATTTTCCATGTCCAAAGTTTGTTTGACTCTATCCCAAAATATCTCAAAAAATTGTGGCATTTGTTTCCATCTTTATCTCTACCCCATAGTTCAAATCATCTTATGCCAGATAATAATATTGGGAACCAAGCCTCAAACCTTTTGCTGCCTTTTCTTGGATTGTATTGGAAGGTTATGAGGCCAAGGAAGCGTTCTTATGCATGTGACAGACGGTGATGGGAATCACAGCCAGCAAAGACAGCAGAGAAATCTCTGATTTGTCCTTCATAGTTTCTTGATTACTATCTCCTACTCTCCTTTGCTTTCTTCATAATGTACATCTCAAATTATGAACACTTGTTTCAATACTTTTAGATTTTTTTTATAATATATATCATGATTATATGGATGCCCAAATCAAATCAAAATGCTCTCAATTATGGTATGACATATCTTTAATTAAGAGATGTATCCAGATTTCAGAAGTGGTTAAATAGAACAAAAGTATTTCAAAACACTATAGGATTTGCTTACATATAATTAAATACATCTATCTATCTATCTATCTATCTATCTATATAGACAGACAGATAGTGTACTCTATTCAGTAAAATCTAGGATTTAGAGGGCAGAAAACATGTTTGTTAGCTTCATTATTGTCTATTTAGAAAAATAATATGATACCAGTTTTTAATTCTGGGGTAGGTATGAATTTTTTAAAATCAAGGAATGATGCAGATAGCCTTTAAAAGTGCTTCTCATGCATTGATGCCACTGAGTGATATGGGAGCTTATTTAGTGGATACTGTGGTAAGGAAAGTAGAAATTTGTATATAATACAGTTATTTACAATCTCAATAATTATAGAGCTCTCACTTTGGGTCTGTTACAGTGTAATTCTTGATATTTAAGGATGTGAATGGGGTTGTAATAAAATAGTCCACTTGTCAATGAGTCTTACCATACTTCACTGGAAATCTATCATTTAATCTTAGCCATGTGAGCATTTCAGAGTGCACTATAATATTAAAATGTACTGTTAATATATACCCAGCACATTCACGATATCTACCTCTAAAGATATATATTTCTTTCTCTTACCACAATCATACTTTTATAAATTTTTCTCAAATTTCTATTAAAGTTTTGATTAATAAACATGTCTCTAGTGCAAAGAACTATAAAATATATCTTATTTATAAATTCTTACTTCTATATTAACTAATCTTTATTCTGCTTGGAGAATTTAAAGCTAAATTTTGCTTTCAACTGTTATAATAATATTACTTTTGCTTATTTTGGCAGTTTTCTAATATCATCTTCCCTATTATTTTTCATCTTTCAATTATTACTTTAATTTAAAAAATGTTTCTTGTAACAGGCATATTAGGCTGCTAAACAAATACACAAACAAAACATTGTAATCCACAATCTGTAGTCTTTAAATAGTACAAGTCACTTCATTCCCTATATGATGACTGACATACTTGATTTATTTAAAATTACCTTCATTTTATACTTCACTGTTTTCATTGAATTCAATTTTGCTATTTGAGAACATTATATATATATATATATATATATATATATATATATATATATATATATATGAGGATTTTCAATAATTTCCTTTACTTAAAACCTTCAGACAGATGCGAGGAAGTAAGAATAGATCCATGATTTATGAGATCGAGGAAATAGCCTTTGAGTTTTTTCAGTATTTAAAGCTCATAAAGATAACAAGGAACCAGTCAAGAAGTCTCACAAGATCAAGTAAACTGTTATTAAGTGAAAGTGACTAATTATGATAAATGCTTTTAATAGACCAAAGGAGATTAGTACCAAAAATTTGGTTTAATAGTATGGAGATAATTGTTGACTTTGGCAAATTTTGACGGCAATGGGCAGCAAAATTTTAATTACATTCATTCAACTGAATGTGAGACTTTTAGCATTATCCATCTAGGAATGATGTACTAGTTATATTAGTTTCTGATAAAATGCATGACAAAACAGCAACTGGAAGAAGTAAGAGGTTATTGTTGCTCATAGTTCTAGAGTTCAGTCCATTCTGGCAGAGAATTCATGACAGTAACACCCGAGGTGGCTGTTCAAATTATATCTGAAGCCTGGAAGCAGAGAGCAGAAATTATTCCTGTGCATCTATCTTCTTTCTCTCCTATTAATTCAGTGAGCCCATAGAAATGCACCACCAATGTCTTGCCACTTTAGTCTAATCTAGATGGCCTTTCGCGGGCAAACCCAAAGAGTAGCCTAATCTAGATAATTCCCCACCTCACAGGCATGATCAGAGAATTTTCTCCAAGATGATTCTAGATCCTGTGAAGGTGGCAGTCAATATCATCACACTAAGTTTAAACAAATGAAAGACATTCATGTTTTTTCTCAGGAATTTTTCTCCTTAGATGGCTGTTCCAGTAGTGGTAAACAACACTACCCATAAATCAAATGGGAAGATTCCAGAAATAATGCAGTGTGATAGGAGGAAAGGTATGAATTTTCCACATAGTTTTGGATTAATAGAAAGTGGCAAGTCTGTAAAAATTTTAAGAAATCCCAGCCACAATAAAATCCGAAGGAGACTTGTAATTGAGCAAACAATGGCAACATGGCAGTGGGGCACATCAGTATATTTGCAGAGCTTTATTGTTGTCCTTTTTCTTGTGCCAGAACTTAGGGTTGGAAACAGTACTGCTCATTTGGATGAATTCAATGCAATAGGTTTTATTGGGCCCCAAACTAGCAGGGACCAAGTGCTAGTACTTAATCACCAAAGACAAGGTGATCATAATTATGGTACTAGACAGCATAGGCAAAGCAATGTCCATAATGGCCTGCCTTGTAATCAGCAGCACAGGCAAAGTGAATTTTGTGGTGGCATGACTCATATGGACCTTTGGCTCTGGCTAATCAGTCATGGTGTTTCCAAACATGAAATAGATAAGAAACCTATCACACTGACATATATTAGTGGACTTTTTTTTTTTCAAATAAATGAAAGAAAGTCTCCATTAGATCATGGCAAATGGCAATTTCCAGAATTGAGTCAGCTGTCAGACCCAGAACCCCTCATATAAAGGGATGGTCAGATCTCCCTGAGGAAGGATCTTGCAAAAATACCCGAGAGTTTTACTGTTAACTCCTCTCCAGTCTTTCCCCAGAGTGACCTATGGCCTTTTTCAAAGGTAACTGTACACTTGGGAAAGGAAGCAAGCAGACTTTCCAGGATATACTGGATACTGGTTCTAAACTGATGCTGATTCTGAGAGACCACAAGTAACCTTGTGGCCCTCTGGTTAAAATAGGAACTTATGGAGGTCAAGTGATTAATGGAATTTTGGCTGAAGTCTGTCTGATTTTTTTCCCCTCTTGATACCTTAGGCATGTTTCTCTGGTAGTATACTGGGTAGACACATCAGCAAAGTAATTTCTCAAAAAGTAGGGTGCCCTGAATATTATTATCTGGTTGCTTCAACCTTACTAATTTATTTGGAGGTAGATGAAAAAAGGGAGAGGGTTGAAAGTTTGAAACAATTATAAGTATGATGAAATCATTCCAGACAGATGTGAACTAACTTGTCAAGGAAACATGAGAGAACGCTTGGGAAACAGTGAGGACCCACTCAAGGTTGCTGCTCATAATCTTTTTTTTTCTAATAATAAAATTTAATTGTTAGAAAATTTTAGAGAAATATTCCATATAACAGTACAAATCAATACAGTACTTCTAATGAACAGTTTATCAACAAGTACCAAAGTATAAATTGTGCATAAAATTTGATCTTGTAAGCTTATTTCTAGGAATTCATGTTGACAAAAATTTGTATGTATCGTGGGATATCTATCAGAGTATTATATAAATGGTGCATTATGAGAAACATGTCAAAATTAAATATAGAAGTAATAAATTATGAAATTACTTATAGACATTTCTATAAAAATTAAAATGCTATTTTTAGGCTAAAACTTTAGAAGCCAATATTACATCATCTTATACTTTCACATTATAAATATGATTAAAATAAATTAAATCACTTTGTAAAAACATTATGCAATTGGAAATTATTTCTGACAGATCAACTCTTACAGTTTTATAAGCCATTTATTTTTTCTCATTTGAAATGACAAAGGAAAGTTGACTTCAGTCAAAATAGCACGTATAACCTAATCTCATAAATCACACGTTTAATGTTACTTGTTTTCAGTAGACTTTGAAAAGCTTACTACTGTCACACTCAACTAGAAATAAGTTGACAACTCCTGACTAAATTCAGAGAAAATAAATACTAGTCTTCTAAAATATACAGGACTCACCTCCCTAATTTGACCATAAAATTCAAATACCTTCAATGTTATCCCATAAAGATATCTTAGCTACACTCTGAGCAAAAAGCAACATTTCTTTGTGTTTCCCAAGGCCATTATACTGAGATTCACCAGATACCTAAAACACTTGCTGAAGTTACCTCTTAAATATTTCTAGTTCTGTAGTGACTATTTCTGTAAAGAATGAAGTGTGGGTTCCAGTTTCCATCTGTGGCAGGAGCCCTCTGTCTGGGCCACCAGGGCTCCATAGCCAAATAACACCGGGAGAAAGCTAGCCTCCCAGGAGTGTGGAAAAGCCTGTGAGAGGGGGTAAGAGGAGTACTACTGCTCAACAGGACTCACCCAGAATCCTTGGGACAAAGGGACTGAGGAACAGCTGGGGGAAGGAGCCTTCTGGTTTCCATGTGTGGCAATATACAGCAAACAAGTGGCCAATATCAAACTAAATGGAAAGAAACTTGAACAATCCTAGTAAAATCAGGGACTAGACAAGGCTGCCCTCTCTCTTCCTATCTATTCAATATAGTAGTTGAAGTTCTAGCTAGAGCAATTAGACAACAAAAGGAGGTCAAAGGGATACAAACTGGAAATGAAGAAATCAAAATATCACTATTTGATGATGGTATACTTAAGTGACCCAAAAAACTCCACCAGAATCTGCTACAACTGATAAACAACTTCAGCAAAGTGGCAGGATACAAAATTAACTCAAGCAAATCAGTAGCCTTCCTATACTCTAGGGTAAACAGGCTGAGAAAGAAATTAGGGAAATGACACCCTTCACAGTATTCAGAAGCAATATAAAGTATCTTGGTGTGACTCTAACCAAAGAAATGAAAGATCTGTATGACAAGAACTTCAAGTCTTTGAAGAAAGAAATCGAAGAAGACCTCAGAAGATGGAAAGCTCTCCCATGCTCATGAATTGGCAGGATTAATATAGTAAAAATGGCCATGCTGCCAAAAGCAATGTACAGATTAAATGCAATCCCCATCAAAATTCCAACTCAATTCTTCATAGACTTAGAAAGAACAATTCTCAAATTCATTTGGAATAACAAAAAAACCCAGGATAGTAAATGCTATTCTCAACAACAAAAGAACTTCTTGGGAAATCGGCATCCCTGACCTCAAGCTGTACTACAGAGAAATAGTGATAAAAACTGCATGGTATTGGTACAAGAAAAGGCAGGTAGATCAATGGAATAGAATTGAAGACCTAGAAATGAACCCACACATTTACGGTCCCTTGATCTTTGACAAAGGAGCTAAAACCATCCAGTGGGGAAAAGCCAGCATTTTCAACAAATGGTGCTGGTTCAACTGGTGGTCTACATGTAGAAGAATGCAAATTGATCCATTCCTATCTCCCTGTACAAAGCTCAAGTCCAAGTGGCTCAAGGGCCTCCACATAAAACCAGATACACTGAATTTAATAGAAGAGAAAGTGGGGAAAAACCTCGAACACATGGGTACAGGAGAAAAGTTCCTGAACAGAACATCAATGGCTTATGCTCTAAAATAAAAAATCGACAAATGGGACCCCATGAAATTTCAAAGCTTCTGTAAGGCAAAGGACACTGTCTATAGGACAAAACGGCAACCAACAGATTGGGAAAAGATCTTTACCAATCCTATGTCTGATAGAGGGCTAATATCCAATATATACAAAGAACTCAAGAAGTTAGACTCCAGAAAACCAAATAACCCTATCAAAAAATGGGGAACAGAGCTAAACAAAGGATTCTCAACTGAGGAAACTCGAAGGGCTGAGAAGCACCTAAAGAAATGCTCAACTTCCTTAGCCATCAGGGAAATGCAAATCAAAACAACCCTGAGACTCCACCTCACACCAGTCAAAATGGCTAAGATCAAAAACTCAGGTGACAGCAGATGTTGGTGAGGATGTGGAGAAAGAGGTACACTCCACCATTGTTGGTGGGATTGCAAGCTGATACAACCTCTCTGGAAATCAGTTTAGTGGACTCTCAGAAAAATGATCATAATACTACCTGAGGACCCAGCTATTCCACTCCTGGGCATATACCCAGAAGATGCTCCAGCATGTAATAAAGACACAACATCCATTATGTTCATAGAAGCCATATTCATAATAGCCAGAAGCTGGAAACAACCCAGATGTCCCTCAACAGAGGAATGGATACAGAAAATGTGGTACATTTACACAATGGATTACTACTCAGCTATTAAAAACAACGACTTCATGAAATTCACAGCCAAATGGATGGAACTTGAAAATATCATCCTGAATGAGGTAACTCAGTCACAAAAGAATAAACATGGTATGTACTCACTGATAAGTAGTTATTAGCCCAAAAGTTCGGAATACCCAAGATTCACTTCACAGAAACCATTGGGTTGTGTGTGAGGTCCCAGATGGAGGAGTTGGAGAAGGGACTGAAGGAGCTGAGGGAGTTTGTAGCCCCATGGAGGGAGCAACAGTGTCAACTGGCCTGACCTCCTGATGCTCCCCGAGACTGGATCACCAACCAAATAATACACATGGAGGGACCCATGGTGCTGGCCACATATGTGGCAGAGGAGGGTCTTGTTAGCCATCAGGGGGAGGAGAGGCCCTTGGGCCTGTGGGTTTTAGATGCCTCAGTATAGGTGAATGCCAAGGAAGGAAGAAGAGAGTGGGTGTGTGGGTGTGTGGGTGTGTGGGGGATTATAGAGTGTGTGTGCCTTATAGAGGCAGTTGAGGAGGGATAGGGGGATTCTAAAGGTGAGATCTGGAAAGGGGGAAGCATTTGACATATAAATAAAGTATCAAAAAAAAATACAACCAAAAAATAAATAAATAAATAAATAAAAGAATGACGTGTGGAATTTTTTTTCAGGACATTTAAGTTTTTTTAATAGTTAGACTACAGAATTCAAAGTATTAGCAACAAATAAAATTGTAACAGTGGACTTTGGTAAAATTCTATAAAATTATAATCATTTTAACTATAATTACTCTTTAAGAATGCTTTAGAAAACAATTCCTTGAGTCCTATCTATCCTTCTGAATGTGTCACTTACCTGAACTGTGTCATATTTGTATATTTTAAATATATATAATAATTATACTGCCTGTGGTTTTTAGAGAATAGATGTTCAGAATTGAGAGTTCATCTTGGTAGATTTTTCCTTTGCCAGTATGACGTGTTCTTTCTTATCTTTTTTTGATGACTTTTGGTTGAAAGTTGCTTTTATTTGATATTAGAATGGCTACTCTACCTTGTGTCTTGGGACCATTTGCTTGGAAATTTGTTTTCCAAACTTTTACTCTGAGTTAGTGTCTGTCTTTGTCACTGAGGTGCTTTTCCTGTATGCAGCAAATTGCTGGGTCCTTTTTATGTATCCAATCTGTTAGTTTATGGCTTTTTATTGGGGAATTGAGTCCACTGATATTAAGAGATATTAAGGAAAAGTGATTGTTACTTCCTGTTATTTTTGTTGTTAGAGGTGGTGTTATGTTTGTGTGGTTATTTCTTTTGGGTTTGTTGAAAGATTACTTTTTTGGTTTTTCTAGGGTGTAGTTTCCTCCTTGTGATGGGGTTTTCCATCTATTATCATTTGAAGGGCTGGGTTTTAGGAAAGATAATGTGTAAATTTGGTTTTGTCATGGAATATCTTGTTTTCTTTTTCTATGGTAATTGAAAGTTTTGTTGGGTATAGCAGCCTGGGCTGGCATTTGTGTTCTCTTCAGATCTGTATGAGTTCTGCCCAGGATCTTCTAGCTTTCATAGTCTCTGGTGAGAAGGCTGGTATAATTCTGATAGGTCTGCCTTTATATGTTAGTTGACCTGTGTCCCTTACTGCTTTTAATATTCTTTGTTTAGTGCATTTGGTGTTTTGTTTATTATGTGATGGGAGGAATTTCTTTTCTGGTCCTGTCTATTTGGAGTTCTGTAGGCTTCTTGCATGTTCATAGGCATGTCTTTCTTTAGGTTAGGGAAATTTTCTTCTATAATTTTGTTGGAGATATTTATTGGCCCTTTAAGTTGGGAATCTTCGTTCTCTTCTATACCTATTATCCTTAGGTTTGGTCTTCTCATTGTGTCCTGGATTTCCTGGATGTTTTGGGTTAGGAGTTTTTTGCTTTATGTATTTTCTTTGACCATTTTGTCAATGTTTTCTATGATATCTTCTGCACCTGAGATTCTCTCTTCTATCTCTTGTATTCTGTTGGTGATGCTCACATCTCTGAGTTCTGATCTTTCTCCTAGGTTTTCTAACTCCTGGGTTGTCTCCCTTTGTGATTTCTTTATTGTTTCTATTTCCAGTTTTAGATCCTGTATGATTTTGTTCAATTCCTTCACCTGTTTGATTGTGGTTTACTATAATTCTTTAAGGGATATTTGTGTTTCCTCTTTATGCGCTTCTATTTGTTTACCTGTGTTCTCCTGTATTTCTTTAAGGGAGTTATTTATGTCCTTCTTAAAGTCCTCTATCATCATCATGAAACATGATTTTAGATCCGTATCTTGCTTTTCCAGTGTGATGGTGTATTCAGGACTCACTATGGTGGGAGTATTGGTTTCTGATTTTGCCAAGTAACCTTGGTTTCTGTTGCTTATGTTCTTAAGCTTGCCTCCTGCATTCTGGTTATCTCTAGTGCTACCTACCCTCCTTATATCTGACTGGAGCCTGCCCTTCCTGTGATCCTGGTTGTGTCAGAGCTCCTCAGAGATCAGC
Source organism: Uromys caudimaculatus (assembly GCA_028551405.1). Classification (NCBI taxonomy): domain Eukaryota; kingdom Metazoa; phylum Chordata; class Mammalia; order Rodentia; family Muridae; genus Uromys; species Uromys caudimaculatus. The sequence goes on from CM052722.1 coordinate 68,331,875, forward strand.
TGTCTCTGGGATCCTGTGATTTTGGGATCCTGTAATCCCGAGATCCTGGGTGTATCAGAGCTCCTGTGAGTCAAGCTGCTTCTGGGACCCTGATATCCTAGTGTGACTAATCTGTGATCCTGTGATCCTGTGTTCCTGGGCATGTTAGAGCAGCTGGGAGTGGACCTTTCTCTGGGTGTTGTGGGACTGGCTGTGGAGTTCAAGCCCAAGGTCTGCTCAGAGCACCAGTCTAGGCCTGAAGGAACCTGTGCCATTGGTCTGGTGGGGTTCCTGCATCTCTGGATCCTTCTGGTCCCAGTTATTCTCGGGTGTTGGAACAGATGTTGTATCCTCTTCACCTCTGATTCTATTGCTGCTCATAATCTTATTCGAACTTTGTTACCATGGTCTTGTCCTCATTTCTGTCTGCACTTAGTTTTACAAGTATAAGCAGAAAGTTCACTGTAAGAATTATACAGGATTGGGGGTTTCCCCAGAGCATGTTTCAACAAAAAGAAAAAGACAAATGATTTGAATATACCAACTCCTCTAAGGAAAGAAAAATGACTTCTTCAATATTTTCTGGAGTGAATGATGTTGCTTAACCAGTATTTGCTGAATAAGTGGAAACATTTTAGACATTTTCTCCTAGATGAGTCTTCTTTTAGTCAATTCTGGCTAGAGTTTGGTTATCTCTTTCAGTCTGTGAGACTAGCTATTTCCTCAGAACTGGGAAAATTTCCTCTACTATCTGTGTATTGCCTCTCTTCCTTCTGTTCTTGATATCTTTTTGACACACATTATTTGCATATGCTTCTCCTGGGTGTGTTCTCTAAGGCTCTTATCCCCACCCTTCCCTCTATGATTTATATCACTTCATTATTTCTGGCTTTTTAAAAGTAGGTACTTGCTCTTTTTTACCTTGTACTTTTCTCACTTTAGGTTTTAGTAAATACTATCCTCTACTTAAATGGATCTATCAAGTAGTTCATTAGCGAAATTTTCCATTTTTTTCTTCAGATGGATAGGTATTTGTGATGGTTTGTGTATGCTTGACCCAGGGGGTGGTACTATTAGGAGGTGTGGTCCTGTTGGAGTAGGTGTGTCATTGTGGGTGTGGGCTTTAAGAACATCATCCTAGCTGCCTGGAAGTCAGTATTCTGCTAGCAGCCTTCAGATGAAGATGTAGAACTCTCAGCTCCTCCTGCACCATGCCTGCCTGTTCTTGCCTTGGTGATAATGGACTGAACCTCTGAACCTATAAGCCAGCCTCATTGTGTTTGTTCACAGCAGTAAAACCCTAACTAAGACAGTACTCTCCTCTTCTTTTAAATTAATGTTCCATTCTTTTTCTTTAGAAAAGAAGGATCCTATGCTCTTTATTTGCTTGTTTGTTATTAGAGACAGTATTTCACTGTGTATTTATTCAATACTGGCCTCAAGTTTGATATTTGCTTGCTTCAGCCTCCTGAATTCTGGGATTTCACATGTTTTTTACCATACCTGAGTTCATTAGGTGTTTTTGACTTATTGATTTCTTTTGTCATTCACTGGCAGTTCATTAGAGACAAGGCACTTAACATGTATATGTGCCACAAGTACAGAGGGACGTAAGTGGAACACAGGCAGGATTTTATTGTTATATATTCCTGGCCCCAAGAGTTTAAAAGAGCCACCTACTAAACTTCTTCCTGGCCTCTTGTGAACCAGAGGAAACTTGCACATTCACACCAGGGGAAAACTTTTTCTTTTTTCCTCTGGAGTAACTAGAAGGCCCACAGATCTCCTTAAGCCAAGCTCTATATAGAGTCCTGATGTTGCTTGACCTTATTTCTAATAGTATTTTGTTAGCATAGCTTTAAAGACTTATTTTACCCTCACAACCATTTTATTGGGCTATAGAAAAATCCTGTATTTTAAATGTTTATTGGAGTATCTTATTCTGCTTTGGAATATGACATTATGTCTACTGAGTGTCTAGGTATCACCCCTTAAACTAATTCTTACATCTCACATGAAGACTAACCACTTTGTGAAAATACATATAAATGTGACAGATACATTGAGAAGTACTATTTTGCTTTGTCAAAATTCTCCACACAGTATTGCTGTGGCATGGGGAACTAGAGTGAGTAAAATGCTTCCTGCACAGCTGTGGCCATCTGAGGTTCAATCCTCAGCATCTACATAAAAGCTTGGTGCAGTGGTTTGTGTGTGTATCAGCAGCACTGGGAATGTAGAGGCAAGCAGGTCCAGAGGGCTCACTTGTCATCCAGGCAGCCTCCTCAAAGCAGTGAGTTCCAAGTTCAATGAGACAATCTGGTTCAAAAGCTAAGATGAAGAGTGATAGGTGTAGAGACCCAATGCAGGCTTCTGATTTTAATGTATGTATACATGGGTGAGCACACATGCAAATATACATGCATATACCTACACACACACACACACACACACACACACAGAGAGAGAGAGAGAGAGAGAGAGAGAGAGAGAGAGAGAGAGAGAGAGAGAGAAAGAGAGAGAGAGGAGAGAGAGAGACAGACAGACAGAGACAGAGACAGAGAATGAGTTTTGCTTTAATCAAGTTACAGTCTGTTTGCTAAAAGTAATTTACTTTGAGAAAATTTAATTCATGTATAAATTTTCAGGAACACATCATTTGTTGAACGTCAGGCATTTCAGAATAATTTTGCACCTGTTAATGCATTTTCTAATTACTCTTAAGCCAGAGAATTAAAACTTGTTGTATCCCTACACCATTCACTGTTAAAAGTAAAAGCTGTACCAATTGCTATTAATCCTATCTAACAATGGCTAAGACTAGGTATTGTGCACTTAATATTTCAATAAATGGACTATGGTTAAATCTAAATTGTACTAATTATCTGGACATCAGGATATCAAAACATAATGCATATTATATCTTGTAGCATTGAAGTATAATGGTCAAAAAATTTCTCCTTTCTTTCAAGACATCTGCTGTGATTAAAACTTTAATGTTGGAGGTAAGGAAAAGCTTAAAGATGAAGTTGGAGACTTCTGGAAATATAATGCATTTCTCACTGTTCTTACCTATTTCTTTTCTTTTGTCTATATCTTTTTATCTTCAATATTTATTTTTTTATGGCTTTTGCTGGAAAATTTTCTGATATGCAAGTAGCCATGTGCATTTTCATTATCAAATGAAAAAACAGATAAGTTTTTACCAACCAGTGTATTCTTCAAACTGCAAGATTATTTGCATTCATTAAATCCCTACAAGGAATATACATATCCCCTTTTATTCCATTGAGCTCTCTATTATTTTTCAGTTTAAAAAAAAAATGTGCCAAATATACCCTAACCTCTTTAATTAGAGATGATAGCTATTTTAACTTTTTGTAAGAAATGATCACATTTAATAACTTGGAGAAAAGCATGTTGAGTTTTATAGCTACTGAACGGGAAATTTTCAGTCCCAAAGTAAAGTCCTATGCAAAATCTAAATATTTTACATGTACTGTGTTTTGGGAGAGTAAGAGATTAATTTATCTTAAGAGGGAAATGTTATCATATGCTAAAATTGAGGAGAACCTCCAGCATATTATGATAATTGAAATAAGATGGCCATAGATGAACAGATGCTGCTGGATTCTACTTTAGATGAGCAATCTGAAGTATTTGTACTCATAGAAACACACAGAAAAATGGGCATTATCAGGGGCGATAGGGTGCAGGGATGCAGGAGATGTTAAGTGAGTGTAGAGGTTCAGTCATGCAAAATATGGAGTCCTGACATCTGCTGAACAACATTGTGCCTACAGTTAACCACAATTTACTGAACGCATAAACATTTCTTAAGAGAGCAGAACTCATCTCTTTTAAACAAGAATTGTAAAAGCTGACATTAATTTTAACCTCTTTCTCCTTTCATGACCTCTTATCTAAAAACTTAAATTTGCCATCAACTACATGTACTAAGGCAGTTTGATAGTGCAAGAATTATACTTTCTCTATTTAATTATAGCAATGGAAATAAAATTTGAAAGTAGCTGCTGAGTTTCCACATAATATTTTGAGATCAAAAGTTTATTGAAACCAGTGTTTGTAATTCCATGGCCTTTTACTGTTTCCAAGAGGTAGAAGCAAACCCCAAGCAGCCAATTTGTTTCTAATAATATTTGCCTCATTACAGTCGGGTTTGGGGATGGTTTATTTTCCATATTCTTCCCAAGCATGTTTCATTGAGATTGGAATGGCTTTAAAAATGTGAAACAGCTGTTAGGTATCCCATTGTCCTTCATGATAAAAGATAATATTGCTGACATGGTTTCTTCCTGAACTGCATATTACTGGGAAGAATATTATTATACAAAGTCTGTCTCTCCTCTCTTATTGATGTCTCCCTGTGTCCTTTGCTTAATGCATTTAGTTGCATTAAGGACTTCACTGATCACAGTTAAAGTTATACTAAGGGCACTTGACCTTCTAGATGAAGTCTGAGGCTCTCAGCCTCTGGTTTTTGTAGCCCTGCGTTTTCTTACTCTTTTGCCTAGTACATTAGAAGCTGATAACCCCTAATGCAGTAACTATCATAATGTGCTTTCTTGAGTTTCAGATATTTTATCAGGGAACAAGGAAATGATTAAATACTCCTGGGCAGTGAGTGACCCACCCTTCAGTAAATGGAACTAGCTCACTTTGGAGTTTTCATTCTTAATGTTGTTTGCTCAGTTTAATTTTTTTTTCTCCCTTGGAAAATACAGCAAGGTCACAGAACTGGACAATTTTCTGTCCTTCTTTACATGTTACATTTTGGTCAGAATGCTTTTATATTATTCATTAGCTGAGTACGCATTTATATTCCTCAGGCGAACAATCAGTTTGTGGAGATATGTGTGTGTCAAGTTGCCCAGATGAAAGGGAATGTCATTGGCCCAGAAAGCCTACTGATTTTTTTTTCCATCTTTTTTGGTCAGATAGCATCAGAAACATGTTTATTTCCATGGACTTACCTTGTGGACTAAATTTACTATCAAGAGCTTAATTCAACAGCTAAGGCTTATAAGTTCATGGAAATCTTTTGTTCTTTTCTCTGAAAGTAAAATATACATCTTATTGTCTTCCACTGAATACCAAATATTACTAAAGTTATTTGACCCTATCTCCAAAAACCAAACAAAACATCCATAAAACCTATGTATCCCTTACTCTGTGAGAAAGTGTTATAAAAACCACATATGTATTATGATCCTAAAGTATGACAGAATACTGTTAAAGTCAAAGAAATTATATTAGAAAGGACAAAAATGATGTCTAGCAACTAGGTGAACATAGTGTAACAAACCATAAAGCAAAAATACACAAATTATTGTGTTTTAGTCCTTGAAACAGGGGCTTAACAGTACCCTTTGTATTTAGTCACCTTGTTAAAGAACTTGAGAGTTACAACCTGTGCCCTCAATGTGGCTATAAGTGAAGGCTCAGTGAAACCACTGAAGTGGACTATGCCATAGATAGAAAAAAATTATTGGGGGTAACAAACTGCCATGCCTCTCAGAATAAACGACAGCAACTTTCTGGGAAACCAAGCAGATTTTATATGATAGTCAGAGGGATAGGTGTTGATGAACTGATGCAATCTGTTCAGATTAACCAGGAACAAGATGGCTTTGCCATGAGATTCGTCCCTTGGGACAGATAATGGAGGTAGTGGTTTTCCTAGTAAACAGAAACCTGCCTGATGAGATCCTCAAGGAAAAGCTGAATTTACAATTCCATTTACACAATAATGATCTTTCTATTGATCTTATCAGAGTCTTTCTGGTTAGGACATTGTCACTGCCATTTTAGGGGCCCTGCTTTGGACCTAACAGTGGCCACGAGGGGAGGAGGGCAAAATAAATTCAACAACCCTTTGCCCCACCTAGTTAAACTTCAAGGAACCAAAGCTTTAAATAGCAGATCAAGGACACACATCTAAGCAATTGCAGGCAAGGTGTTGTCTTGCACACCACTGATGTCATTATCTAGGCTTTACTCCCATCATATGAAGTGATCTGTGTTAAAGGTGTGTGCAATCTCTTTCTGGAAGTAAGTTCCTTCCTACCCTGGTTCTTTTTCCTTCTCCCAACATGAGATTACTGGGGAGCTTTCTATTTCTTTGGGGTCCACTGTTTCAATAGTCTGTCATATCAAGAGACACAAATGTCTTTTTAGAATATCTTCATTTCTGCCCAGCTAGTTGCAATCTCTTTGTAATTTAAATATATTGGGATGCTTACCAATCTGGTATGAGCTCAGGTCTTCTTGATGATTACTTCAAATTATGAGTTGATTTTATTTTTAGAAAATCAAAAGATTAAATATATCTAAGCCAAAATCCTTTATATTAATTCTTTACAGTTATTGAGCACATTTTTGAGTGTAACATGTCACCTATAATGATAATCATAATTATTATTTTAAAAATATTTAATTTTCACAATGGCTTTATGAGATTTATTGTTATCACGACTTAGAAAAGAAAGAAAATACCAAATAGTGAAAGAAGGAATGTGCCTGATACCAGGAAACTAGTGAAGAGTGCCAGATGTTAGCATCTGAAAGCCAGATTACCTACAAGGCACCATGGTTAGGCACTTCCTTGGGTAGTTTTTCAGCTCCTTCTTGACCTCAACATCATCTCTCCTTTTAAAGTCAGGTATGAAGTACTTAGATTCATATCAATTGTCTGTGTAGTAATGAAAGTATTGCTATTCAAGCAGAGTGGAAGTGTCAGACTTTTGTTGCATTCTGGAGGCAAAATAGAGAAGGGATATATATGTGAAAGGGTAGGTGGTAAAGATGTGCTAATCAAGTTTCATGAGTGGCCTAATTCAAGAACAGACCACCTAGGTGAAAACCAGGCCATCAGGTGATTGCCTCTATTGGTAATACTCACAGAGATGTGAAAACTCAGAGTGAACAAGTTATTTAGAGTCAAAAATAAGTCTTCCCCCAAGAAACAAGAACAAATGAAAAATGGGCAGTTGAACCCTAGTAAAAGATAGGGATTGAAATATAGAATGTTAGTAATAGCTACAGCAGTAAGAAGTTCTTGATATGGGAACAACATTTTGCCTCATGTCTGGAATTTCCTGAAACTTCCTGTCAAAATAGGTACCACTGACTCCAGCAAATCTAGAAATGCAAATGAAGAAATCTATCATTTTCTGGGCAAGAGTGGAAAGCAAGAAGCCTGAAGTAAATTCAGTCCTTGAGATTTTTGGTTTCCTTGAAAGAATCTGATTTCAGAACAAAATATTAGTCATTTTTACTTCAGTGTGAATAAGGTAAATGCTGTGTTCCCTCTCCTGAGAGATTTTACAACTTCAGCCCTGGGGCTCATGTAGAATGAAAAGCTTGATCCTGCATTCTTTTCTCTTAGGCCACACAGCATGGAAGCAGAAGCCCTTCACAGAATTCGTGTTATCACACTACTGTGTATATTGCTTTGACTTTCCTTGCTGATAGTATTCTTTTAGCTTACTGAGAGTACCTAAAAGTCTTAAATATTGTGATGACTCATTTAATTTCCAGCTGGAGATTTGTTGTACTTCTTTCTGTATTTGCCAGTGTAGATATTTCAAAAATTAGATGATAAAAAACCAGGGTTGACCTTCTAAATACTGTAGCTTTTGTATGGGCACAGCAGTTTCATTGGTACGTTGCTTGTCCTGACTAGTGTTCATAATTAAGGTGGTTCAGAATTATCAGATAGCTGTTATTTTTATCAGCTGTAATTGCTAGAATTTAGTAAAAGAGAAACAAGGGAAAATCAAATTTTATATATTTGGGGCTAAACCATTCCCAGTTTGTAATTCATCTATCATGGCAACTCTGTCTTCAGAGATAAAGCAGAGGTTGACTTCATTCAACTGCCTGTTGTTAGAAATGATGGGTATGGTTGCACAGTCCTAGAGACAGGAGGCACACACAGTAGCTTGAGGACAGCCTGGGGTATACAATGAGCTCCAGGCTAATCTGGAATGATACCCTGGTACAGAATATTTTGATCATACAGTGAAGTCCTAGAGTGTACTATTTACTGAAAAAACAAACAGACAAACAAACAACAACCACAACAAAAACCCTGTTTTTAGTTGTGGTACAGCTCAGCACTTAGCACACACCTTTAATCCCAAACAATAAAATTAAAGTTAGCTTGTACAAGGAAGCACAAATATTGAAATGTGATGTCTAATTGAATGATGGCAAAGTAACAAATCAGAGAAAGAATTGACAGAATAGATTATGCCCAACTCTCATGAGAAGAGACAAAAAAGAGGGGCTATTTAAGAGAGCACAGAGAGGAGAGGAGGCAGTTTTCCCAATAGAGTTTTACAGAGACAGGTTGAAGAGAGAACAAACTAGACATAGGTGAAGACAGAATGAGCCAGAGAATGAGAATAAGCCAGAGGATCTGAAGCAATTGCTAGAGTTAGTTGAGGCTAAGCAGAAGAATTCAGTCAGAGGCTGAGAGAGAAGCCAGATTGAATCTGTCAGCTTGGAGAGGAGTTTGGGCCAGAATAGCTGAGTTGAACCCAGCCAGCCAGAGCTCAGAGAAATCTAGAAAGGTAAGCTTATTCAGCAATAAACCTCAGAGGCTGAGACATTCGAGTCCTAGATTATATTGTATGGTTGCTAGAAACTTCCAGGAGTAGGTCAAGGTTAGCAGACAGAGGCAATTAAGCCTTGGAGACAATTAGTACAGGTGAATTAAAGATATATTTATAATACTCTGTGTCAAAAATAAAATAAAACAAAATAAAATGATGAGGGAGAATAGAGAACTATAAAGATAGTCACATGATTAGATGGAAAATTAGATTAGAACATTGGATAATGGACTGTATGGGTTTAGAGCTAGAAAAAGTTAAAGGACTGTAGGGGATAAGAAGATGATAGTATCTATGTTAATTTCTTACTATATTGGATTGATGTGTTTACAGAAATCCATGTGCATTTAAATCTAGACCTTAATAAAAAGTCTTAGGCATTTTCATGAGAGTTACACAGGTATTATGGCTCTATCACAAGTTTTCCTTCTGTGAGACTAGTTTCTCTTTCTTTTTTACTGTGAAACTTTTTTATTGTTATTTACATTACAGTCATTGCCGCCTCTCAGTCCACCCTTCCACAGTTCTTCATCCCATTTCTCCTCCCCCTTGTCTCCAAGAGGGTGCTTCTCCCCACCATACTACCCCCTTCACTGGGGCCTGAAGTCTCTTGAGGGTTAAGCACATCTTTTCCCACTGAGTCTAGACCAGGCAGTTCTCTGCTAAATCGTACCAGGGGCCTCTGACCGGCCTGTGTATGCTCCTGGTTGGCATCTCAGTCTCTGGGATCTCTCTGGGGGTTAGTTGAGTCTGCTGGTCTTCCTATGGGGTTGCTCTCCCTTTCAGCTTCTTCAGTCCTTCCCCTAGTTCAACCCTAGGGTTCCCAGACTTCAATTTAATGGTTGGGTGTAAGTATCTGCCTCTGTCTCAGGCAACCTCTAGTAGAGCCTCTCAGAGGATCATAACCTCAGTAATAGTGTCAGGCACTGGTACCTCCCATCCACCCATGGGATGGATCCCAAATTGGCCGGTCATTGGACCTCCTTTCCCTCAACCTCTTCTCAATTTTTGTCCCTGTTTTTTTTAGGCAGGAACAGTTCTGGGTCAGAAATTTTGACTGTGGGTTAGTAACCCTGTCCCTCCACTTGAGGCCCTATCTATCTACTGAAGGTGGACTCTTCAAGTTCCCTCTCTCCAGTGTTGGGCATTTTGGCTAAGGTCACCACCATTGAGTCCCTAGAGTCTCTTATATCCTGCTCTCTGGTACTTTCTGTAGGGTCCCCCCACCTCCTACCTCTGGAGGATATTTATTTCCATTCATTCTCTTGGCCCTCTGGGCTTCTCTCCTGTCCACCCCCCATTCCTGATCCTGTTCCTCTTTTCCTCTCTCCTTCCCTGCTCCCACCTAAATCCCTCCCTCTCTCTACTTCCCATGATTATTTCCTTCTCCCTTCTAAGTGGAATTGAAGCATCCTCACTTGGGCTTTTCTGCTTCTTACACTTCTTAGGTCATTGGATTTTATCCTAGGTATTCTGTACTTTTGGGCTAATATCAACTTATCAGTGAGTACATAGCATGCATATCCTTTTGGGTGAATTGCCTCACTCAGGATGATATTTTCTAATTCTATCCATGCAAAATTCATGACATCCTCGTTTTTAATAGCTGAATAGTATTCCATTGTGTAAGTAAGCCATATTTTCTATATCCAATCTGTGGATGACTATAGCTTCTGGCTATTATAAATAAGGTTGCTATGAATATGGTAGAGCATGTATCCTTGTGGTATGGCGGGGCTTCTTTAGAGTATATGCCCAGGAGTGGTATAGCTGAGTCTTCAGGTAGAACTATTTCCAATTTTCTGAGGAACCGCCAGACTTATTTCTAGAGTGTTTGTAGCAGTTTACAATCCCACCAGCAGTGAAGGAGTGTTCTTCATTTTTGTTGTCACTTGAGTTTTTAATCTTAGCCATTCTGATTGGTGGAATCTCAGGGTCATTTTAATTTGCATTTTTCTGATGACTAAGGACTTTGAACATTTCTTTAAGTGCTTCTTGGCCATTTGAGATTCTTCTGTTGTGAATTCTCTGTTTAGTTTTGTACCCCAATTTTACATTGGGTTATTTGATTTCTAGATAGAAAAATTAGATCAACAAAAGGGGATATAAATGGGAAAGAAAGAAGTCAAATTATCACTATTTGCAGATGATATGATAGTACACATAAGCGACCACAAAATTTCCACCAGAGAATACCTATAGCTTATAACAACTTTAGCTAAGTGGCAGAATATAAAATTAACTCAAACAAATCAGTAACCTTCCATTATACAAATGATAAACAGGCTGAGAAAGAAGTTAGGAAACAACACCCTTCACAATAGCCATAAAAGGTATAAAATATCTTGGTGTAACTCTTACCAAGCAAGTGAAAGATCTGTATGACAAGAACTTCAAATCCCTGAAAAAGGAAATCAAAGAAGACCCTCAGAAGGTGGAAAGATCCCCCTTGCTCCCTTGGATTGGTAGGATTAACGTAGTGAAAATGGACATCTTACCAAAAGCAATCTACAGATTCAATGCAATTCCTATTAAAATTCCAACATAATTCTTCAAGACATAGAAAGAGCAATCTCAAATTCATATGGAAAAACAAAAAACCCAAAATAGCCAAAACAATTCTGAACAATATAAAAACTTGTGGGGGAATCACCATCCCTGACCTCAAGCTGTACCACAGAGAAATAGTGATAAAACCAAATGGCATTGATACAGAGACAAATAGGTCCATCAATGAAATAGAATCGAAGACCCAGAAATAAACCCACACACCTATGGTCACTTGACCTTTGACAAAGAAGCCAAAAACATACAGTGGATAAAAGAAAAAATCTTCAATAAATATTGCTTGTCTAACTGGTGGTGTGTATGTAGAAGAATGAAAATACATCCGTATTTATCACCCTGCACAAAGCTCAAGTCCAGGTGGATCAAGGACCTCAACAAAAAAACCTATACACTGTACACTGAGTCGAAGAGAAAGTGGGAAAGAGTCTTTAACACATTTGCATGGGGGGGGGGATTTCCTGAACAGAACACCAATGGCACAGGTTCTAAGGTCAACATTTGATAATTGGGACCTCATAAAACCTAAAAGCTTCTGTAAGGCAAAAGACACCATCAATAGGACAAATCAGTAACCTAGAGATTGGAAAAAAAAAAACTTTACTAACCCTACATCGGATAGAGGGCTAATATCCAAAACATATAAAACACTTAAAAAGTTAACCTCCAAGACTTGCTTCTTAAGCTCAGTTGCAGTTGAATTCTAGAAAATTGTTATTAAAGTGGTATGTCATTGTGAGAAGTATTTGAATAAATGCTGAATCCCAATATTTGTTTCCATATTTCTGTTACATTTTCATAAGCATGGGGCTACAAGGAATTTCCAGATTGGGCCCTTTTGTTCTCCATATGTACAAATCAAGATTATGTGAGAAGCTCTTCTAGTGGCAATCCTGGGCCACTAGATACCTGAGACCTTTTAGCTGGACTAGATGATCTAAAGACTTAGAGTTACAAGCTTTGATATCTACAGGCCTATTGCTTTGGGGTTTCAATGCCAATAACTTACGATTCTGGTTACTTGGGGCTTATTGTTCTGGTATGTCATCATCAGTGGCAGAGAAATTGGCTACTGTTGTAATCCTTAGCTTCCAGCAGTTGTGAGGGGGAGAACCAGCCAGCAGCAACTTAATCAGGTTCTTCTGGCTTATCTTATAACTTCCAAATGGTCTTCAGCGGCTGAAATGCTGAGTTCCACAGCAATCAGTGTGTGGCTCTCAGATGGCTTATCTTAAACTCTTGGATGTGAGATGATGATACTCTTGGCTCGTGGGAGTGGCATGTATTATAATTTTGATACCAATATACTTGAGATTTGACTTTTAATGCTCGGAATCCTGGAAGTCTTCTAGTAGCTGGGTGCTCACATTTTCTCCTCTCTGGAACTTTCAGTTGTTCTTTTACCCCTACTGTTTCCACCTCTGTCCCTGCTGCTGCCTTTGCTGCCACTGCCACGCTACTGCCAATTCTATCATCTCCTCTTCGTGTTACAAGCTCAGCCCTCTCTATCAACGATAGAGATCAAATGTTAGCAAGAAAAGACAAGGTGAAATCAGCCTTTTCTATGGGGGCAACGTTACAATGCTAGCGTGCAACAAAGGACACCATTTTCTAGCTGGCTCACAGAGTGCACTGAACAGTAGTGTCACACTAGTAATTTATGCATGTGAATGGCTCATTTCACCAATCACAGGCCTTTCTCTGGGCTACTAGAGAAAGTGTTCCCCATCTGGCCTAGGTGGAAATAGCTGCTAGGGTTCAATGAAGATTTGTGATGGCAAACTGTTCTGGCACAGCCGTTTGAAATAGTCATGGCTGGGATATACCTTGGGGACGTAGAGTGCTTTGATAGTCATCATGCCACAGGGCTTCCTCAAGGCATCTGTGGAGTATTCAAAGCAGTTTTGCTGGTATTAGGGTTGTGTCTGACTGCTTAGCTAATGCTTCTCCATTCAAGGACACCTGGCACCAAGAAAGGGTCTAAACTATCAGTGAGTGAGTGAAATCACTCTGAACCTCAAAATCTTTTTAAAAGGGAAAGTAAACTTTAAATGGGATGTTTACAATAAAGTCCTGTCACTATCAGCAGTTGACAAGTAACATTGTTAAAACTCTGCTTACCTATTACCCAATGTTCAGGAAGAAGTGGGTTTCCTGTCTCCATCTGGCTAAATGTTTCCATTGTATGGCCCAAGGGCATTCTTCAATTATGTATATTTATAAGAAAGGGGAATAAGATTTTCAGATATAGTCTGCCTCGTTGTTGAATGCAGATAATGCCTTCATGACTCTGGTATGTGGAATACTATTTTTGTATTGTTCTGATACCTATTATCTTTGCAGTGCTGGTTTCATTTTTGATACCTTAGGATGTGAGTCTATTTTAAGATTTCTCATAATGTAAAATAGTTCTGGACATGACAGGCAAGATGCACCCACGAATTTTTTAAATGGGTGGTTGCCTGCACAGGAGAATTACACTCAACATTCCAGGAGGGATAGGGGAAGGGCTTACAAGGAAGGCCCCACTCTTAGCTGAGGCTTATATAGAAAGTTGACAGCTGCTGAAAGAGAGAATAAATTTTCTTAGAATTGAGCACTCTGATAGATTGCCCTTTCCATAGTGGTCATCCCTACTTGCATGTATATAAGAACACTAATTGGACTTAGTAGGAGACAGATATGGATGGGTGGATGGATAGATAGATGGATAGATAGATAGATAGATAGATAGATAGATAGATAGATAGATAGATAGATAGATAGGTAGATAGTAAAACAAGAGGGCATGGGTTCATGAATTTGAACAGTGGATGTGGGAGAGGACATAGGATGAATTGAAAAAGTCATGATCAAAATACACTATACTAACTATGAAATTCTCTAAAATAATTTTTAAAATGTATTTTCTCATATAAAACAAAGCACAGTTTATCTTTTCCTATCACCTCAGCATGGAGCCAATGAAGACCCAGAAGAAGTAATTCTTGTGTAAGAAATAGTTGTAAGCAAGTAAAAGGAATGCGATAGAAATGTTTGGGCTTCAAAATGTAAATAAGGGATGCTTTGTGACTTTTCCTGGAAGAAACAGAGTAAGTGAATGAGGGGCTTTGTAGATCAGAGATTTCCTTTAGAGTAGGAATGAGAGACTGTATTTTGTGGAACATTTGTCATTCTAGAGTGCCCTTGGGCTGTGAGGTGATCTATTGGAGGTAACTTGTCCTCAGAGAGCATGTCTGCGTACTTCAGGGAAAAGGAGAGTGTAACATGATGGAAGGAGGAAAACTTAGCCGGAAGTAGGCAGGGAAGACTTTAGAAGCTGAGGGACCTTGGGGAAATGGAATATGCATGCATCACATTTCTCTACAGAGAGCTGGGAATCCATGTGGGATAGCATGGACCTTCTAGAACTACCACACCATCACTACAGTATATTGGTAAATCAGGCCATGCAGCACCCGATCATTTGTTAGTTTTATACAGAGACATGAAAAACATGCCCTTAATCCCAAAAGACAATAACAGACTTATTTTTGAAGTCCTGTACTTTTCTGCACAAGTTGAATGAGTAGAACTTGATGGGAACTTTATTTTCCTCCTTCTTTAGGCCCACAGCTTTCATCATAGTTTTTATTTTTAATTTTGATTCACTGATGAGGGACAAAGGCAGAACTTCTCAGTGACTTTCATGAGGCTTTAATCAGATTGTAAAGCTTGTGTTGAATAGGTAGCTCATACTGAAAGGAACTGTTTGGTCATCCCTTCCAACTGGTGTTCCAACATATTTCTGTAGGATACTCCCCTCAGTGTATACTATTGTAGTTATCCTTTATTTTCTCGTAGCATCTAATTTTGTTCCATTTAGAATCATCCACTTCCCATTATGGATACTCCGTTTTCTTAAATATAGCCAGCACTTTTTGGTAAAAATCAGGGAAGTGAAATTGTTTATTTTTGTCTAACTATCCCTCTTTCTCCTTTGAAAATTATACTTTCAAATAAAAGAATCAGCCTTTGAACTCTGTCAAAATCTAAAGCCCATAGCATTTTTTAAATAGCCTTGCAACTGTATCCAAATCTCTGAGGACTGCCTGCAGACTGAAGTTTCTGTGATTCAGGTAGGATTCAGACTTTTGAGAACAGCTAACCTTTCACTTAAAAGCTTGTTTGGAGTGTGAGTATGTGTATTTTCTTCCTGATTTGAGCCAAGTGTAAAAAGACTTACAGTCTTCTGTTGAACAAAAGAAAATATTTCCATTCTTACCCCTGAAATTTTGGCCCCCCTTTTCTTTTTTCATCTCCAGCTGTCTGGTAGAACTACAGGGTTAAAGCAAATAGTGAGTGGGGAGCTGCCGAAGATGTTTATAGCTGTATTAAAGTGAGAAGTGGGAATATGGCTAGGCGACTGCTGGTCATGTGGTTGTAAAGATTTATATGTTGTCAATTTGAAATTCCGTTCACTAATCACACCATCCTGGTAATCATTTCCATTTTATAAACATATGTATTTCTCTCATTCAGTTGTTGGCAGATAAAATAATTCAAGTAAATTATAATTGGCACAGAGGGTACAAAAATCAGCCCTATATGGTGTGATCCAATTTGGATTTGGACCACCACTGAGAGAATTATGGGAGATTTCAAAGCAGAAATTGGTGCACACCAAGCTTCAGTACAGTAGTTTCTGACACTTTCATCATACCAACTTCCTGTCAATAACTTTATTTTGTGAAACTTGTCCTCCGTCTTAAGTGCTACAAGCAGCATATATCCTAACAACAGAGTGAAGGAAACATACATGTGTTTAGGAAAAATATCTAGTGTGTTGCTACCAACTACTGGGATAATTTCAAATTTAATTACTATAGATGACTGCACATTTTCTTCTGATAGACAATATTACATACTTGAACAACAGATTGCCCTTATTCCCTCTCTCTCCCCAAAAGAATGTTAGCATCACAAATTTAACTTGTTTATGCTACAGAATTTGCTCATTTTGGGGAAACCGATAAATATGAATCATACTAAAGAAAGTCAGTGATTTCCATTATATCTATTTGTAACTGCAGTACTTTCACATTTTCATTAGCAGCCTGAATGCTAATTACCATCTTTTTTATTTTTCTAAAGCTAATGACTGTAGTGTAGGAAGCAGGAAATATTAATTATTATTATAAAGACTAATTAAAAGTTAAAATGAAAGCAAAAGCTTTAGTAAGTATGAATACCATTATTGTCAAATATAAAAAACACACATTATTATTTTACAAAAATTTATTCTTAGACTCTTTTATGTGACTCCCAGATATACACAGAATAGCAGTGTGAATGGTGATGGGGATAGGAGCCTAAGTGTTACAGGTTAAATAGAACTGGAATTAGTCAGATCTGAGGGATTTTGAAGGACAAAAACCCCGTATATTTTCAAACAATGGTTGGTATTTTTGATGAAAAAAGAAAAATAAGGAGTGTTGAATATATTTGCCTTCCATGTTCTTTGTTGACTCTAACCACAATAGGGAAGGGGAGTGAAAAAACCAACCCAATAAAAGGACAGCTTGTGGAATATGTGAAGTTTGCCTTCAAATTGCCAGGAGTTGTTAAAAATGCGGTAGATGGGAGCAAAAGGAGGAAAGACAGAAAAAACTAAGTTAGAAGAAAATGCAATGCTTTCAATTCCGATGATACATTGCTATAAATCACATTTGTAACTGCAATTGAAATAATAATTGTGCATACCAGTATTAGGTTGTTTTGTGACGTAGGTTTAGTAAAAACTGGGTCAAGTGGGGCTACTTAGCAGTGACAGATTGCTGTGAAATTTTCCTCCTGCGACAGGGCAGGAAATGCTGAATTATTTGTATTGCTCAACATGAAACCAATATCTGAATTTCCAGTCTTACGTATTCTAACATAAAATACACCTAATACAGGCAAATCATAGTAACCAGAGACCAATGAATCAAGCAAAAAATAAACATGAACAAATAGGAACCATCAAGACAGGCTGAAGTCGGAGATAATATGTTGATTAATGCCTATTGGACTGAAGCTGATCAAATTTTTTTTACATCAATTATCTAGTCCAGGGAAGCCCAAGAGGTTAACAACAATGTCTTTATGTGACTGATAGGACAGTAGCAAAAGAGAGTAATTTGTATGGCAGCATTTTACATATTTGTTATACTCCGATGCTCTAATGCTGTGGTGTACCTTGCTGGCTGTTCTTCTAGATAGTCCCTTATTATTCTAAAGCCTTTTAGCAAGTAAAAGGACAGTTTGTGTATTATGCAAAATTTCATTTAAAAAGTTATGTGTATGAAATTGCCTGTACTTCTCTAATTCTTTACTGGTATCACTTTGACTTCATAAAAGCATCATCAACACTCTTCTAACTGCTAAACCTTTTATATTGTATATATGCATATGGGGGCATATGCACTTTTTCAAGTTTCTGCCCATATACGTGCAGGTACATGAGCATTTGTCACATGAAAGCTAGAGGTCAATGTTGCCTGTATCTCTCTGTCATTCTTAGTTTTATCTTGTGGAGGCACAACATCTTACTAAACTTGAAAAGCTCACCAATTCCTTTAGGCTGGCTGTCCAACGAGCTGCAATGATTGACTTAACTCTACTTTCCCATTGTTGGATTACAGGTATTACAGATGCCACTTTTGACTCTTCACCTCAGTCCTGGGGATTCAAAATCAGATCACCATTGGAGGCTTAGATTTTTTTCAAAACCTGCTCTAATAAGGGTTCTTAAATGATTTAACCTCCCTTCTAGCGCACCACCCACCAGAGGTAGTGGAAAAGAAAGGTTATTAGGACACAGGGGAAATGGACCTGTTTAGAAATAGTTCTTTGGGCGTGATTCCAATCTTCGCTGTCAGGATATCAGCAGTTCAGTCTACTAACAAACCACCAAACATGAAATCAGCAGCTTCAGTCCAGTCCATTTGTCAGAGACCACACATGAATCAGCAGCAGTAGCTTGATCTGGAATAAACTGGGAGGCCCCACCAATAGGCCCAAGTCTGCTGCAGTAGCAAGCAGCTGCCTGAATATCTGAAGTTCTCTACTGAGTTACTCTCTATGAAGTCATGACAAGCAAAGATCAGCAATGTGGTGCAAGGCCAACCAGTGCCAGTGCCTGCTGAGGCTAGCAAAGTGGTACTAAAGCACAAGTCTTGTGCCACAGTCTATGGTCATATCTATATTCTTTCTAAACATCACATTGTCCTCTCAGGGGTCTGTTTCAGTGAAACACCCTCTTGCCTGTCTATGCTTCAGCAAAAACATTCTTAGGATCTGAATTCCCAAAGAAACCAGAAGTTTCCACTTCACTCCATGCTTGGGAGGCAAGTATTTTTTAACATACTAAGCTAAGTGCCTGGCTCCTAGTTTTTTGTTTTTGTTTTTGTTTTTGTTTTTGTTTTTGTTTTTGTTTTTTCAAATTATCCCTGACATCTGAATTTGTTAAATTTCTTTTTTCCATGGATCTTGTTCTGTATTTCTCTCAACTTTATTTCCGTAGTGCCTAGGTAAATCCTACCTGGTAGGTTCATGTTTCCTTCCTTTATCCAACTTTCCACTTAAGTCTTCATTGTCTTCTTGGATGTTACTGTTGCTCAATTCTCATTTCCCAGTGGATGCTTTCCTTAAGCAATATCATATCCTCCCACAATTTTATCTACTGTATCAAGATTCTTGAGATGAAATTCATAAAAGTTTATTTTACTTTTTTGAGCTGTGGACTTTTACCTCCAACTAACAGTGCAAATCTTCCCCTAGATTTTCTAGGGCCAATTTAAACTAATCATGTATGACAATAAATTCTGGCTCTGTAAACAGATTTGAATTCATCTTCTCTTAATTATGTTAGTATATCACACAGATTTCCCAGTGATAATTCAAAGTATAGCTTGAGGCTTTCATTGACTCCTCTCTATCATTACCTGTGTCTAAGTAGTTGTCCAGTTATATTCATTCTTTCTAATATATTTTCAATAAGCTTCTACTCTATTTTCTCTCTAACCATCCCTAAATTAGTTTCTTTTCTACTTCTGTGATAAAACACCATGACTAAGGCAACTTTTAGAATAAAGAGTTTACTTGGGTTTATAGTTCCAGCAGATTAGAGTCCATGAATATGGAGCAG
This sequence comes from Uromys caudimaculatus, assembly GCA_028551405.1. Taxonomy (NCBI): domain Eukaryota; kingdom Metazoa; phylum Chordata; class Mammalia; order Rodentia; family Muridae; genus Uromys; species Uromys caudimaculatus. The sequence continues at coordinate 68,351,225 of CM052722.1, forward strand.
AGGCTACTGTTGTGGCAGCTTGAAAAACAATCTAGGAGCTCACATCTTCAGTAGGGAATAGGAAAACAAGAGAGTGAAGAGGAAATAGAACGAGTCTTTAAACTCACAAAGCCTTCCTCCAATGACACATTTCTTACAAGGCCATACCTCCTAAGTCTTCTGAAATGGTATTTCCAGGTGGAGACCAAGTATTCAAATCCCTGAGACTATGAGGACACATCCTCTAAATTGCCACAGCCTCATAATTCAGGTCTTTATGATTAGTTATTAGGTAACTTTAATTCCAATCTTGAGTTTTTAATATTCTCTCAGCCTTCATCATACTACTGAAGTTACTACACTGCCATGTAGTTAATGGGCCATTTTCCTTCTACCTTAAAACATCTATGACTAGTCATTTGAAAAGAAGTACCCATATGAAAACTCTTGTGGTGTGACTCCCAACTACTTGTCTGCCAATTATTTACTTTAATTCTAAAATGATGACTTTTTTCTTTTTCTTTCTTTTTCTTTCTTTCTTTCTTTCTTTCTTTCTTTCTTTCTTTCTTTCTTTCTCTCTTTTATTCATTCATTCATTCTTTCTTCTTTTTTTTTCTTACAGTACAATTGAAGTACTTGAAAACCTCAGCAAGATTTTTGAGATGTGAGGGAGGGTAAAACATTAAATATCTCTAGGACTTAGTTTCATAAGTTTTAGAGAAAAAAATAACCTAATTATCAGTTTAAAATAAGATGGCATGTATTTTAATTAGGGTTTTACTCCTGTGAACAAACACCATGACCAAGGCAACTCTTATAAAGGACAACATTTAATTGGGGCTGGCTTACAGGTTCAGGTTCAGTCTATTATCATCAAGCTGGGAACATGACAGCATCTAGGCAGGCATGGTGCAGGCAGAGCTGAGAGTTCTACATCTTCATCTGAAGGCTGCTAGTGGAGTACAGACTTCCAGGAAGCTAGGGTGAGGGTCTTAAGCCCACACCCACAGTGGCACACCTACTCTAACAAGGTAACACCTCCTAATAGTGCCAATGCCTGGGCCAAGCGTATACAAACCATAGCATGTTTAAATGTAAATGTCCTTTCACAGGATCTCATGGGTTCTTTTTACCTGCTCTTATAACTTTGTTTTTGTTTCCTTAAATGTTTACATTTTCCCTATTAATAATTTGATAATATTAGATATCTAAATTCAGTACTTTGAACCTTCTAAGAGGATACAATATAAGATTATTAAATCATGAAATCAGGGTTTTTTTTTTGTGAATATCTACATGTCTGGTTCTTCAGTCATTGTTCTGAATATCCTTCTCAATATTTCATTAGGCAAAACTTAAGTATAAATACAATGTTTTTTATAAGAACCACAAAAAATAATAATATAATCTAAGCGTGCTGATTTTATACTATTTTTGGCATAGAATTGTAAATTCCTGTCTTTACCATGTCTAGAATTCTCTCACTTATATTCAATTTATGAATCACTAAGACAGCTAGATTTAGCTGCATTGCTAGGAGCCTATTCAATCACCTCCAGCTCTTTTCTTTTCTTTATTTATTTTAACCATAATGCACTTTCATTTAGACTCTCAGGGTGAACATGCATTAGGATAAAACCACTTGTTGATGTTTTTAGGAGCATAGAAATTTAACACACTGATTGCGTTGGCTGGGCAAGCTCCTGGGAGTGATTAAGCCTGCAGCTACCTGTAGACACATGTTACCTATATTGTTTTGTTTAAAAGAAACACAGTTCAACCTCATTTTATTTCCTACATTAAAAGATTATTTATAATTTTGTTTTGCTCCTGCTTGAATAAAATGTTAACAAACACTATTCAACTTCTTTTGTTCACAACTTATGGAATATATTTTCATTTTTTATATGATGAGTAAGCATTTTGAATGCAGCATGAAATCTAGTGAAACAGTTGAAACTCCAGTCTCTTAACTTGCAAAATGGTGCTTAGGTGCTACATGTACTGTTTTCAAGACTGAATTGAGTAAAATTTACTTGTTAACATTGTGTCTATACTATTAGAAACCATATGTAAAAGTTAGTGTTCAGATTCATGTATTCTAGGTCCTTATTCTTTATATAATGTGACAGGATCCTGTAGACTTGATTTATGCAATGTAGCTTCTTAGATGGCATTAGGAATTCAATTCTACTACCTAGAATAGGAATGGAATAAGGAAGTGCAACTTTTTAAATGTTCACATAGAGAAAACTCGCTGTTGGAAATAAAGGAGAAAAGGAAGTCAGGAAATGCTTGAATTTGAAGTTGATAGAGCTAAGAGTAAATACATATAGACGTTGGGACTTGTATAAGTCATTATCATGGAAAGATGAGCAGTTAATTGTCTTCTTGAAAATAGAGGAATGAACTGGTCAAGTGGACAAAGCTATATAATATAGAAGAATCATTAGTGTGAAAGATAATACTCTTCTTTACCTTTGAAAATCTTGCTTCTAATGATCTAGAAATCATTTCTCAATTGAATTGCTGTATAAATTTATGCTTGTGTTTAAATCCTCTAAATTTCCCACATGCATTGTCTAAAATATAAGTACAATTTTTTAATGAAATAAATCAAATATACAAAAGTTTTTTATAACCTTGAAATCTTTGACAGTTGATTTAACAAGATGACTTGTGTTTTTTTTTTTAATCACTTTCCATCTCTGCTTTCTTTTTGAATTTAGAAAACTTAAATGAACACAGGAGTACCTCACCAGATCCTTAATGTGTTAGCATTTCTATGACACCTGTAAGCATCTATGAATCATACCTTTCTGGCAGATTTGGAATTTTAATTCTTTCACAAATTATGCACTAAGATCACTTGGGAAGAGCCAAAGTGCTTTCTGTTGTGGATGATAAGTCATCAGCTAAATTGTAGGTGCAGAGCAACTTTTCCTGGCAATGATGAAAGAGGAAGAAAATGCACAGCTTGAAGCTCAGGTATCTGGATGAAATTTCACATCTGGTATTGTAAACATCTTTTACCTTATAGGTGAACCAATTGGAGATTTAGCTTCATTTAGTTATAAATGGTAACTCTTGCAATGTCAAAGCTAAGTTTGTTTTTCAACTTAGATTTCAGTTGAGATTTGTCATGCTAGCTACCTGTTTGCCCATCAAAATACCGTTTTCCTTAATGAAAGTAACATGCTTACCTGGTTTGGTGCAGAAGAAGTCAACACCTTCCCATGTACTGATAAAATTTGATGCTTATCAAAGACAGAATATACATGATGCAACAATAGGTATAAGAATCAAAGGTCATCATGCATTGACAGTTCTTAATGCTAATTAAAATAAAGGAAACTAGGTTGCTTGAAATGTATTATGAAGTTGTCAGGGCAAGAATGTTTGCTATGGATAAACTAGTTATTATTGGAGTGATTGTCACTTCTTTATAACTAAGTAGTAAGAGAGGAATGTTCATAAATCAGACTGAAGAATAACACTATGCCTGCTTAGATTTTACATATGGCTTAGCTGTATTATTTTTGGCTTAGCTGTATTTTAAAATAAAATGATTTCCAATTCTATTCAAGTTGTGTCATAGAAAATTTCTTGCTGTGGAACAATTCACTTTGTCAACTTGTATGTGAAAATTCTAAACAAAATGAAATAAGCCTGTAGACTTTTAGGTATAGTGACTCTTACTCATTTCCCCAGGGCATACAGAGGGTCTGTGATGTGGTATATGGAAAACCAATTTCTGTAAACACTATGGCTCCTTACTATTTTTTTTTTTTATTTTTAGTATACTCTTGAGGATATTGTGGGAGATGAAAGAAAATGCAAATATTTCTACCGGCAGTAAGGTTTTAAGAACAGAAATTAACAATATGTCATAGAAGATAAGAGTCGAAGCATTGAATGAAATGATTTTGATGAGTGTAACAGGTTTAAAATGTTTACAGTGTAAGTTGAGGACCTTACCATGCAATAAAGCCAGCATTTCCCTGACCACCTTTGGCTAAAGAAAGGATGAAGAAGAGACCATATATACTTGAAAAACATTGACATAAATATTTGAAGAATTAGTCTTTTTTAAAAAGTTTTCCTCTTTGTACATTTCAAAACTTTGCCCCTTTAATGTGGAAATTCATATCTTTCTATGTGTTTCCAGGGGAGCATGAGGTAGAACAGTATGAAGGACTCCTGGAATAAAGGTCACTGGGGTGAAAAACAGCCAATCTGGACCTGGACCACCCACTGGGGTCAAAGAGAATAATAAGGAATAATCGAATGGCTTCCAAGGGAGGTAAAACAAGAAGAGCAATGAAGGCAAATATGTTTTCCTCGTGCTTGACAACATAGTACCTCTGTGTACATAAAGACAATGATCTTGGTGCAGAGAAAGAATACAATGTGTCAACACTGTGACATGGGTGCAGATGGTCCTGCTTGTCTCCATGGTTATTTCATGATATCCTATTTTAAACATGCTATTTTTCTCACAAAGACATCACACATTTACCTACAGTGAACACCTTGGTCTAACTTTAAAATCAAGGAAAGAAATCTAAACAACTCAATAGAGAATGACTATTTCCTGTCTATTGGCTCCTTGCTTTTTATTTATAATAAAAATGCCAAAAGCTATCACTCAGTTGGTAATACAAAGACAAGAACAAATATCAGAAAAAAATAATCAGGAAAGTCCACTGAACATAGTAATAATTCCATCAGTGCTACTCTAGAGCTGCTTCACAATGGCTTATGAAATTTCATTGGTAAAGTTTCAGTAATTTGGCAAAATGGTTAAATTTATGTTGATAGATTGAAATTCAATATGAGGCAGAAACTGGAAGTTGACACAAACTAGGCAAATTATGATGCTTTCTTTTTTAAATCTCAGGAAGCAGTTTTTAAACTCTTACTTGTGAAGGACCAGAATCATTTAAATGTCAGGCAGTGCAGTTTTTCCTGGATCTTTAGATTTTCCCATATCCCTGTCCCCTTCCCTCTCCTAAGCTGTACCTACAACCTCTCTTTTTATGGAACACAAAGGTTTGTAAACAGACTTGCATGGAAACATGCATGAAAATGGAAGTAGCAGATTCACTTCTGTGGAAGTAGTTGGCAAAAGCTTTACAATCCTCTGATCTCCTTTAGCCCTGGGAACACTGTTCTCTGTTAGCCAATTGCATCCTAGACTTGGGAAGGCATGATTGTGAGAACAATTGATTTGTTGAAAAGAATGGAGTTCTGGAAACAAAGATACATGAAGTTATAGTCCCATGTTTGACCTCTGATCAATTGTTGTACACCTTGATTTTTGTAAAGTGGGGGTTATTGACAAAGCAGCTTTAAGAATCCCCAGCCATAAAACTTTATGCCTTTATAATAAGTGACACTTGACTGTTTCATAAAAGTATTTTTTCAGATATGACATGAAATTAATGATAAATTCTGTTTCAGTAGCCCTGTCATCAGCTCTCATCTTTTAGAGGAATTATTAATTTTTTTTATTTATTTATTTATTTTTTTTATTTACATTTCCGATGATTCCCCTTTTCTTTGGAAACCCCGTGTCCCCTCCCCCTCCCCGCCTCTGTGAGGGAATTCCTCCT
>CM052722.1:68357318-68385314 GCA_028551405.1 Uromys caudimaculatus
TGCCCTTGCCTTTTGCCATGTTGTTGACTCTGTTGTTAGCTGATCTTACTCTGTCTGGTTGTGGCTTGCCCCTCCTGCAGGTCTCTGTGTCAGTACTCCTTGAAGACCAGCTCTCTCTGAGAGGTGTTTGGGTTTGGAGAGCTGTGGCACCAGGTCTGATCCTGGTCCTGGAAGTTGCTGACCTTCAGTCTCTGTGGCCTGCGGAAAGCGGGCGGAGTCCTTGAGCTCTGGGGCTCGTTTTGCCCCTGCTAGAGGCTTTTCCTCGTTCCTGGGAGCGAGAGGATTTTCTCCCAGAGCTGCTTGTCTATGGAATGTTAGTGTCCCAGGCAGAAGTTTCCTGCCACAGGCGCCCGCTTTTGGGATCCAGGGGGGTTTCTAGGCCCGCCTACCTTGGTCCCTGTGTCTCGCGGGTTCGGGGCAGTACCCGGTGAGCTGTGGGGCGTGTCTTTGGCCCTCTGCTGGGTCTTGCGATGTCCTGAGAGGGATCTTTGTCCTGGCGCTGATTAGCTGTGGGGCCCTGTGGCCGAGGAATTATTTTTTGTATTCAAATTAAGTTACTTTTGCATCATCCTTATAACTTGACTAACAAAAACCATTGTCTTAGTGACTCATATACAAAATGTCTAATATTTTTTTCTAAAAGATATTCTCATTAAGCTGGTAGCACATCTAGTTTAAATGAATCAAATTATTCTTCCTCCTTTCCATCCATTTTATTTTTTGTTTTCACTGGTTTTCAGTTTATGTATTGTTTACTTATGATTTTATCAGTCTTGCTTTATAGACCTGGTTGTGGGCAAGCACTAGCTAGCTACATAGCTCAGGTTAGGTTATATCTTTGGGTACTCCTCTTATCTCAGGCTCTTAAGTGCTATGGTTGTCTTTTGAGACAGTGACTTGATATATAGCCTAGACTGTCCTTGATCTCGGGATTCCCTTACCTCTTCCTCCTGAGGTCTGAGATTACAGATATACACTACCAAGATCAGGTGATCAGTATTCTGTTGACAGAACCAATCTGGGCTGCTTACTGTTCTCAAATTCTGTATTATATCCCTCTAAACTCTCCTATTTCTACTTCCTGACCACAATGTATTCTTTCAGGCAATATGATTCATATTGGATTACGTTATTTAAGGGTAGTGAGAAGAGAACCCACATGTGATGTGGTTAATTTATTTCTGTAGATATCACATACTTTGTTGACATAACTTGGAGAAATCAAATTGGTAATTAACCTGGAGGGATCCTCCCTGCTGGCTGCTTTTCATAGTACTGCAGGTTGCTATGCAGGCTGATGGGAAAGAAAAGTCATTAACAATTGCACTCACCTCTGACTCCTGAAAGTTACTATAATGACCTACTTGGTAACACATACCCATTGGTTTCAATACCATGAATGGGGTTAACTCTCTGTTAGTTTTTTATTGATGTGACAAAATACTATGAGTAAAGGCAACGTGGGAGGAAAACATTTATTTATCTTATACTTCCTCATCACAGTTTATTATCAAGAGATGTCAGAGCAAGAGCTCAAGGTAGGAACCTAGAGGCAAAAACTGATTCAGATACCATGGGGCAGTACTACTTACACACCCGTGGGCTAGGTATTCCCACATCAACCATAATCAAGAAAGTGCCATAGAACGGCAAGATGGTGTGATGGTTTAAATATGAGGAGCTCCCATAGATTCATGTGTTTGAATGTCTGGCCCATAAAAACTGGCACTATGAGGAGATGTGGCCTTTTTGGAGTAGATATGGCCTTGTTGGAAGAAGTGTGTCACACTCAGGGTGGGCTTAGAGGTCTAAGTTGCTTAGGCCTAGGCTCAGTGGCACATAGACTTTTCCTGCTACCTGCAGATTAAGAAGTAGAACTCTCAGCTCCTTCTCCAGCATCATGTCTGCCTGTATGCTGCCATGCTTCCCACCATGATGATAATGGGCTAAACCTCTGAAATTGTAAGCCAGTCTCAATTAAATGTTTCCCTTTATAAACGTTACCATAGCCACTGTGTTCCTTCACAACAATGGAAACTCTAACTAAAACAGACAGTTCAGAGGTAAAGAATACTGACTGCTCTTCCAGAGGTCAGGTTTCAAGTTCTAGCATCTATATGACAACTCCCAGTTTTGGTAACTCCAGTCCCAGGGAATCCAGTGTCCTCTTCTGGCATGTATTAGTCACTCATAAATTTTTTAATTAAAAAAAGAAAAGAAAAGAAAATGTCTTACATGCTTGCCAATGGACAATCTGATTGAGGCATTTTCTCAGTTGAGATTGCCCTTCCCAAATAAGTCTAACTTGTATCAAATTGACAAAACCCTAATGAGGACAGCAATCAATAGCTTTCTGAATGGATATAAGGCCCATTCTTCAAGTTGGAGCCTAACCAAGGTCTTAGGGGAGAACATATTACTACTGTTTTGATAAAGGGACAGTATATAAAGCTGCCTTTTAGATACTTACCATTCTATCCACAGAGTAGTGAAGCTCTCATCCTTCATCAGAGAAGCTTTTGTTGTTGTTAATATAGATATTTGCAATCGATCAAACTTCAAGGAATAAATGACTGTGGTGTTTTCTGCCCTAAATGGCCATCCATGTCACAGTCCCAACCAAAACACAGAAGGCATCTTAGAAATGAGGGCAAAATGATTTTACGAACTATCCAGGGTCAGATAAATTTGGGACAAAACACTGTCTTCTGGGCATGACAGGACAAATTTTCTCACAAACTTACAGCACCTGGAGTTGTCTGTATAGAACCTAGCTAGTCAACATTCCAACATGAATGTTGGAAGGGCCTCCACCACTAACTGAGCTATTGACAGTTGATGGCTACTAGACTAGAGCCAATCAATTTCTTTCAAGTGTATGGTACCTAGTATGTTGACCATGCTCCAGTGAATGGCCCTACCTCGCTACACATGTAAGCAACACTAATTGGACTCAGTGAGTTATAAAAAAATCAAAACCAAAAGAAGACATAAAATTTGAAAGGTAGTACAGGAAAGACTAATCTGGGAAGAATAGGAAGGGATGAGTGGAGGGGTAACTATAATCAAAATCTAATTTTCATGAAAATTTCAAAGAATTCATAAACGTTTTGTGTTAAAAATTTACTTCAGTAGAAGCTAATCTGAAAGCAGCAGCATGTATGTTTTATATAAGGGTGAAAATAGATTTCAGCTTATATTTACATTTATATGTATCTGTTTGATTGTCCATGTATCTATTCATCCATTTGTATGTGTATAGTGGTAGTACCATAATTGTCCAAAGATACTACTTTTGAAACAAGATTAGCAATGTGTGGATATATGTGTGTGTGTGTGTGTGTGTGTGTGTGTGTGTGTGTGTGTGTGTGTATGGAATAAAATGAAAACTTTATAGTTTTCTATCATTAAAGGCATTATCATTGCTATAAATGATTGAAAACAGCTGTTGTTAAGGATCTATTATTCAGAACTAGAAAAAAAAACTGTTACAGTCTTGATAGGTGGTATAATCTGAATATTTACAATCCATTAAAATGTCCTAATCCATAACATGAAAGTATGAAGTGGAAGGGATCACAGAGGAGGGATAGATGATGAAGGAACAACTCTAATGGCTAGGATTGGTCCCTGAACAAAAGAGACCAAATAGAACTAGCCAGACTTTTCTACCACGTGATAACCATGAAAATGAAAAAGATGCCTTGATCTTGAATTTATCAGCTTCAAAATCTATAATAAATAAGTTCCCCTCTCTGTTCATGCCTTCTAATCTATCATTGTTACCATTGGTCCAAATCAAACAAAAGACAAAGGGAAAGGAAGCCCATTTGGTTTAAAAAAACCAAAAAAACAAAGCAAGGTAAACATGGTAGAGAGGAGAGTTAGACAAAGGGACTAGCGACCCATTCTCTGTAGTAGCCATTAGTTACGACTTTTTGCCTTTGGAAAGTAAAAACACCCTTTTAGATTTATTCATGCATTCTATCTACTGTTATTTAATACTTACTACCCATAAAGTACCCTTTAGGCTAGAATTTTTAGTTGGCAACATGCTAAAGAAAAGTTTCTGTCCTAACTGGAAAGAAAAACAGATAACAAAGAATCAGTAAATAGTCCAAATATCTTCAGATAATATTAAGTTATGCTGCAAAGTTAAATCAAATGGCATGATGGAATAATCATAGGGATACTGTTTAGCTATTCTTGGTGACTTGGCTAAGGCCTTTCTAGAGGTGCGATAACTGAACTGAGATGTCAGTAATGAAGAAAAACATGTTTATTACACTCACAACTAAAGAGAGATGTGTCAAGGCACAGGGAGCAGTGCTTTAAGAGCAATGTTGGAGAGATGGCTCAGAGGGTAAGAGCAATGAAATCAGAAGAGAGCTTCCATGATGAGTCCTGAGAAGTAGGGAGAAAAAAATATCCCAAGAGAATTTCTATTCTCAATTGCTGACACCATGTTACTGCAACATAGCTGAATATGATAGTTTACTACAAGCCACCCAGTGTTGTGATTAGGAATCTGGGAAGTGCTGACTCAGTGATGCCTTTGCTTCACATGGTGTCAGGTACAGACACTTGGCAACATTTTGTGCCTGTGCTAAACCGGACTGTTCTATAAGGTTCTTGTGTCCCTTGAAAATAGGTGCTTTTCTACATGTACTGTGTATGTCTGGAATACTACCTTAGCCTTCCTCAGAGCATGGTGGCAGCAGACTTCTTATAACTAATCCTTGGCAACTGGTTTCCACTGGAGCGGAAGCAGAAACCACAGTGTGACATTATCTGAGCTTCAAAGTCTTAGAATGTTACTTCCAAGGCATCTCATCAGTCAAAGCAATTCACAAGGCCAACTCAATTTCAAGCAGAGGGAAAATAGACTCTAGCTCTTGATTGATGCTTGCAGTCTTTGGAGACCAACTACCATAAAATCTTTTGTAGGGCATAGTAATGGGTTTAGATTATAATCCAAATACAGCAGGAAGCTATTGAAAGTTTTAATCAAGGGAGCGATGTGATTTGATTTAAGCTTTACAAAGAATAGTCTCGCTGCTGTGGAAAATGGACTTCAGTGTTTCAAGAATGCAGCCTGTAAGACCAGTTAGGAGGTAACTGCAACACACAGAAAGAAAAAAATGATCGCTTGCACCAAGGTACTCCTGGTCGATGTCATGGCATATGGGCACATCAGGAAAGTAAGACAGAGGGAGGGCTTAGACGACTCAATGTTGGATTTAAAGTGTGGTGGGTGACAAAAGGAGAGTCAGAGGAGAGTAAGGTTCTGACGGTTTTATCTGAAACCGTATGGAATCATGTTGTCATCAAAAGAAATGAGGAAGTTAGTGGGAGGGAAAAGTCAAGACAAAATGAATTGAAAGATTTCTTTTGCCAACTGTAAAACAGAATAGTAAGCACCCTGAGTTATCTAAATGGTCTCCTCTAGCTATCCCCCAAACCCAAAAAGAAACAGCACCAATAACTTATGCTCAGTCCTTACTCCATGTTCAGGCGCTGCTATCAGAGACGTTTGCACATGTACTCTTTAAAATTCACACTGATTCTTTGGGAAAGATGTAGATGATGAAAAGCAAGCTCTAGAAAGGTTGTATAATTTCCTCCAGGTTTACATAATTATTAATAGGTGGAGGTGGGATTTGAACCCATGCAGTCTGGGTCTGAAATCTGCTGAGTGAACTCCTACACTACAAAACCTCTTTACCAAAGTACTGGTACTTGCATACTTACAGAAAGAGTAAGCATTGGAGATGCTCGTGTATAAGAAGAACAGGAGTTTACAATCAAGCTGAGGACTAAGAACCTTATGTGGCTCAATTTAAATGCTTTGTTATGTATTTGGGACCCCAGGTAGCTTACGTGTCAAATGTAGAAGTTTTTTTTCAGTCTAACTTTGTGTTTATTTTGCTGGTGATATTTCCTAGAAAATTAATTTTAGGGCAGTAGTTAAAGATTTTTCAAATATAGAGCTCCTGTTGTTACACAGCTTTTTAAATTTCAATTTTACTGAGTTAAGATTTATAAATGATAAATTCACCTAGATAGTATAGATGCAATCCAAATTAAAATCCTTTGTGTTGCTTTATCATAAAAAATAAAAAAGGGAAAATATGCAGACTAAGTAAAAATATTTACAAGCATGTAGTGAGTAAGAGAATTGTATTGAGAATATATAAAGAATTATTCCAGCTAAATAATAAAAAATAGAGACAGGCCAAACACCCTGTCAGTAGCACATGGAAGAAGTGGCCCCACCACTTGTCTAGGGACTGAGGGAGAGCAAGTCCTAAGGGCATGAGAGCAAAAGACCTGGCCTTGACCCTCACTGGCCATAATACTCAGGAGAGCGGCCCCCACTTCACCTGGACAGCAGAGTAGAGCTGACCCTGGTGGCAGGAGTGAAGGTGAGCTGTCCCTGAGAGCAGGAACATGGGAGAGCCCTGATCCTTGCCTGAACAACTTAGACGAACTGGACCCAAGTCATTAGAATGAGAGAACTGCCTTCCTCGCCCTCAGCACTTGGGACTGCTGCCCTGAACCTCGCTGGGGCAGTAGAGTAGAGCTGCCCCTGGCAGAGGGGGTATGTGAAAGTGAACTGGCCCCAAGAACATGGAAGTAGAAGAGCTGTCCCTGCCCATTACCAGGGAAGTGTGGTAGAGCTGACCCTGATGGTATGGGCACGGGAGAGCTGGTGGGCCGACAAACTTAGCTATCACCCCGGGCCAGTTCTAGCACATCCTAACGTCTGCCTGGTCTTTGAACTGATGGAGTGCTGAAGGGGGCAAGTCCTGCAGATCCAAAGCAGCAGGATCACCATGATACAGGGTAACAACAGGATATCCGAGAGCAGAGTCCCAGTGAGGATCCATTCTGCAAAGTGTGGCAGAAGCCAGAGGTCTGAAACCAGCTCAATGACTCATTTCAACGAACATTTGCAAGTGAAGCTGTTTGGATAATATAGTATACTATGTGACACACAGTGACACACCGCAGCTTCTCTGGTGAGATGGTTTTTGTTGTTGTTTATTATTTAGTTTTATGTTGCTTTGTTTTCTTTAGGGGGGATGTTGCAAGCATGGGGGGCAGATATGGGGGTAGGGGAAGATGAGTGACCTTGGGGTAGATGATGGTGAAATTCACAAAGAATTTTTTAAAAAAAAGATAAAAAAGGAAATAGTCAATGAATTTGAATAGACAATTCTTCAGAGAAGATACATTTTTTTCTCTTACTTATTCCTTCCCATGAGATAGAGTTGGAATTAATTTTCAATCAATGTACAGAGTTACACCTTTATTTGCATATTGATATATAATTATCAGAAAATTTTTCTATTAAAAAGATTATTCTTTATCCATTGAACTTTTTTAGTACCCTTGTGAAGATTTAATTAACTATAAATTCTTGGACTGACTTTCGGGAGTCTCAATTCTGCTCCAATAATCTGTGTCCTAGCTTTTAAAACATGTACACAATTTTTATTAAATCTATTATCTACTCATTTGTTTGTTTATCTGTGTAGGCACACCATGACACACTTGTAATCAGAGGACAACCTGTGGGAGTTGGTTCTTTCCTTTCATTGTGTGGGTTGTGGGAACTGATTTTAGGTGGTCAAGTTTAACCTACAAAGCCATATGCTCTATTTTTAAGGTAATTCTACATTGTCATGGTGTCAGGAAACCCTGCAGAAAAGGGGAAGCAAAGATTATAGGAGTCAGAAGGGAAGGAGGACAGCAGGAGAACATGGATCACAGAATCAACTAATCAGGGTTCATATGGGCTTACAGAGACTCAAATGACAAGCACAGGACTGCCAATGGTCTTCACCAGGCCCTCTGTGTATATGTTATAGCAGTTAGCTTGGTGATTTTGTGGGACTCTTAACAGTAGAGAAAGTCTATCTCTCCTTTGCATGCTCTTGGGACTCTTCTTTCTGTTGGGTTGCCTTGTCAAGCCTTCATATGAGGGCTTTTGACTTGTCTTATTTTATCTTGGTTTGTCATGTTTGGTTCTTGTCTTTTGGAGGCCTGCTCCTTTCTGAAGAAAAATAAGGAGGAGTGGATCTGGGAAAGAGGAAAGTGAAGGGGGGTTCTGGGAGGAGTGGAAGGAGGAGAAACTGTGGTAAAAATGTACTATATGAGAGAAAAAATCTATTTCAATAAAAATAAATAAATAAATAAATACATAAATAAATAAATTATTGTGTCATTTATAATGAAAGTATTACATTTTCTCTTCCAATAAGAATATATTTTCTTTTTCCTATCTAATTGTGTTGAGTGTGTGTGTGTGTGTGTGTGTGTGTGTGTGTGTGAATAGAAGTAAATGTGTGAGCTTATATCCCCAATCTTTTTGTAATCTGAGGCAAAAACATTTACTTGTTTCCCTTTGAATATGACAATAGTTATGTTTTTTTTTCTTATATCTTTTACTGGTTTGAGAAAATTTCTGCTTGTCCTATTTTGTTAAATGCTTTATTCATGAAAAGACACTTGAGTCTATGAAATAGTGTGTTCTTTTCTTTAGATATTCACATGATTTGTGCTTCAGTTATTAATGATACATTATGCTAGTTGATTTCAGGTAATTAAAACAATATAGTGCTCCTGAAGTAAGTACCATCTGGTCATGCTATGTAAATATTTTTTACATGTTGCTAGATTTCATTTGTTTGTTTTTTCTCATGATTTAAAATTTTACAATCTAGTAAAACTATTTTCTGTAGCTTTGATTGTCTTTATAAGCACTGTCTTTTGTGTCTCTATCAGATGACACTGTTCTCATAGATTAATTTTGGAGGTGCTTCCTTTATCTCCATTTTTTTAAAAGTATAAAAGAATTCTCTTTATTCTTCTTTACATGTAACTTTCATAGTTATGATAATTACTGTACTCTTCTCATGGGAAAATATATTTTAACAATACTAATTAAATGTCTTTTACTTCTTACAGCTTTATTCAGATTATCTGTGCACTCTCAAGTTGATTTTGGTAGTTGGTGGTAGTTTTTAGGAGTATTTTTACTTCATCTGGATTTATGTCCTTGGATCTCCTCGAAAAAGAGTTATGCATATTGTAAGCATCCATATGGGTGCTGAGAATTGAACCCGAGTCTTCTTAATGAACAGCCAGTACCAACTCTCCAGCACATCATTATTTCTACTTTTTTCTAATATTTCTAATTTTTGATGTCTACTGCTGTCTGCTTGGTTGTTTGTTGCTTATTTTTTCGTCACTGTAAAACACAAGCTAGAGTTATCTGGAAAGAGGAAAGCCAATTGAGAAAATACTTCTATCAGATTGCAAATCTGTAGGGCATTTTCTTGACTGATGTGGGAGAACTCAGCCTACTGTGGGTTGTGCCACCTGAAGACAGGTGTTCCTGCACTGTATAAGCAAGCAGCCTATGCAAGCCATGGGGACCAACCCAGTAAGCAGCAATCCTTTATGTCCTGTGTCCCAGTTCGTTCCTTCAGCTCTCATTCTGACTTTCTTTCCTGAAAGACTAAACTGTAAGGAGAATTAACCCCTTTCTTACGTGTCACTTTTTGCTGTGGTCCTTATCATAGCCACAAAAACCAAACTAAGACAGCTATCAAATTATAAGTTCCAAGAGGGAAAGAAAAAAATAATTTCTATTATTTAATGACGTAGTTGCCATTGTTACATAGAGTGATGTACCACATATTTCTCATTATTTTTATGTGAATTAAATTATTGTATTCCCGCCAGGCGGTGGTGGCGCATGCCTTTAATCCCAGCACTTGGGAGGCAGAGGCTGGTAGATTTCTGAGTTTGAGGCCAGCCTGGTCTACAGAGTGAGTTCCAGGATAGCCAGGGCTACACAGAGAAACCCTGTCTCGAAAAAAACAAAAAACAAAACAAAACAAAACAAAACAAAACAAAACAAAACAAAACAAGAAAACCCCAAAATTATTGTATTCCCAGTCAAATAAAAGGATAGCATATTCAATTATTTGCAAACTTCATAATGATAATAAACCACCATGTTATTCACCTATGTATTAATTTTAATTTTATAACTATTTCAGAGTATAGTCTTGCCTATAAAAAAAAACTATACCATAAACAAATGTCATAATACCCTGGGGGCAGCCTCACATATCTCAGGTTTACTGTATCTTTTAATTGCATGAAGTCATACTGTATGACTGACCTTTGCTTTCTATTTGTTTGAGTATACTTTATGATGTACTCACCTAACAATATATATCAGACTATCTCTCCATCATTAACTGAAGCATGACTATATGTGCATATGTTTTTTTTCTATGTGCTATGTATGTGTGTTTCAGTTTTAGGGATTATGAGGAAACATTTGTTACCCATTCATTACTTTCTTTTCTTAGCTATTTCATGCTTATTTATTTCTTCAGAAACATAAAGGTCTTAATACAGGCTCTAAGTCATTCATTATTAATTCTGTATGTTTGCATGAATAAGAATGACCTACAACGTTTATATATAAATGTGTATTAAAGGCTGAATCTCAAGAGGCTTTTATTTGGTCATTTCAGGACAGAATAAGAAATCAGCACTTTAAAATGGGATTTTAAATAATTTTCGTTGTGATGGGGGATGTGGTGACCAACAATATTATCAGCATAGAATTTATTAGCTAAAACATATATACAAATTTTCTACCACCTCCATGAACTATTCTGAATAAAGTTTCCATTATTTGTTTTCAAGCAAAATTTCAGAAATAATTCTGTTATTTACGTAATTCATTACAGCAGACATGGAGACACCTTAGATAAGATATAGTTCGTTTTAGCTTTCTTTCTTGTCTGAGAAAATATCTATTACTAAGTAGTACTGACTTGTTGACTTGGAACTCACTATGTAGAAAAGGCTATCCTCAAACTCACAGAGATCTACCTATCTTGTGTCCTAAATACTAGGATTAAGTTGATGTGCCAAGGTTAAACAGAACCCTTATAAGGAATTGATGAAAGCATTGACTGCTTTTGAAAACACACACCCACCCACCCACACACACCCACCCACACCCACCCACCCACCCCCACACACACACACACACACACACGCACACACATATATATATATATATATATATATATGTATCTTACCTAGCTTGCCTACACAGAGATTACCTATTAGATTCAGGGCTGTATTTCAACATGAGATTTCATTACATCAGAGACATATGGATTACTTTTCCACGGTTAATGCTTAGAACGTTTTGAGACTATATATACATCAATAACACATGATGATAAAGGGGCTTGTATAGAAATTGAAAGTTGTGTGATGTTAAAAGGAAAAGACAAAGTTTTTTATTCTACTTCATAAGTGAGCAGCAGTTTTGAAAATTAAAAATAGATTTTAAGTGTAACTTAATTATTTCCTAAGATTAAATTTTTAGAGGTAAAATTGGTGATTTAAAGTATTATAAAGGTTTGACACACCAAATTTCTTTTAGAAATTTATTTTAAAACAGCAATCATAGATGTGTACAAAGGTTCATGCAGAATAATTTTCTGCTCAGCTTAATTTATAATAAGGAAATATTGGGAAATGCCCTATAGTCGAAAACTGATTATGTAAATTAAAGGATATTAATATGATTGAACCACACTAAGCACTCATAACCATGCTGTAGAAGTCTATTTATTGACATAGGAAATACTCATATTATTAAATTAAAAAACAGTCGAAGTATAATGTTCAGAAAGTAATCTGGATTTTGTGAATAAATGAATCTACATATACAAAGACATTTTATATTTTTAAAATGAAACTGTAAATATATATTATTTGACAAAATTATAGTAGATTGTCTCAAGTTTTGGGTATTACATGTGGTTTTCATTTCATTATGTGTTTGCATTTTTCTGTATTGTGACTTCTTTTGCTTACACTTTTTATTCTTTTGCTTAGTGTTAAACTTGGAGCCTGATAAGTGAAATTAAAGTACTCTCCCACTGAGATATATCACCAGCCCCTTTCATCTTTATTTTTATATTTTTACTTTTATCAAAAAAGAAATCATTTTAATATTATGAGCTAAAAGTGTATGAAGCAAAAAGGTACCATGTGCCCTATGAGAGTTATGTGACTTAGATCCAAAGGAATACATAGATTCATCATCCCATTATATCTATCAACACACTGGTATTTCAGTTTCAATATTTTAAATGTGACCTTTAACTTTCTGTACACTAACTGTGTTCTTGAAAATCTTCTCAGGACACTGATCACATGAATCATTCAATTTTATTACTACCTATGCCACGAAGTCCCTTTCATACAAAGCCAGTCATTACCCATAAGTGGAAGGATATCTTTGAGTAATAGCTGCTTGCATTTCTTACATGACAACTTATGCGTAAATGGCATAACTTCAGACCTTTAGCATGTAGAATATATTTCAACACAGATTTCAGCTCCTTCCCTATTAGTAGAATAAACACTCCTGTCACTAAATCCCATGAGATACTGTCATAAATTAACCATGTCTCTTTGTGAACATGAGGTATTTGTTTCTTTAGACTAAGTCCAATTTTTAAGAAAAAAGTCAGAAATGCATATAAATCAATTTTAGTATCCAAAAGTTCAAATGAGTAAGAATCTATAAATTCATTAGAAAGGTCAACATCTATCAGTAACTCTGCCCATGAATTGTTTTTCTGTATATAATGCTAAGAGATTTGGAGATAAAAGTGCATTGTGGATTATTCAACATATAAATAAGAAACTAGGAGAAACACAAGCCTAATACAAGATCAGACCAGGATAACCAGTCTAAAATAAAATATGAGAAATAGTCTATTAAGGACATGCTGTACCAGATTCTATGCCTATAATAGTGAAGTCAGATACTAAAATATTTGGATTCAGTTAATGATTAACAAGAGTTTACTGAAGTCATACAAATGTTCTCAGCATCCTATTTTAAAGAAATTTAAGCCATTGTTCTGACAGAAATCTATAACTGTTCTGAATATGAAAGTAAGCTTCTATACAGTCCCATTCACTTATTTATCACAAATAAACAAGGATATAATCTAAATAGTTTGATAGTTTTCTTTGAAGGCTGTCAGGAATTTTCTGTGAGACTATGGAGATTGATCAGATTTTAAGAGTATTTCTTGATCCTGAAGGGGACTGAGTTTGATTTCAAGTACCCAGTTTGGGTGGATTACAGCTGCCCATAGCCCCATTCCTAGGGGTATCTGATGCCATATTTGACTTCCGTAGGAATCTACATGCATGTGTGCACATGCACAAAGGCACATATACATTCATATGAATAAATATTAAATAATTTTACAAAAAGAGTTTGTCTTTGACTCTATTTGGTATTTCAAGCAACCTAGAAACAGCCACTCTCATTTAAAAGTATTGTAAATCTATTATTGACAATTATGTACCTGTTTAGATTATATTGTGATTATATTAGCCTCCATTATCCTCTCTCCCACTTTTTCTTGACTAGTTTCTTTTTCCCAATTAATCTTCCTGGAAGCCCTAATATCTTTTGTGTATGTGCTTGTCTTGTGTAGGTAACAGTATCATTATCCTCTGGCTTAATTTTGTATCTCCTTTTGTGAAGTTCTATAGGCCATGCAGAGGGCAATATAGATATAGATTTCTTTTGTAGGTCCAAGCACACGAAGTTTCTTTTTCTCATCACTTTGTCCAGGCATGAGCCTCTGATTTATCTACCGACCTCTGCAAAACAGTGCTTTTAGATCAACAATTTTAGGAAAGTGGTACATTGCAAGATTAACATGCCCACCATAGTAGCCTTCTCATATCCAAACATAAAATGACTAAGAAAGAAATCAGGGAAACAATCCCATCCACAACAGGCAAAAAACAAACAAAAAGCAAACAAACAAAAAACATAATGCACAAAAAAAGAAAAATAATACATGCAAAAGTACTTGATTTTCATGGTTTTTGCTGACTCTAAACCCAAACGGAAACAAGTGAAAAAGAACACAGTAAAGGAATTCATAGCTTGCAAAATATGCAAGAGAAATACACCTACAAGTGTCACCACACCTTATTTCAAGTTTTACTAGGTAGCCATGTGGTAAAGTAACATGGTACTAAGACACAAACAGACACATAGGTAAATGGAATAGAATAGAGAACACACATATAGATCCACACACCTTTGCACTGGGAAAACAACAGCATCTTCAATACAAGATAAAGCTAGAGCCTTATCTCTCACTTTTCATGAAAATCAATTCCATATAAAAGAGGTTAACTGAAGACCTAAACTCTGAAACCACTAAAGACAATATAGAGCACATAGTATATTTATTAGCAATTTAACCTCACCCTAATGGTACATAATTTCATGTTCTTAATGGACTTCATAGAATCCCCTCCTCCTCACAAGTGTGCCTGTCAGGATATGTAGGAGTCTTTATTTTCTTCTTCTTCTTCTATTGCATTTAACTTGGTTTTAGGAGTGAACTGTTAGTTGTTTCCTAGGATAGATGTATGCGTAGCACACTTTTTGAGATGCTGTGTATCTATAATGTTTTTATTATACCTTATACTTAACTGATAATTTATTCTCCAGCATTCTAAGTTGACGAATATTTTTTGCGTGAGGATGCTTAGGTCACTGAGACATTGTCTTCTAGCTTTGGTGCTGTTGCTGGGGTCTGATCCATTGTGTGAAGTATCTTTTTGTCTTCTCTATTCACCTAAAATTTTATTTTGGTTTGTTCAGTGAGGGTTGGCCTTTATATTCTGTGTGCCCTTCAGACCTGGAATTTTTGTTGAAGTAGGTCTTTGGTTAGTGCACAGTTGGGGTGAGGCTATGTTCTGCCTTTCTGCAACTCTTGCTATTTAAGTTTTGGATCTCTTGGGTTGGTTTTCCTATTTTACTTCTTTTCTCTCCAATTTCTCTTTCTTGTCTTAATTATCCTTCATTTGGAGTCTGTCTCAAATTTAATCTTTTAACTCCTATTATTTTGATGTTTCCTATCTAAGGGATCACTTTTAAGTTTCAAGAGCTCTTTTTTCTTTCTTTAGTGTTCCTTACTTATTTACACTTTTTGCAAAACGTTTTTGTTTCATAGGTTCATAACCCCATTATTTCTACTGAACTAGGTTGAAAATAACGACAGACAAAATTCATTAACACTTTCCTACAT
Source organism: Uromys caudimaculatus (assembly GCA_028551405.1). NCBI lineage: Eukaryota > Metazoa > Chordata > Mammalia > Rodentia > Muridae > Uromys > Uromys caudimaculatus. The sequence continues at coordinate 68,372,507 of CM052722.1, forward strand.
GTTGCCTGGTTATATCTATTTGTTTTGATATTCATCTTTTATATTGGAGACATTTGTCTTGTTTTATTATTATTGACTGTCATTTTATAGTTAATACTCTAAAGAGCATATCAGAAGCTACATGTGCCAGATGAACTTTGTTGACCATGGCTTCATAGAAATATAATCTGGGTAAATTCTTCCATTGGGGGGGGTACTTTAATTTTTTAATCGCCTTTAAGGAATAAGCCTGGCTACCAGCATCTGAAATCTTAGGAGAAGATTTATGAGGCTGTTAATATTCAACATATAAACTTTCATATAATCCATCTTTTAATACAGTGGCTCCATCTGTGGCTATTCGTGTCTCCTAGAGATTCTTAATTCTGTCTTCTCTACAGAATTAACTTCCATTATTTTCCCACTGATATGGAAAGGACAATTTGCCATTTAAATGCAGTAAACAAGGGTTTAGATTCTAACTCCAGATAAATTGAAGGAAACTTTAAAAATTAATTTTCCTGCTTTTAGCATCTCATTCACCTTTCAGGGGTTATTACAAGTACCCTTATTATGTTGAGTATATACCCTGTATATACTTCCCTGAGTAAAATCTGGTGGCTTCTTGGCTTCTGAAACTTCTAGGCTTAGATCAGAGGTTCTCAACCTTCCTAATGCTGCTACCTTTAATATGATCCCTCATGTTTTGGTGATTCCCAACCATAAAGTTATTTTCATGACTACTTCATGACTGTAATTTTGCTATTGTTATGAATCATAATATAAATGTCTGTGTTTTGCAATGGTTTTAGGTGACCCTGTGAGAGAGGTCATGACCCACAGGTTAAGATGTACTGGCTTAGATGTACTGGCTTAGATGTACCAAGTCAGTTTCTAGATTGTAAAATTTTGTTTCCTGCTATGTTATTTTCCTATTCTTTCAATTTTAGTGACATTATGTCCCGCTTTTAGTTCCAATGTTTCTGCTATCATTATGATGGACTTTTGCAAAGGTAGTAAGACACTGAAGCCCTGTTTTCAAACTACAAGTTGAAAGCCATTTTGTCCCTTCACAACAGGGTTGAAGTACGTGGTCACAAAAGTATGTTCCATGGATTTCTGCTGCTTTCTGTGTAGAAGCATGAAGTTGCTCATTTTCATAAGCTTAACTTGATCTCAGTTAACATATTACTTCCTCAGAGAACTTTTCCTGATGTATGTGTCTCAGGTAACAATCTAGTTGTTGAGGATTTTCTACAATGTCTGAACTGGATTTTGCTCTTCCAGAGAAAATCATAATCTATATTTACTTAACTAAATAATATGAAGGAAATTTGTCCCCACCCCATATTAGACTGTAAACTCACTGAAGGATGAATGACAATCCCTCTTGTGTTTATTTTCACTTAGTACTAGATACAAAATAAGTACTAAAACTGATGTGCTGAAATAAATAAAATCTAGAGCTAAAGTAATATTGAAATACTCCTTACATTTTTAATTGTAGATCAAAATAGAAAATGGTAAAATCCAAACGCAATAGCTATGACTCAGTAGTTAAGAGTATTTACTAATTTTGATCAGGTTTTGGTGCCCAGAATCCACATGACAGCTCACAACCACCTGAAACTCAAGTTCCACTGGGATCTGTTGCCCTCTTCTGGCCTCTGCAGGCACTTCACACATGTGGTGTGCACACATACATGCAGGCTATACATCCCAAAAATAAAATAGAAAGAAATAAATATGTTTTAAATCAAAAGAACCAAAATTTCATACAGTTCATATGTATAGATGACTATTTACTATTAATCTATTTTCTTCTTGCATGCATCTTATAAGCATTACTATTATACAGTATATGATCAATCAAGAAATCAGAGACATCCATAATAAATAAGTTACTAGCTTTTATAACAAAAGTTCACAAAAATCTCAAATTTTCTGCCCTTCTGAAGTCCTGCATTAGCAGGATTTTTTAAAAATGAATCTGGCCTATGAAGGGAAAAACATTTTTGGAGCTGGAAAATGTTTGAATTGGGGCAGTATTAGAAAAGAAACCAATTTATTGAATGGCACAGCTGTTCACTGTATGATCATTATGATCCTTGTTATTTGGGTGCTGCTTGGTATTTATATCTAATTAGCTCTCTTACACACCATCAAGCAATCTGCATTTAGGGAATAGAGAAAAACTAAAATATATAGAGTTTCAAGCTGCCAAAAACATATAACAGAATGAATTCAGGTTTAATTCACTACAGACCAGTTATTAACAAACCACTGAAATTAGTTACTTTGCATTTTTACTTGCATGCATGTGGTTTTTTATAGTAGATGAAAAGAGATCAGAAGCAAACTTCTTCAAAAATTTTCTCTCTTAAATGGTTGTCACTTTTTCTTATTACTCTCTGACCTTGGAATGCTGGACTGCTGTCAAAATGGGATTTTGCAATCCGGTGCCTCGTTGATGTCTATTTATTGGTATACATATAACATTTTATAATGCATTAATAAAAGTGTCAGTTCTTAGTTTTTTTCTATTAGCAACTTATATGTTTCACAGCTAAAGCCCGAGTTTCTGCTATATTGCCATACATAAAAATACTTATGGTTAGATTAATGTTTATGAAAGCAAAAGTGGTCACAACCAAATTTTAAGTACATTATTTGGATATTATAAATGGCAACAAATCAACTTAACATATACTGATTAGGAAAAACATCATAATGATTCCACTGATGTTATAATCTTCTATGTCCAGTCCATTTCCCACAATAACCTTTAGATTTAAAGAGGAATTACAAATGTAATACAGAGATGTTATCAACAGAATGTGTTTTCCTTTAATTTATATGTTGAAGCCCTGGACCATAATGTGGTTACATTTGGAGTTAGAACCTCAAAGGAAAAAAATGAAGATCAAATGATTTCAGGAGAGTGAAACCTCAATCTGATAGGATTAGTGTCCATTAGCTATCTCGTGCTCCTGGATCCTCTTGCTTTTCCTCTTCCCCTCTGTATATACACTTACTAAGATAAGGCTATGTAAAGAGAACATAGGAAGAGAGTGGCTATCCACAAGCCAGAAGAACTTTCAAGATAAAGTTACCATAATGTCAACTTGAGCTCAATCTTCTTGTAAAAGGTTACTTAAGGTGCCTCTTATAAAGCATTTTTTATGATGACAGATTTCATGAAAAGTGTGGTACACTTACCAAAATTAAACACTTACCTCTTTGACTGGATATGGTGACATAGGCCTTTAAGAACAACATTAAGTAGGTAGTAGCAAGCAGATCTCTGTGAGTTGCAAGCCTGCCTGATCTATATAGAGAGTTCCAGGCTAGGTAGGTAGGGTTACAAAATGAGACTGGGACTCACAGAGAGGGGGAGTGGAGAAGGAGAAGGAAGGAGAGGACGAAGGAGAAGGAAGAGAAGAAAGATGAGGAAGATGAGTAGGGATAATTAGCTTTGATGCAATACTGTTGATTAAACTGAAGAACTGATTCACATATACATTTTTTTAAAGCACAAATATGCTTTTGTATTCTAGGATCAGGTCCAGCACATTACATTTTGTTTATTTTCCCTGTGTCCTGTGCTTCCTTGTGTGTGTGTGTGTGTGTGTGTGTGTGTGTGTGTGTGTGTGTGTGTGTTATGATGTTGACACTTTCCCTCAGTTTTATTCATGATTGACAAGATTAAGGATTTGAGGGAGTGTATATTAAAAGAAGTGATGTCATCTTTTCATTTCAACAGAAATTATAACTTCGGTGTAGCCATTATTTGGTGTACACTTACAGATCACAGTCCATCATTGGAGAATGTCAGGACAGGAACGTAAGCAAGGCAGATATTGAGAGACAGAAGCTGATTACTGCCCTGCTTCCCATTGCTTGCTCAATGTGTTTACTTATAGAATTCAAGACCATAAGCCCAGGAATGGTATCACCCACCATGGGCTTGGCCTTCCCATGTTGATTACTAATTTAGAAAATGTCTTACAGCTGGATCTCATGAAAGTATTTCCTCAACTGAGGTTTCTTTCTCTCTGATGACTCTAGCTTGTGACAAGTTAACACACAAAACTAGCCAGTACATAGGGGTTAAATACTATCTTATTTCTAATGATCTTAACCTAGGTCATGTGTAACTGATTTTAGTGAATGAACAAAGTTGGGTCTGCTTGAATTTTCTACGAATCTCTCCATATGCATACAGTTTTTGTTTTAAAGGAACCACTAACTCCAATGTTCCTTTAGAGGGGATTAAACTCGACCTTCTGTGTGTGGGGAATATTAAAGAATTTCAGCACTTGGTAGACAACAACTGCAGTAATCAAGATGTTGAAAGGAAACTTTGAGCTCTGTGTAGCTGCCTTTCCTGGACTCTAAATGTACCCATCTATAAACTCAAAATCAGCCATTTCTCCAAAATTTGCTGGTTCTTGTTATAGTTTGAATCAAAAATATCCCCCATAAGCTCATACTTTAAATTTCTGGTCCCCGGTTAGTAATATTTTACGAGGTTCTGGAAACTTTCAGAAGTAGGTCATGTGGGTTGGATTTTGAAGAGCAGTGCAAGGTTCTGGCTCTCTCTGTTTCTTGTTCTTTCAAAATGTGAAGTGTTTACATCACAGGTCCTCATAATCCCAAGCTGAGATGTTGCACATTCTTCCTTTGCCCATGGACTAAATCCCTCTGGAACTTAGGTTGATTCTGTCAGGTTTTATGATCACCGCAATACAAAAGTAACTAAAATAGTTCTTTTAATTGGAGAATATCACTTAGTAAAGTGTGAAAGACTTATCACCTCAAGAGAAAAAAAGAAGAGAAGAATATTTACAAACTGATATATGGCACTTAGGTAGAGTACTTTTAAATGAGGTGTAATTATTCTAAGTCATCTCTATGAAACAAGAATTATTTGTAGATTTGCCAATTGATCAAGACAAAATGCATAAGTTCATAGTGATATCTCTTAGTCTAATTCAACACCTCAACACCACACTGTTCACTTTGTGCTTTATTTGTATTATTTTCTGACCCTTGAAATATAGTTCACATTATCCACATTATTTCCAATATATTCAAACCTTGTATACACATACTTTCAAAACTGTTAACCCATTCACTGGGAAAATCAAACATCATCTAGAGCCCCAAGGTTTTGTGACATTTTTGCTTTTGCTGTTTTTTTCTGTCCCTATAGCTTAACACTAGTCAAATTTCTATTTTGAAATATCATATGGGTCAGTTCTTTTCTGTATTACTACTGTCAGTGTGCTTTCTGACCTGTTTTACAATATAATTTCTTTCAGTAGTTTCTGGATATGGCTATGGAATGTTTCTTCTTAGCTAGCATCCCAGTGACTCTTACAGAAACAATAACTGGCCCTTAATTTGTGACTTACTGATTTTAGGTTTGGTGGATATTTTATCCAGGTTCATAGAGAGCCAAATTATTAATTGGGTTTTAAAATAGTAAGAATGGACAAATCATATCTACCTGCAACACTGAGAACCTGGTACTCAGTTCTGAATGCTGAGACCCTCAAAGGTCAGAGCAGTTCCAGAAATGGGATTGGGGGTGGAGAAGGAGGATGCTGCCTCAGTAGTCCCAGTCTTGCACTGGAAACCTAGAAAGTTTCCAGGGAGACACCAGTTTCTATTTAACAATGAGAGCTTAGAAATGCTGGTTCTGCTATCAGCTAAGCAACCAGCAGGAGCAACAACAGGACAAACCAGCTAGGTTTGAGAGAGGGAAGACTAAGGAATCAAAAGCCAAGAGTAAACTTCCTTCTGAAATACATGTTTTTAATACTGGACTCCTACTTGAAGGTGCAGCCTACAATTGTGGTCCTTCTCACACCAATCAAGACAATACTTCAGGTAAGGTTAAGGAGCCTTAATTCTAAATTGTGGCAAGTTAACACTAAAATCAACCACAGTAGTGGAGTATAAATGAACCCATGCTTTTTCCCAATGTTGTGAAACTCAGACAAACTGAAGAATACAACACAAAATGTCCCACACTAAACCAGGCCAAAGAGAAAGAGTTGGCAATTTTCCTTTTCTCCTCATATTTTTCTTTTTATGTCCACTTTATGGAGTTCTACTAAATTATGTGAATTTTAAGGGGAAAGGATATCAAAATGCAGCTTCTTCCTCTTCTTTAAGTATTGTTCTAATAACAGAAACCAGGAAGCCAGTTTCAGGAAACTGAGAGATTGGAAGCTATCATTGTTGTACTAGGAACAAGTTGGGTTCAATCTTCTTTGCAATCTTGAGTTCATTGTATATTGTGATGTGTGTTATAGAACTTCACTCCTTTGGGACTGTATCGCTCCAGCAAAGTAAAAACACCAAAGCTGTTGCCTTTAGCAAGGAAATACTTGAAACGAAAAGGTTTAACCATTTATTTTTGAGTTCTTTACTAATGGTGATTTCTGTTGAAAACTTAAAAGTAGAACTGTCAGATTATTTTCATTTTAGAGGTGATAAAAGGCAAACATATAACAGATGAGAATTCAGTACTCATACTGCCAAAGTCATTTCCAGCTTAGCTTAGCTTTATCAATTGCATAACATGAAAACTTTTTGTTTGTACTGCCTCTCTATTTGATTGGCCATGCTCAGCAGACATTAACTTGCATGGGATTTGAGAACCAAATAAAGCTTTGCATATGATAACAGGAAGGAATGGTAAACATTTCCCCAATGTGGTATGGGCTCTGCCTTGCAGCTTTCTTTTCATTTTTCAAACACTGACTCCAAAGTAATATTTTTTTCCTTGAGGTATGATAACTGGGAAGTGTTGTGAGATACTAGCAAGCAGTTAGTTATATAGAGGTGATAGAATTTCAATAATAATATCATTCTACATCCAGGTAATACAGTGATGCTGCTAAATAGAATGAGCAGTGCAGAAAGAAAAAGAAAAGAACTTTGGAGAGTTTTTTTCACCACCAGCAAGGCAGTTCTCTGACTTAGCATCAAGTACTCAGAATTCTTAATTCAGAATAACTGAAAGCAAATCCATTCAGACCTTAGCTTATTGGATTTGTGTATGGTATTTTTTTTTAAACGAAACTGGACATGGCTTAGAATCTAGAAATACATTTCTCATTCTCTCAATATTTTGTCTGATATAATTTTCCCTCATTATCATTTTCTTATATAGAGGTTAGGTTGCTGTAATTGAGCAGGCACTCCCAACAAACACATTATTATTGTGTGACTTGTGCTGAGTTTCCTCTCTTCTTTTTCCATACCCCCTATCACCAGCTGCTGTGTTTCCAGTCACTCATGGATAATAGACTGCCATTTTATTCTGAAACAAAGTGGAGCACTGCCTACAACTACACAGCAATCTATAGAAATAGAGGAGAGATGGGAATTCAGAGTGCACTCAATCTTACAGTCTGCACAGCTGTGGTCTGAATTTGGTCAGTGACTATATTTATTTTAGAAGGTTATGAACCCATAGGAAATTAGGATCTTGCAAATATCAAACTATTATGCCCTTTCATTCCTCTGACTTTTAGTACCTGACAATTGGCCAATTAACAAAGAATCTGTGCGTGTTTTACATGATTCATTTGGCATAATACAACACCTTTCTATCTGAGGAGACTACAAATGCAGTCATGATTATGTTACATAATTATACACTATATTATCCACAGATAATAGAAAGAGTCGGTCCAGCATGGGGACACATAGCGCTTCAATATTTAAATGCTGGTAGAATGGAAGCTCTTTGTTCAAGTGTAGATAAAATGAATAAAAGGGAAGGATGTGTTTAGTCCAGACAGTATAGTACAGAGATTAAGTATCTAAGTCATATTGAGAGAGACACTTTTTCCTCCAGGGATCTATAAACAATATCTATCACATGGAAGGAAAGACTTTTCATTGGAGCTTCCAGAAATATTCCTAGGTATCTTCCACCCTGCCAGCTGTCGTCACAGTTTGACATTGGATTAGTTCAGCAAGGCAATGACACCTAATTGCCTACACCCTTTTAATTCAATATGGAATGAGTTTGGTCATCCTTATTCCCATTATGATAATAGTCAAATGAAAAGCACATGAAGAAGAACTAAACATTTGAGCTATCTCTATGATGAATAGGCACATAGGGAGAATGCTCTCTGCTCAACACTCAACTATCATTAAAAATCTAACTGAGTTATCTTCAATAGTAGCCTGACAGGCATGATGTGTCCACTGCCATGAGTATCATGGGGGTATTAACCAACAGTTTTCTAGTTTATTTTAAAGCTCCCTTTACATGAAGAAATTAAACCCCGTACTGTAAACCTGGTCAATAGCTTTGAAGGTCATAGGTTCTAAAGTGTGAGGGGGGGAGGGTATTATTTTATATTGCTAAATGGAATACTTCAAAACTGTCTTCTAAATATTTATGTTTATATCCATAGATTAGAGCTGCTCTCAGCCTTCCTTGGTAAGAGAAGCTTCTTCCATTGTAATGGAGAATGGTTAAAGGAGAGACTCATAACTGGTCAAAGTGCACTTAATAGGGTGTCATAGTTTGTTTCTCTGTTGTTGTGATTAAACCCTGACCAAAACCAATTTGTGCATGAAAGCATTTATTTGGCCTAGAGGTTACAGTCCATCATGGAGATAAGTCAGGAAAGAAATTTAAATAGGAGCAGAAGCAGGGACCTTGGGAAAAAAAAAACAAACTACTTACTGCCTTGTTCTCCAAGGCTTGTTTAGTTTACTTATTTAACTAAGGACCACCTTCCCAGGATTGTGACCCTATGAAGTAGGATTGGCTCTCCCACATCAATTCTTAATCAAGAAAATGCCCCACAGACATGCCCACAGGCTATCCTAGTGCAGGCAATTCCTCAATTGAGATTATCTTTTTCCAGACATGCCAAAGTTTGTGTCAAGTTGACAAAACTAACATACACATAGGGTGTCTATATGGTTCCTCCTGAGGCTGAAAGAATATCTATGAAGAAAGCCTGCAAAAAGTTTAAGAGTATAAATATGGAGACGAATGCTATATATTGTCTTCTAGTCATAATGTGGTTTTTGCACCAATGAATTCACAGAAGCAATGATTATCTGCACAAGGCCTATACAAGATCAAGCTAGTTAATAGCTTAGCATCTGTTGTGGTTTGATCTAATGCTTGTATTATGTTAATTGGGTCCCATAAATTGAACAAGAATCCACATGTCCAAAAGTAAGATGCTGAGGGTCCCTGACCACAGATGGTTCTGATTGGTAATTAAAGTTGCAGGAGGCCAATGGCTGGACAGGAAGACAAAGATGGGACGTTTAGGATTCCTGAGCAAGGGACTGAGAAAGGTGCAGGAAGAGCAATAGCCACCATACTGGGGAGGAGAAAGGAGACACCAGGCCCGATTGGTGCGTAAGAGAGCATAGCAATCTATGGAGATCTCTTTTCTTTCTTTATTTTTTTTTCAGATTATATGTGGCTTTTTAAGAAAAAAAAGAGGGTTAGCCTGGAAGATAATGCTGTTCTATAGAAAAGAAATTAATGCCATGAAGTACTAAATTGCACATTAGAAAAATCAACTGATATTTAGACTTTAGATAGCCCAGAAGTAGAAAAAATCATAAGATAAAATAATGAATCCCTGATTTAATTATTATAGGTTCAAATGTCTCTTGTCTGGCTAATTGGTAGAGCAACCTCATTTAATTCAGTTTTAAAGTTTATGTAATAATGTGGATGTATGCATTGGTTAGTATTTTATTTGTCATAGGAATCATATTTGTTCTCAACTTGCATGGTGATATAAAGAGTTTACAGAGTTTTTTTTCTAAAAGATGTAAACTTCTTTTTGTTAAAAAAAAGGAAGCCTGGGGTATATCACATATGCATAAAACTATATCAATGGCAGCCACTATAGACAAAGATGTCTATCAGAGGTAACTGCTTGCTTGGCGTTAGTTGAGAGTCTCAGTGTGGCTACAATGATCAAATAAAGAGGATTTAACAAAAAAATAAATAAATAAAAGAGTTCGAGATCATAGCCCAGGAGGAGTACAGGTCTGGGTCCTGGGCAGACAAGATGGAATATAGGATTTCGTTAAGTAATAACTCTGGAATATCAGAGGGGATTATGTTAACCTCATGGAGATTTGGAAGTGGCCCAACCATTGAGCTGTTTAAGACATATTAAAATATAAGGTTGCATGTGTGTTTCATTCAGGAACCAGAATACTGGGGGAGGTAGTGTGGAATACACACTGCCACCGCTGCCAGGTTGATTTGAGTAGTGTTAATTGCTTCTACAACAAGTATCTACTGGGGATATGATCCCATCCTTCACTGAGGTGCTATTGGCAGTTACATGTTTCTAAGGAAAACAGACTTATTTTCTTTAGGGATGTACCCAATGGTATCTTGCCAATGCTCCATCAAATAACCCTGAATCATTCACATCCAAGCAATTCTAAGTCAGCCAAGTGGATCAAATTGTACTGGAAAGAGTGGGAATTGTTGGTAAGAAGAAGGGGTTCAATCAGAATGGAAGGGGAATGAGAGAGGGTAATCCTGCACATGTATGAAATTGTTAAAGAGTACAAAATTAATAACCAACACTTGCTCAATAACTTCATCTTTAATATTAAACCTTACATGATTATAGAGTAAAAATTTGGAGTACGTAAATTTTGAGAGTGAATGATGTGATATATACATGTAGGCAATTGCCCCTTTCATTTTCCATTACATAGGCGCTTCATGAGGAAATTCAACGAAAAACCTGAGATATATCTATGCCCAATTTTTAGGATATGTTCACGTATCAGCAAATAAGTCAATAGCAGTAGAGAAGGGAATGTTCATAAACAAGCTGAAGTCTCCAGATAGGTTTCAGTATAGAATGGCATGAAGGCAAGAAAAGGACACTCCATGAAAGTGAAGCAGTGGCCCAAAGTCCGTCCACAAAGAAGAAACAAACAAACAAGCAAACAAACAAAAAAAGGGTCCTCAATGGGAAATTTCAATGCATCTTTACTGAATGTCATTGAGAAAGTGCATGTCCTAATGAAGCACCACACAGAACAAAAAAAGAAGATGGCCATAATTCTATCTGCTTATTTATATGCCAGGCCCTGTGCTTGGTGCTTTATGTATGTGTGAAATCTCTGGGTTTTCACAAAACCACTATGAAAATGGACAAATAGAGGTTTCTAAAAAAATTATATGTTTTGCCCAATTCTGCAACTTGTTACATACCATTGATCCCAAGAGCACAAACTCTGGCATACTTCCTTACCACAACTGGGAGAATTACTGAACATTTAAACTTGATGCTTATGACACACTTGCTAGCCACTCAGAGTGATCTCACATCTTGATCTCTACTTAGAACTTGAAAACTACCAATCCTGTGGGGAGGGATTAAAATGCTGAGAGAATATGTGTTATTTATGTGGGTAGAATCATACTAAGGACCACAGTGCTTCAGCATCACAGGAGTGATTCAGATGGATGGCAAAGCCTTTCTCTGTTCCATGAGTGAATGTTGACTGTGTATACAGACAATGTGGAGTATAGCTTTCTGTCAGGAGACATTTATATCCTGAAGAATTCTCTACAGAGACTGTTCCCCTACAGAGATTAGCTAAGTCTGCCTCCTTGTTCAGCTGATAGGGAATAACCCTGCATCCCTGTTCAGCTGTGCAATTGTGTTTCTGGTGTGCTGGGGCTTTTCCACCGAGTAGGCCAAACTATTTAATCAGGGACTTTCTGTACATGTGTACTTTCTTCATTCCTTTAGCACCCTTAGACAGGGTTCTAGGACCATGCAGTGTGCAGCCAGTTCCATTATTAGAAAATTGTTCTATGTCTGCAACTTTCCTGAAAGTTTCCTTCCACAAGCTAGTTTACCTCACAGTAGTTGTCTAAAACGCTTTTTCTTTTCTTGTCATCATCTTAGGTGAGCATTGTTTTGTTTGTTTTTCCTAACCCATAGAGCTCAATGTCAGAATTGGTAAGCTATTGTTCCCCAATACTGTTTACAGACTCTATTCTTCTCAAAATTCTTAAAAACCTGGTGACTATTATAAGTATGTAATCATCATCATTCACCTGTTTTTGTTTTTAATAGCACTAACCTGGAAATTGAAATATAAATAATCTCTTAATTTTGCTTTCTCAAATTTTGCTTTAATTTCATGTTCTCACTCTTCACAGCCACTTTTTCGTACATTGTCTATTTTTCCTAAATGTTTGGGTTATTTGTCACTTCCTGTGTCTCATATTTCATTGAGAGAGAAGTTATGAGATGTGAGTTAGTGCATCCATATCAGACAGAAAAAGAATCACTTATTACTTTCTATTTCTCACCTTTGAATTTTTCCTTCTATTAAAAGTAGACTGAGAAGAGAAAATCTCAATTAGCTTATGACCCTCCGGTCTTGGAGGGTGATTCAGTGAGTAAAATGTTTGATAAGCAAATGTGAGGATCTGAGTTCAAATCCTTTGACCTCACACAAAAGCTGGTTGTCATAGTGTGAGCATCTGTAATCCCAGTACTGCTATGTTCAAGATGGGAAGCAGAGACAGGAAAATCCCTAGAAGCTGTTGGGCCAGTGAACCTGACATAAGCTGTACAAAAGAAACAAGAAGACTTTATCTCAACACAGATTAGGGGTAATAATTGAATCTGAGGTTGCCCTCTGACTTCTATCTACATGAAATGGCATGTGCAGATTCAAACACAAAGAAAGAAAGAAAGAAAGAAAGAAAGAAAGAAAGAAAGAAAGAAAGAAAGAAAGAAAGAAAGAAAGAAAGAAAGAAAGACAGGAA
>CM052722.1:68385414-68419817 GCA_028551405.1 Uromys caudimaculatus
GGGAGGAAGGAAGGAAGGAAGGGAGGGAGGGAGGGAGAGAGGGAGGAAGGAAGGGAGGAATGGAGGAAGGGAGGAAGGTAGGAAGGAAGGAAGGAAGAAGGAAGAAAGGAAATGAAAGAAAGGAAGACAGACTATCCCAACCTGGTCCACATAGTGAGTTCCACAACAGCCAGGGCTACAGAGAAACCCTGTCTCAAAAAAAAAAAAAATTAAAAAATAAATAAAACCAACCAAACAAAAAGAATTATTGGGTTGGACAGATGGCTCCGTCGTTAAGAGCACTGACTGCTCTTCCAGAGGTCCTGAGTTCCATTTCCACTAACTACATGGTAGCTCACAACCATCGATAATGGGACCTTATGCCCTCTTCTGTTGTGTCTGAAGGTACCATACAGTGTACTCACATATAAAAAATAAATAAATAAATCTTAAAATAAACAAAAGAAAGAGAGAAGGAAAGAAAAAAAAGAACAACAAAAATAATAAACAAAAAACCAAACAACTCAATGACCTATAAATAATAGTATTGTATGACCATGGAGCAGATCTAATTCAGTGAGTAATAAATTACAATGGAGGGAACAGAGGTAAGAGATATAAAGAGTGATAAATTAATCCGGAAGTTATAACTGTTAAATATGTCCAACTGTCTGAAAGATATACATGCATCATGAAGTATAAATTTTTTGTTTTTACTGGATGCCAGCTTGATAAACATGCTAGAATGATTAGGCTCACCTGATTTCAGTAAATAACAGACCTCTGTGAAAGATCACGTTCACATGCTTAGAAGAATTCAAGTGCCCTTTTGGTAGTAGAGAAGTAAAAGTTCTTTAGGCAAAACATTTATATCTTTAAAGAAGCCCATACTCCTACCTACAACAATCTTCTCCAGAAAATCACAGCACACTCAGTGATGAATAACGTAGAAATGACATGTCATAAGAATAAAGACTAGGAAGTAACCACATGTAGAAATAGATAAATAGTTATCAGAATATACTACAATAAAATGAATCACATGTATAAAGGATGATTGCAAATCAGAAGTGTATGTTTGGAAAATAATGATGAAGCAACATGGAAAATGAAGCAAGAACACAAATCACTAAGGAAATGAGAATATGAAACAGAAAATTATATTGGTTCAGAAAAATGTGTGATACAATCACAAAAAAGGAGAGATACTTTGGAAAATTAGATGTGCCAACAGAAGTACCAGAATATTAACCTTCTTACATGAGTATATATTTTTAGTTACATTGTATGTAGTAGTGATAAAATACTCTGAAAAAGCAACTTAAGAGAGAAAGTGTTTCTTTTGGGTCACAGTTCAAGTATAAAGTTCACCAAGATGGGAAATTACCTGTGGAATAGGATTGAGGAAGCAGATGGTCACATGATATCTAACGTCAAGAAGCAGAGAGTGATAACTCATTATGCTCAGAAAACATTTTACTTTTTATACAGTCCAGCATCCAGTCTGACTGAATGATGTCTCACCCAAAGTGGACCAGTTTTCATACCTTAATTAGCCTAACTAGAATAATCTACTAAGGACATGCCCAGAGTACTGTCTTCCAGCTGATTCTGAATCTCATGAATTTGACAAATATGATTAGTTTTATATATATATATATATATATACACACACACACACACACACACACACACACACACACACACACACACTCTTTGTGATGCTCTGGGTGATAAGAACATAAATCCAAATTGTATAAACCTCTTCAGTTTATTAAGTGATGGTGGCATCTATCCTTTGAATAAGGTAACTCTTGGTAGGCTTCTAGATACCATTGGAATGTAAAGATGGTTGCCTGTGAAACAGAGCACACTGTAATTAGAAGGTTGGAACTTTCAGTCTTGTTCTTCCCATTCTATAGATTCCATGGAGAACAAAGGAGTTGAAATTGAGTTAGTCACCAATGACTAGTAATATAACCAATTACATCTACATAATAAGTCCTTTAATGAATCAGTCAATCAAACAACAACAGCTTAAAACCACAGGATTGAGAAAACGTTTGTCTAGTTGAAGATATGGTGACTAATGGCTAACATGGAAGCTTCTAATCTCTAGCTTTATACCTCAAACTAAACGTGTTAGGGTGTCCCATCTGGCTGTTCATCTTCACTTTTTGTAGTATCCTTTATAATAACTAGATACATGTAAATAAAGTTCTGCAAGATAAAGTAGCAAGTTAATAGAAGTTGAGGGGATCTTGAGAATCCATGTTTTGTAGCTAGTCACTCAGAAGAGGTATCTGTCTGCTGACATAAAAATTGGCATCTGAAGAAAGACACAGGACTGTGGGATAAAGTGCTCATCCTTTGGGATTTATTTCGTGATATTTCCAAGTAAATACTGCCATATTGGGTTGAATTATCAGATCCTGTCTTGATGTGCCAGAATTGTTTGTTGGTTCACTTGCTTCGTACATAAATAGTATTATATTAAATATGAAGTTATGATGAAAATGATATATTTTCAGATAGAGATTGAAACATTGAGGCTATATATGAAAGAAAATGATGATGATGAGTATAATATAATAATAAATTTAAAATATATTAGGCAAGTAACTGTTGCATCTAGAAGACAGGTGAAGATGAGTAAATACATCTACAATTTGAGTACCCAGGGGAGAAAAGCAAAGCAATGAGACAGAACACATAATGAAATGTATAGAGGATTTTCCTGAAAAGGAAGAATGACAGCAAATGTGCCTACTGAAAGAATTATGTAGGAGATTCTGTGTATTTAATAGAAACTTCAAGCAGAATCATCAATACTGACAAAGGTCTGTTACAAAATGTAAAGTTACATGTTAAAATGGAGAAAAGAATTCTTTGAGCAACCACACAGAGAAGATCAAGTCACATTTAAAGAGAAAAGAATTAACCTAGCTTTAGATTTCCCAGCTCAGAAATTCTATACCAGAAGACATTGAAGTGGCAACTACAAGATGTTCACAGAAAAAAAGTAGAACGGATGATTTTTATCTCATCACATTACTGTCTTTCATGAAGGAAGACTACAACTACAGCCATATGTTTTCTAATTGGAAAGATTTCAAAGATTGTTTTTGTGAGGCTCTCTGAGGAACTTACAAGGGGATGAATTCATGAAATTAAAAATAAGATGACAAAGAAAATGAAAGTGAAAGATTGGCAATGAATGCTGAGTTAATTTCACTGTATAACTGAGAGGAAACAAAGAAACTGTTGTGACAGAACACAATTTACATGTCATATTCTTTAAAAGTATACAGATCATGTAATTAATACCAAGTGGTAGGGGTATAGCAAAGGATGTGGAGATAAATGAACTGCTCTAATCACTCCACTTGTGATAGGTGGGAATTAAATTTTTTCATCAAAATATGATAACATAATAATAGATGAGGGAATTAGCCTCTACATGCTTGATCATACAAAAATACTAAGAAATATTATCACTTCAATTTCCTATTACAAAATGAATGCAAGTATATTTTTACTGTATGGGAAGGTATATAGACTTATATCAGTAATTGAAAGAAAACATCGATTTAAGATTCTGTACCAAAACAAAATTCAAATTTGTGATGTGCCAGAGACATTTAATCAGATTGGTTTGCAAGGATAATAAGTAAAAATAAGTACCTGGTAAATGCCAAGAAGCAAAGGTTTCCTTCTTTATATAAAGAACTGTGGAATTAATGCTATAGGTATTTAAAATGACAAAAGTGCACTCTTTAACATCATAAAGATCAGTTTACAAGTAAGATACAATATAATTATCTAGTGCAAAGTGACTTAGTAAGAGTATTCAATATCAAGTATTATAGAAAAAGAACATATATAAAAAACAAACTAGTACAATGATTATCCACTTTCAATTTGTATAAAATAAAATTACAAAAAGATGAATATGAAAGAAGCTGAAATATAATTTATTACTTTTAGATAAATGATGTATAGATTTAATGACATAACATAAGACAAATAATGAAGCCACCAGACTCTATAGTATTCACTATTTTTCATATAATATAAAATAATTACCATTATAGTAAATTTAGAAACTATAAAGTATTATGTTAAAGTAAAAACAAATATTTTCTGCAGACAAATTATAAAAATATCTCTACAAATCTTAAAAGACACAGAAAAGGGTAAAATTAAGATTGTATTTTATTTCAAACAAGAACAATGAAAGGTTGCACACCAGTAACTGAGAGATGACAGTGGGGAAAAATTCAAATTGCTAAATATCTTAGTAACAAAGCAAATGTAAATGAAGTCCCTCAAAAAACCCTGGTAAATATATCAGAGCTATGAATGCAAGGAAACAATGGTTCAAGCACTCATTACCTGACAACTAAATTAACTGAAAGAAGGTTTTTTTCTTTTTAAAAATTAATTAGTTTATTATTTTCTTTATTTACAACCCAAATGTTGCTCCTCCTTCCCGATATAATAAAGGGAACATGTACCTTATCCTATTACCCCTAAATAAATAAATAAATAAATAAATAAATAAATAAAATGTTTACATGCACATTCCAAGTCTATGTAAAGGATTGGTTTCCTCATTTACAAAGACTGCAACAGCCCATGATTTATCATGGAAGGTCAGTGACATACTTGTGGCAATTAAAGGACAAATAAGTGAAGTTTTAGTGGAAGGCAGGAGAAGGTAAAATTCTTCTCTCATGCTGACGGGAAAAATAAAAGGAAATTTCCTATTCTTCTTATCCTCTGTAGATGTCATCATATATATATATCTGCTTGGGGAAAAGCATTCTTTTTTATGCAATCTACAGATTCAAATGCTAATCTCATCTGGAAATAATCTGAAAGACATACCCACAGAAATTATTTAATCTGGTCATTCCAAGCTCCAGTCAAGTTGACACATAAAATTTTAATGACAGTTTCTCAAAGCAAATGAACTGATTTTACTTCACAAAGCTCTTATGATACGCATGAAGAAATAGAGAACTAATAAAGGTACTTTTACTGGTAATAGAAGCACAATTTACTGTGATTCATGATGTTATGGCTAACTACAATGAACCAAATTCCTGGACATACAACTGTATGTGCATACAATTTTTATGAGTCTCGCAGTGTAAGAGTGAAGAGTGGAAATGGAGCAAACATAAAATTTTATTTGATTTTATATTTTGTAATTTTGTTACTATTAATATAAACAAACATGAAGTTGAGGTGTTGCAGTGGCACAGAGAATACAATATTGAAGGCAAAAGGTAAATCTGATTCAAGAGGTGGGTGGGAAATGAGCTCTGTGACAAAAGAACACCTGAATCCCTAAAGATGGCACTGATTTAAATTTGACAGCTATTTGCATAACTCATCGTTGAGCAGGTTCAGAAATGATAGCAATGACTCATCTGTGTTTTGTGCATATGTACCTCCAGAAAAAATGCAATAAAATAGGTTTAAATGCCAAGGGAAATTTCTGAAAACTACTAAGAATATAACCCAACACTCAAAATGAAATGACAAGAGAACTAAAATTGTACACTAAAATGTCAATTTATAACAAACGACTTGTCATGGGAGAATACAGAATCAAAATGACATGACATATAGAAAACCAATGGCAGATATAAAGACCACCTTATTAGTGCTAACTTGAAATGCAATAGATTACATTTTACCATTCATAAGCAGCATTGGCAGAATGCAATTTTTTAAATGACTGAATTGTGTGTGATGTCTTTAAGAGACAAAATTAAAATCCGTAAACATCAAATAATTGAAGGAAAATTGATAGAAAAATTATATACAATGAAAATAGTATGCAAAGTAGTGCTGGCGTGACTGCAAAATTTTTACTAAATACACAAAGGAAGATTTTTTAGTGATAATTGAATCAATCCATTAGGAAGGCCTAACTGTTTTACATATATATGCATCTAAAACTGAAATACTAATTTTTTTTTTAGAATTGATAGAAATAGTTTAGCAATAATTAAAGATCAATATCCCACAAGTATAGCTAATCACCCATGAAATAAAATATGTGATCAATAATATAAACCAATTATACTTAATAGCAATCCATAGATTATCAACTACCAGCAAAAATACATGTTTTCACAACTGCAAACAGTGTTTTTTTTGTGTGTGTGTGAAAATGCATATGTTGCCTTATAAAATATTTGTGGCTAAACATACAATGTATGACATTATCTAAAGCATCTTTTTAACCAAAGTGGAAATACGCAGAAACCAATAATAGGAGGACACTTGAAAACTAAAAAAATAAGAAGAAAACTATTAGGAAATGAATGAAAATAAAATTTCAACAAACTGAAATTTGTGGGCTACACTAAAAAATGTAGTTATAGGATAACTTAAACTAAATGATGAAAGAAAGACACAATAACAAATCCAGATTAAAATGACTCCCAATGACTGCATGCTATACCCATTAGCTTGATCATCTCTCAATCATCTTCAAAGAAGCTTCTCCTTGTGGCACATGTTGCTTCACACAGAGAGACCCTGAACTGTTCAACAGAGAGACTATAAGAAACTGGAATTCTCAGCCCTAAATAGGACACACAGCAATATATTACACCCTTCCTCCAAGGAGTCAGGTATCTTCACAGAAGGAGGGATGGAAAGCATATAAGACAGAAAGGTGAGACATATCTTCAAATAAACAGTGCTTTCCAAAAACAAGAACGAAGTTGCTCATATGAACTTATAGCATTTGTACGCTGTATATGACACAAGCAAGTTTACTTCAGATGCTCACTAGTTTTGTATGTGTGTATGTGTTTGAGTTCTGGTATTTGAACTTAGGTTCCACGTTTGTGTAGCAAGCACCAAACTGACTATAAATAATGCAAGAATTCTACTTCTATGTGAATATTCGAGAAAATAGAAAACTGTGTCAACACAAAACTTATATGAAAAAGGTACAGCAGAATTGATTATGCTGCCACACAGCAAGAAAACATAAATATCTATCAATGGATAAATGCATGAATTAGTTTGATACATACACACAATGGAACATTGGGCAGCAATGAATGAAATACTGACACATGCTGAAACATGGATGAATTCCAAAAAAACTTGCTAAAAGATGGACATCAAATACAAAGGCCACATGTGTTATGACTCCATGTATATAAATTATTCAGGACAGCCAAATTTATGGCAAGAGAAAAGAGCATAGTGGCTATTCGAATCTATAGATAGGGACTTGGCATAATGAGAATATTCTAGAATTAGCAGTCATGTTTGCACATCCTATGATTTAATATAAATATCACTAAATTGCATACTTTAAAACTTAGATTTTATAGCATATAAATAATAATCTTGAATGAAATAAAAACAATAAAACCACACAAACAATCTCAGCATAGTACCAGCATGGTGGGACACGCCTTTAATTTTAGCACTTTGGAGGCTGAGAAAGAAAAATTAAAAGTTTGAGGACAGCCTAAGCTCCATAGTGATTCTGAGGATTTTGAGGATAGTGAGAGTCTCTCAAAACAAATTAAAAAGCTAATGGAAAAGGATCCCAAACAAAATAGTGGTGAACATCATCCCACAGTATATTTTAAGAAATATACATTCCAAACAGTAGGGCTGTTTTTGTAAGAACCATGAATACTCTATTGTTTTGAAATCTATTTAAATAATCAATGGCATTAATTGATCAAAGAAGAAAATTATATGGTCATCTCCATAGATGCTGAAAAGGCATTTGACAAAATTCAATGACAAGATTTTATTTCAACAACTCAATAAGAATAAATCAATAGTCCTTTAACATGATTAACTATATTTACTTCAGGCTCAAATTCGATATCATAGGGAAACACAGCAATCGTTTCTCTAAAACTTAGCTCCACTATTAGTTAATATTTTACTCAATAAAAACATACAATTTGATAAGGTGAAGAATTTTCTACATATACAATTTTGAGTGAAGAAAGGAAATTAGTATTTATTACAGAGGGCAGTATTGCATTAATGGAAAATAAAAGAGAATGAACAAGAAAACTATTAGCAAGCCAGAGATCAGTAAGGGAGTAGAATCTGTATTAATGTATGTATCAGAAATTTACAATTTCAACATTATGATAAATAACTAGGAATATATAAAAAAAACTTCAGCAGATCATCTAGTTTATTCAACAGAAAAAATTCCAGGATTCTCTCCCCGTTTTTTAGTCAAAATCTTTTAAAATCACATTTATTTGTGTGTATATGTATGTATTATATATGTATGTATGTATATACATATGCATTTATTTACTTATTTATTTGTTTATTTATTTTGTATCCACTTGTTGTGGATGGAGGGCAACTTAAAAGTGTCTGTTCTTTTTTTCTACCATGTGGATCCCAGGGATCTAACTCATGTTATCAGGCTTGGAGACTAGTGTCTTTATCTGCTGAACATTCTCCTTGACCCCCTTCCCCCCAAATCTCCTTTCACTAGGGGAGTATACATGTTCACTTGTTTATGTGTCTCTGAACAGTCCATGACAGAGAAACTCTGCCTGCATATATATATATATATATATATATACACACACACATATATATATGTATATGTATATATGTATATATATATATAAAAATCTTAGGAGAGTATAGCTTAGTCTCACAAGTTAACCTATTTGAATTTACATCTGGTTCCAAGAAGATACTAATAAACCTCATGTGTCAAGAAGTAATACATGGAAACACAGGAACATTCTACTACTATAATGAACATTATTTGTCACTCAAAGTAATCTAGCAAAGGGACAAATTACTGGACCAGATTTGCTGCAGAGTTCTTGTGTATTGTACTTGAAAAGTTTTTTTTTCTTCTCACAATTATCCTCTTTAAAAAATTCAACCAGTTCTCTGTCTTAACGGATGTAATTACACGGCACTCTGCTGATCACCCATACTGAATTATTATGTATTAACTTCAAAAAAAGAACAACTACCATTTCATTGAGCAAAGGTATTCATATGTGTATGTAAGGTGACAGCTAATCTAGAGGAAGGCTCATGTAAATTTACCTTCCATATTTATTTTTCTCTGCAGATATAATTAAGCTATTAGAAAGAAATATTTTCCTTAATGTATCTATTAACAAAATGTTAATGTACCTCCCAAGATATTTTGTTTATTATTTCATACGGAATGTGGGTTAGAGGAGGAAAGAGCAACAGATTCATTTTGAAAATGTAAGCAATCAATTAACATATATTGGCTAAATTGCCAATGTAAATATATGATTAGGAATAGAGGGATCTATTTTTTTCAATCTTCTCCAGCTTCCAAACAACTGCACTAATTTTTTGTTCATTTCTATTTCCTTATATGTTATTTTAGGCTTTTCACTTTGAATGAGTATTGTAAAGCTTACCACAGGAAGATTCAAGGATAAGGTGATGAGCAAAGCCTTCAATGGGGCTTCCCCCAGCAGGATGCTTTACTAGCCCTTGACTGTACAATGATGATGAGAGCATTTTACATTTATCTCCTGTCTGTCTGTGATTACAAACTAGCAATTTGAGGAGATGTTAATCATGAGGGATCCAGCTAATAATTCAATTTACTTTGTACGGTGACTGAAAAAATGGACTCAACTCAATTGCTTTCTTTTGATTGTCCCCTGTCACAATCAAGTTGTTATGTATAATAAAGTAATGAAAAGATTGCCATAAACAATCAGTAATCTGTGAAAACATGCTGGCATTGTAAACAAACTTGACTGTTGCTTTCTATTTAAGTGCAGAAAAAGAAAGAACTCAATAAAGGCTTCCATTTAATTACTGTTATACTTTTGAAAATGTAGATCTCAATTCATTTTGTTTCATGCAAACATATACTTCATATAACTGCTACCTTTCTCATGACCAGTAGCTGAGTCCCTTTTAATTTTACTGATCAGATAAGAACCTTCATTTTAAAATGCAATTTCATTTGCCTTTTTTTATTTTTTGCACTTGATATAAAATACCTAAACATTTCTTTTAGCTATTTTAATTTCCTTACAATCATTATAACAATTGGACTTTATTTAAAATTAAAAGAAATTTCTTCTGAAAACCCAACATATATACAAACTAAATAATTTTAAAGGCACAGGGGGCCCAGGAATCTTTTTTCTCCATTGACTTAATATTAAATAAATATTTCCCGAGTTCTATTTCACATAAATATGATAAAAATTAAATTATTGAAGTTAAAAGAACTTAAGACATATTAGTCACAAATAAAATAACTAACTTAACATATTTTAGGCAATTTTAGTATGTATTATATGTGGATATAAATATTTTGTTTATCCATCTCTATTTACTTAGTCTTCTGTATTCTCACACATGTACCTCTGTATATACATATTTACATGTATTTCAGTGTCCTTGTATATATCAGTAACGGTGACTATATCTCTTCTTGTCCACTTGTATAACAAAGTGAAAAGTACTTTGTTATAAAGATCTGGCCAGGTCTTAAATTGCCTAGCTATAATATCGAGAAATTTCCATATCCTTTTCCCTCTGAAGGAAAAGCTATAGTTTCCTAGAAGAGGTATACTTGACAGCATTGTCTAATTACTGTTGAGCCCTCCTTCTTCATGGCCTTCCCCTGGAGTGAAGTGTGAGATGATGCTCCATAGGGTTCAGGTCTTGAGGTAGAGAAATGAAACACAGCACTAGACTGGATGGGTTGGTTACATTATGTCATGTGACACTGGAGGAAATTGGCAGGGCTGATTTGGCAGAGGCCATCAAAGATGTTCTGACAGGAGGTGGTGGGGGTGGCCTGAGTGTGGTAGGCTGAGTGGAGTGGGAATAACTACCTACAGGATAAGCTGTGGTGACCCTCTGTGAAGCCAGGGAGAAAGGCTTTCTAAAATCAGGTCTCGCTTGAGGCTTGTCCAGGGTTGGGAAAGGCAGAGGTACTAAAGTGACTTGCACAGGTGGGACAGTTCATATTGGGACTGAGGTGGACATTCTGGTAAGTACTGTTCTCTGCTCGCTGATTCTTGCCTGTGTTTTGTTCAGAACCCTGGCCCCAATGTAGTATATTCAGCAGTTCTGTGGTGACTGGGCCTGGTGCAGGATCTTTGTTGCTGCTTAATGTTTTCAGACAGCCTTAGAAGGAGATGCCAGTTTTCTCACTCTTCTTCCCCAATGGGTGAAAGACCTGCATGGACTCTATCATGTGCATGTTGAAGTGGGTTTAAGGCTTTTTAAAGCTCTTGTGGCTGAGCTCAGGTGGATTCTTCTTCCTCTTGGTCTTGGTGATTCTTCTTCCTCTTGGTCTTGGTGATGGTGGGCTTCTCTTATACTTTGACTCTGTTCCTTGACCTCTTACATTCCTCTGTTTCTTGGAGTTGTTCTCTGGTCCGGTTGTCTTTCTTGTCCCTGTCCTCTAGCTCTGCTGTGCCTGCTGGGGCTGCTTTGGGCGCTTTGTCCTCCAAATGTTTTGCAATGTTGTCAATAGATCTTTCACCATCCCCAGCAAGACCCATAGCCCCCTCTCCCTCTACCAGGTCCTGGCATTGGAGTTTGGCCCAAGTAGCTCTATCAAGGAGCTTAGAGGCTTTGTGGTCATTCTTCTTCACCTGGTTGGAGGTGATGACTCCAGTTTTCATGGGCCTGTACCTGGTCTATGTCTGTGAGGGTGACAAAGAGTTAGGAAAGGGGGATATCTGGCTCCAATGTAGAGATGTCTTCAAAGTCGATGCTGGATCCCATCTCATTCTCCAGGACTCCTGATTCTTCCAGACCCAGGCTGATGCTTCCCAAGTTGGCATTGTGAGAGCAGGTATCTACCTTAGCCTCCCAGCAGGAGCCTCAGGAGTCTGGAAGCTGCACTTTTATTATTTTTACCTTGATGAGACAATAAAACTGTTAGCTTCCAGGAATATGCATAGGAACTAGTATAGACATAATGACTATTGTGTTACCAATTAGTTGAGAAATCATGTTCATTGAATGTGGTCAGAAACAGTTTGACTCTCTCGTCCCAATTAAGATTTCTCTTTTCCAAAAGAAAAGAGAAGTTTTATTCTTTGAGACAGCCCCTCATTATTTTTCACTTAACATCTGATCCTCTTACCTCAGCCTCATCAACTCAGGGATTACATTGCAGATCTGTACCATCATGTCTCTCATATCCTTTTGTTTAAAAAAGGATATAATAGCAGACACATCTTTGATTTCCAAAACAATGTCTCCAATCACTTTTAATTTTTAATAATAGAGCCAATACTTGTTTACATCCCTTTTCTAAGAAGATTCAAGTAAGGAATGAGACTAAAGAAACAATTTCATGTGAACTCAGGATTTCTTTGAAAATCTGTTTCTTCATGGTGTCTATTGGAACATTGACAAAGCAAAGCCATCTGACTAATCATGAGTGCCATGAGTACCCAAGTCTATATTTCTACATCCCATTCTCCTTAAAAGGAAACTGAATTCCTTGGAAAGTTTTGGCTTTGAAGACTACAAAATACAATGGACTATAAAAAAGTAGAGTATTGTTTGAGAAGGATATCTTCAAAGAACTATATGAACATGTCACAAAGTCACGGCAAAGAAAAGCTTGTATTGGTCATGTATATAGCAATTTCAGTATGATAACTAGAGTAACCAAGGCATTTACAGTTTGTGGTCTGCAAATTCCTTTAGTTCCATGATCCACTTTTTCATCAGACTACTTTTTTACATGGTATTTATATTTTATGAGTTCTTTCTGTATTTTAGGCACTAATCCTCTGTCCAGTGTACAGCTGGCAAAGATATTCTCCCATTCTGTAGATAGCCTCTTCAACTGATGGATGGTTTCCTTTACCATATGGAAGCTTGTAGTTTCATGATACCCCATTTGCCAACTGTTGGTCTCAGTTCCTAAGCAACCATAGTCCTTTTCCAAAAGTCATTGTTTCTGTCTATATAGTGAATTGAATTTTTTTTACAATAGACAATGATTTCTAAAGTTGTTGGAAAATATAAGTTGATATAATTTAAAAGTATTACCCTGAAGATAAACCACTGATTTCAAAGAGGAAATGTTACTTTAATATGTATAAAATTAGGGTTTAAATTAGGATTTTCACACTTAAGTATAAGTGAAACATTTGTGACAGGAATACTATAAATCCACAAATATGATTCATAAATATTATTTCCTTTAGAAAGTTATTTGTAAAAATAAATATTTTCTCCTAGACAAAATATCTATTAGACAAAAAAATTGTATATACATACATATATATATATATATATATATATATATATATATATATATATATATATATATATGAAAGATGACTCAGATGTTTAGAGCAGTGACTGCTCTTCCAGAGGTCCTAAGTTCAATTTCCAGCAACCACATGGTGGCCCACAACCATCTGTAATGGGATCTGATGCCCTCTTCTGGTGTGTCTGAAGACAGTTGCATTGTGATCTCATAAATCTTGAAGAAGGAGAAGAAGAAGAAGAAGAAGAAGAAGAAGAAGAAGAAGAAGAAGAAGAAGAAGAAGAAGAAGAAGAAGAAGAAGAAGAAGAAGAAGAAGAAGGGCAGAAGCAGCCACAGCAGCAGTTAGGAAGTTGATGAAGTTGATGTGAATATGAGGAATGTAGACAAATAAATCAAATTGTATTTACTAATACAAAAAACTCTAAGCAAGCAAACACAGGCACTGAAGCATACACCTCATGTCTTAGTTAGGGTTTTACTGCTGTAAACAGACACCATGATCAAGGCAACTCTCATAAGGACAACATTTAATTGGGCCTGGCTTACATGTTCAGAGATTCAGTCCATCACAATCAAGGCAGAAACACGGTGGCATGCAGGCAGGCATGGCAGAGAAGGAGCTGAGAGTTCTACATCTTGATCTGAAGGCTGCCAGCAGAATACTGACATTAAGACAGCTAGGATGAGGGTTTTAAAGTCCACACCCACAGTGACACACCTACTCCAACAGGGCCACACCTTTGAATAATACCACTCCCAGGGCTGAGCATATACAAAATATCACACCTCATGCGTGGTTTGCACACAGGTCAACACAAGCACACATTGAGACTTGCACACAAAGGTAAACTCACAGGCCTAAAGACAAAAAAACACAGGCAAGCTAGTGAAGGTCCTCATCTCTGATTTCAAGACCATATTATATAAAACCAACACAAAGGTGACATTCTACCAGGAATAATTGTATAACAAATAATATCAATGTTTATTTTGACGTGCCTGGATAGCTTGTGTCATCCACTTTGGGGTGACTCATGGTCCCTCCGAAGTGAAGAGTTACCATCTTGGCACATGACAGATATCCGTATCAGTGTCATGTTGTCTAAATATAAACTGGCCCTAATGGCCCTCTGTTCCATACAATGAGCATTTCATTTATTTCATAATAAGTATACATGATTGTGAGCAAATATCAAACAGAAAATTTCACAAAATAAAAGCAGGTAATAATTATGAAGAAAAATTGAAAGGTAAACTATACATAGACATTTATTCTTTTAAATTTTTAATTCAATTCTAATCTTGGTGGGTCTATCATTAGCTTTGCTTCATATGCAAAGAAAAGATTTATTTATTTCCTTTTTGAGTATCATTATGAACTCACAGATTATTCTAAATGGAATATATTATATTATTATCATTCTTGTGTTTAATATTTAAACTTTCTATGAAGATAATAATTTATTAATTTCTGTTGAATTATAAAGAAACTAAAAGCCTCCCACATCAAAAATAATAAAATACAAGTCATTCTTTACAATGGTGTACTAAATCTAGGTATTGATAATAATTTACCAAATGAAACATTACCTTTGATAATATTTTTGAAAGAAATTATCATTATAACTACTTAAAATAAGGACTAGGTAAAAGAGAATATCAATTAAAATATAGATAGCTCATATGAATAATAGAAAGGCATAAGAAATAATAAAGCTAGAGGCAGAAATTTATTACTTGCACAAGATAAATAATAAAGAATTCAAAATTTAATCCAATAACTGTTTTCTATGTATAAAAACAAAACATAATGAAGTGAAACAAACTAGCTCCTCTAAATCCTGCTGAACAGTCATGAAAACACAAGAAAAAACCTAACAGTGAGACAGATGACAAAAAAAGAGATGTATGCAATTTCATCTTTTCAATGATTTTAATATTTTCTTTAATTTCATTTATTTTAACTTTTTATTGATTCTTTGTGGACTTTACACTATGGTCTCAAATCAGTGGACTACTTTCAAATTTACATTTGTTATTCAAACATGTTTTAGTATTATGTATGTTGTCTGATACATTTTCCCTTCTATTTCATTTTTATTTTCATGTTGAGAAATTATCTCTTCCTATTTCTTTTTATTATTAATTGATTAATTAATTTCTTTTACATCCTGATTACTTCCCCCTCCCAGTCCTGCTTCACAGAATCCCTCCATCCCTTTCTCCTCTGAGAGGGTACCAACTACCCATATACCCCCACTCCCCAGAACATCAAATCTCTGTAGGCCTTGCTGTATTCTCTCTCACTGTGGCCAGAGAAGAACAAGACAGTCCAGTTAAAGAAATGGAATCCACAGACAGACAACAGATTAAGGACAACCCCCCCACTCTAGTTGTTAGGGGATCCATGTGAAAACTGAGCTGCACATCTGCTATATATGTGCTGGGGGCCTCAATTCAGCCCGTGTGTGCTCTTTGGTTTTGGGCTCAGTCTCTGAGCACTCCCAAGGGTCTCCACACAACTAAAGACACTTAATTTTTGACAACAAATCCAAAATTATATAATAGAAAAGAGAAAGAATCTTCAACAAATAGTGCTGGTCTAACTGGAGGTCTGCATGTAGAAGAACACAAATAGATCCATATTTAAAATAGATCCATAAGAAAAGGGGAATCATCGGAAATGTAAATAAAGTATCAAAAAAAAAATAAAATAGATCCATATTTATCACCCTGCACAAAATTCAAGTCCAAGAAGATAAAGACCTCAACAAAAAACTAGATACACTAAACCTAATAGAAGAGAAAGTAGTAAATAACCTTGAATTCACTGCTATAAGAGTCAGTTTCATGAACAGAACACCAATAGCTCAGACTCTAAGATCAACAATTGATAAATGGGACCTCATGAAACTGAAAGTCTTCTGTAAGACAAAGGACTCTGTCAACAGAACAAAACAGAAGCCTACAGATTGGGGAAAAAAATCTTTACTATTTCTTCCTATTTCATTGGTTATTGTCAGCCCAAAAATGAGCCTATCAGAGGCACTCTTCATTTCTGTTACAGTAGTTTTGATTCCTAGCTTTTAGTGTTGATATTTAGAGCTTCCATTTGTGTGATCTCAATGCTCCTGTTCTTCCATGTTGCCCTATTTTCTCCCTAGAGCCATTATCATACCACTCATAATTATTTTATATCTGTCTTATGAGTTTATTTTTAATCATTCTTCAGTTTCCTCATACTTCCTTTTCTGTATTTTAATAGGCATTATATAGTTTTCTGTTAAATGCTGAGTATGATAAATATTATTATAAATTCAAACACAAATGGGCTTTTAGTATAAAATAATGAATTTTTCTGACAATGGATTAGGTTTTACAGTTCAATGATTTTTAAATTGCTTTTCTGTTGCTGATTATTCCATGAGCAAAACCAACATATGGGTGAGAAAGTATATTTGGGCTTATGGTAAATCCTATAATTTTGTGGGGAAAATCCATAAATAGCAGTAGGAAGGAGAAGCAAGAAGCTGAGACGTCACATGTTCAACTATAAACACAAAATAAAGAATAAACTGGAAGTAGAGTGAGTCTCTAAAAGTCCTTCCTCAATGATGTACCTCCTCCAACAAGGCTCCATCTCTCAAAAGTTCCATAACCTCTCCAAATAGCCACCAGCCAGGAAGCAAATGGTCATGTACATGCACCTATAGGAGACATTTTGCATTCAAACCACTGCAGTGGTTAAAATTTCTTCTGAGTTACTGGTTTTTGTTTCCTTTAATAACTTTTGGTTTCATAGAGACTTCTTAATATATAATATCTGATAGATTCAGTTCAGTCTTTCTGTGATCCTCCTTTAGTATACAAGAGTCCTATGGGGGTTGAAAGAAGTAATATAAGGAGGTTAGCCATTCTACAATCTTGTAATTAGATATATATTTTAATAAGCATCTAGGCTGGCCTATGACTTTCATCCATGCAACTCAGTTTTCTTGCATCTCTTTCCATGACATAGGAAGTCAAGAAGTCTGGAGTTTTATGTTTTTCTTTAAGCACAAAAGCACTTCAATAGATACAGCAGGCTGGAGTCATGTCTTTCCCTTCTCCCAAAACAGGCTATAATTAAACTTAAGTTGGTTAGGCTCCAATAAAATAGTTATCCTAATTGAGTAGGAATCATCTGATCATATTTTTTTTTTGAATAATACCTTTGTATGTTTTCTTGCTGGAAGCAGGGATGAATTTTTCCCCACAGAACCTGATAAGGATCCTACAGGTAAAATGTATGAAAATTTGATGACTTTTTGTTGGAGAGATGCCTCATCAGTTAAGCACACATGTTGCTCTCGCAAAGGACCTAAGTTCTGTCTGTACAGGGTGAATCATAACTATCCTTAACTCCAATGCCAGGGAATCTGATGTCCTCTTCTGACATCAATGGGCACCAGGTATGCATCTGGTAGAAATACATGCATACATTTAGGCAAATCACTCATATGCATAAAATAAAACAAATCTAAAAAAATAATTAAAACTGAGTGTTCCTGAGATTGTTTTAAATGGTCCATATTGAGCTGAGAGCATTTAGTCATTAGTTTTCTTCAGGTTACTTTTCAGCTCCTGTTGATTATAATTATATCTTTTTTCTCTCTCTCCAATTGTAGTGCAGTGTCTTGTGCCATGAGTTCAATTCTCAGATGTATTAAAGATATATTATATATTTTCAGATTATTCAGATTTTCCTCGTTATAAAGACAAGAGTCTTTGCATAAAACACTAATTTCATTTAATTAAGGACAAAAAGGGAAATTTCACTTTCATAGTTATTATAATGTGAATATATATATATATATATATGTATATTCACAATGCAAAGATAAATGGCTATATAGATGCTTCATTTCATTTAAAATAAACAATAGTGATCTAAATCTTGGTCCTGATTTTCACTAGTATTTATAGTCTTTTAGCTAACTTGAGAGAGTTGACCTGTTTGATCTTTAATATATTAGGAAAATAACTATGTGTGAATTGTGAGGATATTTATAAAAGACATTATAGTTTATCTTGATTTATTCACCTTGGGGAGAGGTGGTTGTCGTATCATGAGGATACTCCACCACTTCCATGGTGAGGTGATAAGGAATTGAGGTTATTTCCAACCACTATTAATTTGTGTAAGTCCTAGGGACTGAATCCTACATTCATCATTCAGTTCTATGATACAGTTCCCCTTTTGACCTTATTACCTTGGTACAAACTGACTGATGGGATAAAAACTGAATGGTCCCAGAACTCAGTGCTTATAGGTAAGTAGGAACCATCTAATGAAAATTTGCAGTGCTAAAATAATACTCTCCCAAACTCAACCCACTATCCTTTTTAATGAGAAAAAAAACTTCCTTCATTCACCTCTTCCCATTCAAAATTTAAGTTCATAGTTCCCCATCAAACACTATGATCCTAATGACTGTGATTTTTATAGACGGCAGCCCAAATCTGGATCTCTTTTCTAATTTGTCACCAGCCATCCATTAATGCAGTTTATATTTTGTTTTCACAATGTGTAGATGTATTGAGTGCTTAAAAAAAAAGGACTGGTGGAAATAGCACCAGGCGAAAGCTAGCCTCCCAAGTCCTCAGGACACAGGGACTGAGGAAAAGCCTGGGACAGGAGCCTTCCGATTTCCATCTGTGGTGGGAGACATCTGCCTGGGTCACCAGGGCTCCATAACCAAATAACACCAGGAGAAGGCTAGCCTCCCAGGAGTGTGGAAAAGCTGTGAGTGGGGTTAAGACGAGCATCACATCTCAGCGGGATCCACCCAGAATCCTTGGGACACAGTGACTGAGGAAAAGCCAGTGACAAGAGCCTTCCGGTTTCCATCTGTGGCTGGGGACCTCAGCCTGTGCCGCAGTACTGGGAGAAAGCTAGACTCCTAGGAATGTAGACAAACCTGTCTGCTCAGAGGGACCCAAGTGGAATCCCAGTACACAGTGACTGAGGAGTGGTCTTCTGGTTTCTTCGGGCAGCCAGGGAGCTGATCCTGTGACACAGGGCTCCATACTCAAATAGCAGCAAGAAAGTGCTGGTATCCCAGGAGGGGCAACACACCTTTGAGCAGATGCAAGATCACCACTTCTGTTCAATATCACTGGATGAAGAGGGACCCTTGCAGAGACATCAGGACACAGGAACCAAGGGACATCTGGGGACAAGATCCTTCTGGTTTCTGTCTGCACCCCAGAGCTGACCCTGTGCCACAGCTCTCCAAACCAAATTCCTCTCAGAGAGAGCTGGTCTTCAAGGAGTATTGACACAGAGGCTTGCAAGAGGGACAAGACACAGCCAGAGAGAGAGTAAGACCAGCTAACATCAGAGTTAACCAGATGGCAAAAAGCAAGGGCAAGAACATAAGGAACAGAAACCAAGGCTACCTGGAATCATCAGAACCCAGCTCTCCCACCACAGCAAGCCCTGGATACCCCAACACATCAGAAAAGCAAGACTCAGATTTAAAATAATTTCTCATGATGACGATAGAAGATTTTAAGAAGGAAATAAATAACTCCCTTAAAGAAATACAAGAGAACACAGGTAAACAACTAGAAGCCCTTAAAGAGGAAACACAAAAATTCATTAAAGAATTACAGGAAAACACAATCAAACAGATGAAGGAAATGAACAAAATCATCTAGGAACTAAAAACAGAAATAGAAATAGTAAAGAAATCACAAAGGGAGACAACCCTGGAATTACAAAACCTAGAAAAGAGATCAGGAGTCATTGATGCAAGCATCACCAACAGAATACAAAAGATAGAAGAGAGTATCTCAGGTGTGGAAGACACCATAGAAAACATTGACACAACAGTCAAAAAAAGCAAAATGCAAAAAGCTCCTAACCCAAAACATCCATGAAAGCCATGACACAATGAGAAGACAGAACCTAAGGATAATAGGTATAGAAGAGAGTGAAGATTCCCAACTTAAAGGGCCAGTAAATACCTTCAACAAAATCATAGAAGGAAACTTCCCTAACATAAAGAAAGAGATAGAAATACATATACAAGAAGCCTACCGAACTCAAAATAGATTGGACCAGAAAAGGAATTCCTCCTGTCACATTATAGTAAAAACACCAAATACACAAAACAAAGAAAGAATACTAAAAGCAGGAAGGGAAAAACGTCAAGTAACATATAAAGGCAGACCTATCAGAATTATACCAGACTTCTCACCAGGGACTATGAAAGCTAGAAGATCCTGGGAAGAACTCATACAGGCCCTAAGAGAACAAAAATGCCAGACCATGCTGCTATACCCAGCAAAACTCTCAATTACCATAGATAGTGAAACCAAAATATTCTATGACAAAACCAAATTTACACAATATGTTTCTGAAAACCCAGTTCTACAAAGGATAATAGATGGAAAACATCAACTCAAGGAAAAAGCAAGAAAGTAATCTTTCAACAAACTCAAAGGAAGAGGTCATACAAACATAAAAATAACATTGAAAATAACAAGAAGCACCAATCATTATTCCTTAATATCTCTTAACATCAATGGACTCAATTCCCCAATAAAAAGACATAGACTGATAGAATGGATCCAAAAAGAGGAACCAGCAATTTGCTGCATTTAGGAAACACACCTCTATGATAAAGACAAACACTACCTCAGAGTAAAAGGCTGGAAAACAAATTTCAAGACAAATGGTCCCAAGAATATATATTTCATTAATTTTTCAAATAGCAAAGGAAACACAAGACAAAATAGGTCATGTAGAGTCAGAATATGTGATCTGTTCAATCTGTCATGTTAGTTAAAGATTATTTCAGGATGTTAATGTCTTGCTATTCTAAGCTTTATGTAAAAGGAGTGACAGATCCTCCAAATTATCCAATTTTGCTTGGATAATCCAAAACTGCATTATTTGACAATAAAAATAGACTTTGATCCAAAAGTCATCAAAAAAGATAAGGAAGGACACTTCATACTCATCAAAGGAAAAATCCACCAAGAAGAACTCTCAGTTCTGAACATCTATGCTCCAAATGCAAGGGCATACACATTCATAAAAGAAACTTTACTAAAGCTCAGAGGACACATTGTACCTCACACAATAATAGTAGGAGATCTCAACACCCCATTATCATCAATGGACAGATCTTGGAAACACAAACTAAACAGAGACACAGTGAAACTAACAGATGCTATGAACCAAATGGATTTAACAGATATCTTAGAACATTTCATCCTAAATCAAAAGAATATACCTTTTTCTCAGCACCTCATCATACCTTCTCAAAAATTGAACATATAGTCACATACAAAACAAACCTCAACAGATATAAGAAGATTGAAATAATCCCATGCCTCTTATCAGATCATGATGGATTAAGGCTGGTCTTCAATGGCAACAACAACAAAAGAAAGCCCACAGACAGATGGAAGCTAATCAACGCTTTACTCAATGATAACTTGGTCAAGGGAGAAAGAAAGAAATTAAAGACTTCGTAGAATTTGATGAAAATGAAAGTACAACATAGCCAAACTTACAGGACAAAAGGAAAGCAGTGTTAAGAGGAAAACCCATAGTTTTGAGTGCCTCCAAAAAGAAACAAGAGAGAGCATACACTAGCAGCTTAACAGCACACATGAAAGCTCTAGAACAAAAAGAAGCAAATAAACACAAGAGGAGTAGAAGGCAGGAAATAATCAAACTCAGGGCTGAAATCAACCAAGTAGAAACAAGAAGAATTATACAAAGAATCAACAAAACCAGGAGCTGGTTCTTTGAGAATATCAACAAGAAAGATAAACCCTTAGCCAGACTAACCAGAGGGCACAGAGACAGCAACCAAATTAACAAAATTAGAAATGAAAAGGGAGACATAACAACAAATTCTGAGGAAATTCAAAAAATCATCAGATCCTACTACAAAAGCGTATACTCAACAAAACTGGAAAATATGAATGAAATGTACAATTTTCTAGACAGATACCAAATACCAAAGTTCAGTCAGGATCAGATAAACCATCTAGACAGTCCCAAAATGCCTAAAGAAATAGAAGCAGTCGTTAAAAGTCTCCCAACCAAAAAAAGCCCAGGACCAGATGGGTTCAGTGCAGAATTCTATCAGACCTTCAAAGAAGACATAATACCAATACTCTTCAAATGATTCCACAAAATAGAAACAGAAGGAACACTATCTTCCTTCTATTAGGTCACAGTTACACTGACTCTTAAACCTCACAAAGACCCAACAAAGAAAGAAAACTTCAGACCAATTTCCCTTATGAATATCGATGCAAAAACACTCAATAAAGTTCTCGCAAACCGAATCCAAGAACACATCAAAACGATCATTCATCATGATCAAGTAGGCTTCATACCAGGGATGCAGGGATGGTTCAATACCTGGAAATCCATCAATGTAATACACTACATAAAAAAACTCAAACTAAAAAAAACACACGGTCATTTCACTGGATGCTGAAAAAGCATTTGACAAAATTCAACATTCCTTCATGATAAAAGTCTTGGATAGATAAGGAATTCAAGGCCCATACTTAAACATAGTAAAAGCAAAATACAGCAAAACAATAGCCAACATCAAACTAAATGGAGAGAAATGCGAATCATTCCCACTGGAATTAGGGACTAGACAAGACTGACCTCTCTCTCACTATATTAGACAACAAAAAGAAATCAAAGGGATACAAATTGAAAAGGAAGAAATCAAAATATGACTATTTGCAGATGATATGATCGTATACTTAAGTGACCTGCAAAACTACACCTGAGAAATGTTACATTTGATAAACAACTTCAGCAAAGTGGCCGGATATATAATTACGTCAAGTAAATCAGTAGACTTCTTATACTCGAAGGCTAAACAGACTGAGAAAGAAATTAGGGTAATGATATCCTTCACAATTTTCACAAACAATATAAAGTATCTTGGTGTGACTCTAATCAAACAAGTAAAAGATCTGTATGACAAGAACTTCAAGTCTCTGAAGAAAGAAATCGAAGAAGACCTCAGAAGATGGAAAGATCTCCCCTGCTCATGGATCGGAAGGATTAATATAGTAAAAATGGCCATCCTGCCAAAAGCAATGTACAGATTCAATGCAATCCCCATCAAAATTCCAACTCAATTCTTCATAGACTTAGAAAGAGCAATTCTCAAATTCATTTAGAATAACAAAAAACCCAGGATAGCACAAACTATTCTCCACAATAAAAGAAATTCTGGGGGAATCAGCATCCCTGATCTCAAGCTATACTACAGAGCAGTAGTGATAAAAACTGCATGGTATTGGTACAGTGACAGGCAGGTATATAAGTGGAATAGAACTGAAGACCCAGAAATGAACCTACACACTTATGGTCACTTGATCTTTGACATAGCTGCTAAAACCATCCAGTGGAAAAAAAGCAGCATTTTCAACAAATGGTGCTGGTTCAACTGGAGGTCTACATGTAGAAGAATGAAAATTGATCCATTCCTATCTCCCTGTAAAAAGCTCAAGTTCAAGTGGATCAAGAACTTCCACATAAAACCAGATACACTGAATCTAATCGAAGAGAAAGTGGGGAAAAGTCTCAAACACATGGGTACAGGGGAAAAGTTCCTGAACAGAACACCAATGGCTTATGCTCTAAGATCAAGAATCGACAAATGGGACTTCATGAAATTGCAAAGCTTCTGTAGGGCAAAGGACACTGTCAATAGAACAAAATGGCAACCAACAGATTGGGAAAAGATCTTTACCAATCCTATGTCTGATAGAGGGCTAATATCCAAATAATACAAAGAACTCAAGAAGTTAGACTCCAGAGAACCAAATAACTCTATCAAAAAATGGGGAACAGAGCTAAACAGTGAATTCTCAACTGAGGAACCCAGAAGCACTGAGAAGCACATAAAGAAATGTTCAACATCCTTAGTAATCAGGGAAATGCAAATCAAAACAACTCTGAGAGTCCACCTCACACCAGTCATAATGGCTAAGATCAAAATCTCATGTGACAGCAGATGCTGGTGAGGATATGGAGAAAGAGGAACACTTCTCCATTGTTGGTTGGATTGCAAGCTGGTACAACCACTCTTGAAATCAGTTTGGCAAACCCTCAGAAAAATGGACATAATACTACCTGAGGACCCAGCTATACTACTCCTGGGTATATACCCAGAAGATTCTCCAACATGTAATAAAGACACATGCTCCACTATGTTCATAGCAGCCACATTTAAAATAGCCAGAAGCTGGAAACAACCCAGATGTCCCTCAGCAGAGGAATGGATACAGAAAATGTGGTACACGTACACAATGGAGTACTACTCAGCTATTAAAAACAATGACTTCATGAAATTCACAGGCAAATGGATGGTACTTGAAAATATCATCCTGAGCGAGGTAACTCAGCCACAAAAGAACAAATATGGTATGTATTCACTGATAAGTGGATATTAGCCCAAAAGTTCAGAATACCCAGGTTTCACTTCACAGTAACCGTTGGATTGAGTGAGAGATCCCAGATGGAAGAGTTGGAGAAGGGACTGAAGGAGCTGAGGGAATTTGAAGCCCCATTGAGGGAGCAACAGTGCCAACTGACCTGACCCCCCTGGTGCTCCTGGAGACTGGACCACCAACCAAAGTATATACAAGGTGTGATCCATGGTTTGGACCACATATGTGGCAGAGGAGCCCTTGTTGGCCATCAGGGGTAGAAGAGGCCCTTGTGCCTGAGTGTATTTGAGGCTCCAGTATAGGGGAATGCCAAGGTGGGAAGATGGGTGTAGATGGGCGGGTGGGTGGGTGGGGGAATACCCTCATAGAGGCAGGGGAAGTGGATAGGGGGTTTCCAAGGTGGAGACCTGGAAATGGGGAAGCATTTGAAATATAAATAAAGTATCAAATATGAAAATTAGAACAAAAAGACTGGTGATGGAGCTATGTTGTTATATTGCTTGCCTAGCAAGTGTAAAGTCCTGGGTTTGATCCCCTGCAACACATGAACGAGGCTGGGTGGTGGTGTGCTATTTGCAATCCCAACACAAAGGAAGTGCAATCAGAAATTTCAGAAGTTCAAGCTCATCCTCCATTATATCTACAAGGTAGAGTTCAACTGGAGAGACATGAGATCTTGTTCCCCCAAAGAAGAAAGATTTGCTCTTTGTATTTAGATATTATCCATCTTGTTTTCTATGAACATAATACATTGTGTTAGTAGCTAGCCCATTTCACATAGCATACAATTCTGCTAGAGCCCTCACTGACCGGACTCTATTTCTCTCATTGCATGGGTGAGTATGTGACCCAAGACAGACCTATCAAATCTTTATTATTGAGAATTTGATTGTTGAGTGGATGTCAGATGACACATAGAAGTGAATGCATTGAATGTAAGAGATTAAATGTGAATAAAC
Organism: Uromys caudimaculatus; assembly: GCA_028551405.1. Taxonomy (NCBI): domain Eukaryota; kingdom Metazoa; phylum Chordata; class Mammalia; order Rodentia; family Muridae; genus Uromys; species Uromys caudimaculatus. The sequence goes on from CM052722.1 coordinate 68,411,137, forward strand.
TGGAGATTGAGAGTGTGCGAGTAACTACAGATGAGGTATTTTAAATTACTGTTTCTTTTAGTTTAGGTGTCATGCCTCCTCTATGCTTAAATGACTCTCAAGTCAATAAATTCAAATGAATAACAGGAAATTGTGCTCTCATGCCACCTGTTAGGGATATAAAATAAAAGTTGGTATCGTGGGACCATTACTATGGGATTAATAATTTTTAGTATGGGCTTAGAGAGGTGGATCAGTGATTAAGAGTACTAGCTATTCTTGCAGAGGGCCCAGGTCAGTTCAAAGATGACAGTATATGATCATCCATAACCCAAGTTGTAGTGATCCTATGCCTGCCCTCTTTTGGCTGCCTTGGATACCAGGCATGTATGTGGTGAACATACCTTCATGCAAGCAAAACACTCATATGCATAAAACAAATCTTAACTAAATCTTTAATTAGCAAAGTCTATTTTTTATGCAGTAACTACACAGATTCTCTTATTCATTTATTCAACAAATTGTTACTGGTGCTTGCTGTGTGTAAGACGTAGACAAACTACAAAAAACAAAGGCAGATAGTTTTAATAGTTTCTGCCGAATACCTGGAAACATTTCAGACTTTAGGAGTAAGGTTTATATTCATGAACATAACAAATTTTCTCAATAAACATGTAAACTTTGCTTTTGTAGCAATACCCAAATTACCTTTATTTGTAAAGCCCAAAAGTTCCTCGTCAGCAATGGGTGACATTTAAAATTTGTGTATGTTGCACTTATTTCAGCTGTGGAACACAGAAAATGTGTACAATTTAAAATAATCTCGTGCTTAAAATTGTCTCTGTTAATGTGGAAAAACTATATACTGAATTAATCAATATGGCTCCAGAAATACAAATGTAAAACTGCACAGAGAGAGACTAAACTAAAAATACAAACATAGAAGCCTCCTCTGAGCACCTTTTCTTATGAATATGCCACAGACCAAATATGAAAAGCAAAAACTTCCCCAAAGCCTCATTGTCAAATAATGCAGTTTTGGATTATCCAAGCAAAATTGATCTGTCACTCCTTTTACATAAAGCTTAGAATAGCAAGACATTAACATCGTGAAATAATCTTTAACTAACATGACAGATTGAACAGATCACATATTCTGACTCTACATGACCTATTTTGTCTTGTGTTTCCTTTGCTATTTGAAAAATTAATGAAATATAATTTCATATAGTCACCTTTCATTTTGGCCAATTCTCAGTATATTTTACATAAAGAAACTGATGAATTAGAAAACATTTATGACTATCTTTTTAAAATAATAATTTTATTTTTAAATTACTATATAATTCCATCATTTTCCCCCTTTCTTCTTCCCAACCCTCCCTTGCACCTCCTTGCTGTCTTTGAGATTAATAGCCTCTTTTTTTTTCAATTGTTACATATACAATCTGTTCATATAATATTATCTCTATGTGTACCTCCTCATTTCCTCATTTTATTTATATCAAATTAAAATGAAAAATCTCTGTTTGACTGAAAATATGTAAATCTGCAAAACTATAGAAATGTCCCTTGATAATAATTGACAGTCCATGAAATGCCCAATATGTGTCCCATTTTCTTTAGTATATAAGGTATATATTTCTTAAACTGGAGCCTTTAGCATATATGTTCATTTAATTCAATAAATTTAGTATTCTAGCAACAGTCCAATATTTCTAAATAAACTTCTAAAATCATGGCAAAATTCTTTAGCTCCTTATACTCTCTATTCTAAAAATATAAGAAATGTATTTTTTAGAATGTTTCATGTACTTCCTTATTATATGTCTATTCTTTAGAATATATTGCTATAATGATAAGATGGCATCCTGGAAATGATTCAAGAGGATTCAGGGAGGCTGTGACAAACTGAGGGTTAATAGTAATGGGAATTATCTGGTTTAACTATTTTGTATAATGAATGCATTTAACATAGTTGCAGATTTGTTTTACCTCTTCAAAAGGTGCAACATTAGCAGTCTCAGCCTTTTAAGGTTTATTCATTTTAATTTTATGTGTATGACTATTTTTTCTTTTGTACATTCACCATAGGGGTGCCAGATGCCCTGGAACTGGATTTACCAACCGTCGAGTGCTATCATGCAGGTTCTGAAAACAGAACGCAGGTCTTTTGCAAGAAAAGCCAGTGCTCTTAACTACTGAACAATCTCTTTAGCCCCCAATACCAGAATTTTAAAGCAATGAAGTTGGTAATCTACATATCCATTTCTTATCTAGTTTCAATTACTCTGTGTTACACGGCTAAACATGGAAAGCGAAAATGTCACTGAAGAAGAATGAGAAGCTCTGAATACCAGAAGACAAACACAATGTTCATTTCCTCAGCAGGATTACTACACATACCAATATGTCTTACACTATTGCTAGAGGGCTTTGATATTCGGGTCTGAAAACGCAGGACCTGATCCTTCAAGGAAGTTGTTAGAAAGGGAAATCTTAGGTTCTATGTGAGATGGATGCATTCAAGAACTCTGAGAACTCTGATCGGTCTCCAACAGTTTATTCTAACAAGTTCTCCAGGTGATTCTGATGCACACTTAGGTTTACAAATCATTGGAGAGTGGTGCATTTAATCTAACAAGCCAAATATGTAATTCTCCAAAGGTGAGCCATTTGTGAATTTTGTATTCTGTTATACTAAAGACTTTACAATTGCTTAACATTGTATAGAAAAATCAACGTCAATGTTAAACACATTGCAGAATAGGAACTTTGCAAATCTAATTTTTCCCTTTTCCTTTCCCAGCTATCTCAAAACAGATTATGTCAAATCATGTCACTGGTCCCATTAAAAACCCTCTAATGACTGCCTAACCTACTTAAACTGAAAACTGCTCCCTTCCTTGCTATTTATATCTACTTTTGGAGTACAATATATTCTGTTTACATGCTTATTGGAAATCTTTCCCTGCTAGAATGCAGGTTAATGAAAGCCATCATTTCCATGTTTTGCTCCCTTCTGACTTGAGTGTGGCTAAGCCAGTGCCTGACATAGAACTGAAACTTGGTATGTATTTGGAAAAGGAAGCAGGGAGAGAGGGGGAGACAGAGAACAAAAGAGAAGGCTTGTAGAAAGATTGGTAAACTTAAGCTACTTTCCAACTAGTACAGTAGTATTTACATAATAGTAAACTTTGTGTCTGTCTAAATATCTGAAACAGATGGTTATACTTAGAATCTTTACTTCTCAACTCTTTTCTCACTATCTGTCAGTCTCCCTAAACTAGACTATGCCTTTACCTTTCAACTAAACTGAAAACCATTTTGTCTACCATCAGCATCACATTCCCCTTATATAATAAGAAAGTTACATACATTTTTATATATTGTAACATATATAAGAAGAGATACAGATATTTTAAAGTATATACAAGACAGAGAGTAGAGAAATGGATTAGCATTTAAGAGAATGTACTACACCTCCAAAGGACTCAAGGTCAGTTCCTAACACACTTATTAGGTGATTCACAACCACTTGTAATACCAGGTCCGGGAAATCTGACAACCTCGTGTCATTCCCATACAGGTTCACACCCTTCCCTCACTCCTACACCCACACACCCACTGATACCGACACACATACTTAAAAATAAAATAAATATTTAAAATGAAAAACTGGTTGCTGGATAGCATGCTGGTGCATGCCTTTAATCCCAGCATTCAGGAGGCAGAGGAAGGCAGGCAGATCTCAGTGAGGTTAAAGCCAGCTTGGTCTATCTACATCATGAGTTCTACAATAGCCAGGGCTACATATGTAGAAAGACCCTGTCTCAAAACAACAACAAAAGAGCCAAAAGAACTAGTTGTTCTTTCTAAAAGTAAAAGACATGGGTCATTCATAAAATTGAACTTACACTTTATAAAAAAGTTGTCAAATTTTTATAGTAGGGATTATATAGACAAATTTCTGTTTGCAATACAATTAAGTTGGGTATCAATTAGAAAAAGAGGAAAAAAGACATTGATATTTCTTCAAATTAAAATCCCATTTCTAAATCACTCAGGATATAACTAAGAAATTATAATGTAAATTCTAGACTGCTTAAAAGTAAATAATGGCCGGGCAGTGGTGGCACATGCCTTTAATCCCAGCATTTGGGAGGCAGAGGCAGGAGGATTTCTGAGTTCAAGGCCAGCCTGGTCTATAGAGTGAGTTCCAGGACAGCCAGGGCTACACAGAGAAACCCTGTCTCAGAAATAAATAAATAAATAAATAAATAAATAAATAAATAAATAAATAAATAAATAGGAAAAAGAAAAAGTAAATAATGAAAATTATTTGAGATACCACAATCAAGTTTTAGCATCAATAACAATGACATATCTTTTCCCCACTGTCTAAAACTACAGTTTCCCGATCTCTATACATGTCAACTGCCTATTGCTTCTCTGTGAATAAGAGTTTGGGGAATTTTGTTGTTTAAATTTTCTAAAGCTAACTATAATTTGAGAAGATTTGACATCTGCTTGTTTTCTAATTGTTTCTCATGTAAATTTTCATGCCAAACTAGTTGGTAAGGGTTTTAAGAAGGAAGAGATCTTGCTTATTTTACTTATATACTTTTTATTTTTACGTAGCAGAAGCCGAAACACCATATGGCTCCCATCTTTGGGTTGTTTGGGCTCCAAACTGACTTTTTGTATGAGTTATAAAACCAATTCATAATTTTAATGTTTCACAATGTACTCTTATTTCGTGACAGTTTAAAATAGTGATCATGGAATAAAACTTTTTTTATTAATCATTCCATTCGTTTACATCTCAAATGATATCCCACTTCTCGGTTACCCAGCCACAAATCCTCCATCCCACATCTGCCCTGCCTCCTCTCCTTTGTCTGTATGAGGGTGCTCCCCCACCCACCTACACTCAACAGCCCCACCGCTCCAGCATACCACTACACTGGGGAATAAAACCTCCCTGGGACCAAGGGCTTCCCCTCCCATTGCTGTGAGGCAAGGCCATCCTCTGCTCCATATATATCTGGAGCCATGGATCCCTCCAGGTACACTCCTTGGTTGGTGGTCTAGACTTTGGGTGAACTGGGTGCTCAGGCCAGCCTATGTTGTTTTTCCAATGGGGTTGCAATCCCCCTCTGCTTGCTAGTCTTGTTTTATTTATCTTATAAAAGCAGATTTATAGTGTAGAAAACTAAGTGTATTTTTTTAAAATCTTCCTTGGCTATAACATCTGTACCTCTTGCTAAGCAGATCATTAGCAATGTTCAATTTCTGGATGGGTGTGACGTGTGAAGATACATTTAGCAAGAATGAAATAAGAACACAAAAAATGCAAATAGAATCCGAGTAAGCAAGATGAAATCTTTAATCAGCTAAACATGTTCCATGTTTTATAATTTCATCTGGAATACTAATAATGGACCAGCACACTTGACAGGTGGAAGCGCTTGAGGGCCATTGAGCATTGAGTTTTCCAAAAGTACAGCAATTACAGAAACACCTGTGTTAAATAACCACACACTGATTTGCTATGAAAATGTGCAGAGTGTTTAACAGCCCTCCAAAATCATGATTTGCTTTTGATAGAGTTGGTGCATTTGCAATGAGTCAATAACCGTTTATTGTCATGTAAACCATTCTACTCTATAAATTAGTTCAAACCATCACTACCTTTATTAAATACTCATGGAAATGGAGGTGCATGCAATGAAAACAGTTCTGTTACTTTTTCTTTTTTTCATCAAAAACAGGAAGAAAAAGAAGGAATAAAAGAAAGAGAAAACAAACCTAAGCCTTTCTTGTTTGTCTCATCAGATTTTGGCGCCCAAGTTTAAGAGTGAGTTTTGGTACCCTGTCTTAAAAGTGGTTGCTAGAGATCTGTTATTTTTCAAACCCAATACAACAAAAAAGTTGAAATATATTTTGGCAGCTGGGGTAGCATATGATACACACAAGAAAAAATGGACAGATCAATACTCCGCAATATTGGAAAGATAGAGTAAGTGAGGAAGGAAAAATCAGTTTTATGCCCAAAGCACATTGCAAAACCAGAGTTTACAGCACTTGATGTCAAGAACAAGAATGGTCTCTATTTGCGCCCAATTTGCTTGCCCCTAAAAAGGTACCCCACTTCTATCCCTGAAGTACAGATATCTTTGAGCTTACTTCCTAGTTAAAAGTTTTAAAACAATAATATCAAGTCCCCGGAGTTTAAGACTTTCAAAACAATGTTAAAATAACGTGAAGGCAGCTGGGGGCCGTTGGAAATAAGGTTGACTCACCAGAATATGAACTTGTCTATATCATCTGTTAAAGCAGGGTTTTGAAATCTGCAGGACAACAATGAGATTGATTTCCTTTAAGATATTAGAAAGAATATTTACTGGGACATTTCTATATCTGTCATTTAATGCAAGTTAGACTGTTTTTAGAGTGGATTAAGTCTTTTAAAATCTGCCAAAAAATTTGATTTTGGAATACTCAATCTTTTTATTTGATGACTGATTATCTCAGAATTATATTTTAACCTCTATTATAGATGAGGTCAATGAACTAAATGTAACTCCAAAGCAGTTTTAAGAAGATAAAACAAACTATAAGCAAATCAGAAAATAAATAACTAGTGTTTCAATTCCCTTTGTACTTATGGCAATGTTTTGCCTTCTAGCCTACCTTCTGTTACTGGGCAAGGGAAAATAAAAAGAGCCACTTCATGTTAAGTGAAGTATAACATAAACAGGATTAATTCTTCCACTGAGCCAGTTATCTGGATTAGAAGAGAAGACTTGATTAATAGATGTTTAACAGCTTTGTAACACTTTGTGCTTGGGAAGAATACCTCAAAACGCATAATGCTTTAACACAACCCCTCTACACACACACACACACACACACACACACACACACACAAAACTGAATAGAAGAACTTTTTCAATGTTCACACAGAAAGAAGTGACTTTTATAAAATTATTAAATGGGCCATGAATGACGCCATAAGAAATATGCAATTATACTAGGGGATTATTTTCCCAAAGTGCATGTAGAGTGTGGGTCTTCGGACTAGAGCTAGGGAGGTTTATTGGTTATCTAGTAGTACAATGATTTCTAGTACTGGAGAGCCACAAAATCCCACTGGCATACAGTACATTACTGTTTACATGTCACTAATGATTTTCTGTTTTTTTGTTTGTTTTGTTTTGATTTGGTTGAGTTCCCTCAGATGCGTAGGATTTAATTGGCTGTTGATTACTTTAAGGCAACCCAGACAAAATCTCTTTCCTTATTTCACATCTCTCATTCTTTCTTCAGGCATGTTCTTGTGGCAGTAAGAAAGGAAGAAGAAACTTACTTAAACATGTAGTTGTTCCTAAGTGTCCTTTGTTTCATTGTTGCTGGTATCAAATGAGTTCATGCCCTAAAGCTCAGGATCACCATAGAGCACCTTAAAATATAAGGTAGGGGAGTCACTCTTCTTTGCAATATGGTGACTGGTAGGTTGTTTATACCCTAGCCCCATAATTATGTACATATGGGGAACACTGATTTAATCTAAGGGATGAAAACAAAATGGACATGGATTTGTGAAAGTGATGTGTTGGTGTGGTGGAGGCACTGGAGGGAGGGAGGAAGTTCGACATGGTCATTATGCATTGTCTACAATTATAGAATTAAAAAAAGACATGTCAAAGGGTCTTTGCTACTTTTATCTACTATGGATCTAACAAGGGAGAAAACTATTACTTCATATTCAACTTTGTAACTGAAACAGAAAGAAAGAAAAATCTTACATTCTAGAGAGGTTAAGCTTCATAGTAGCCCAAGGGCTTTTGTTTATTAATTTTCTCTTCTTATATTCATCAGTCTTATATTCTGTGGCAGTCACATAGAACTCTTAAAATCTTAGCTGCAGGTTGGGGTCAAGCTCTGTCAAGTAACTCAGAGACCTGAGTGGACAGAAGCTGTCTCCACAACTGTTTGAGTATTCGTGAGGATACAGATATAAGAAAGCAACTTGATCATCCATCCATAACAAAATACATATCTTTTCTACTCACATTTTATTCGCCAAAGCATCGCCTGGCCTCAAGGAAGGAATCTGAATAATTTTCATATTATTTTTTTTATATTTTATTTGATGAAAGTCTGTTTGGTTAATTGGCCCATTTTAAATTGGATTATGTGAGTTTTGCTATTGAGTTTTGAGATGAATGGTTATTAAGATTTTTCTACCATTCTGTAGGTTGTATCATTGCTCTGGTAGTTTTGTCCTTTGTATTTCTTTCCTGTGCTACTGAAATCCTCTACAGAAAGTCTTTGGCTAGCTATGGTTGAGACTCTGAAGTGTTTGCCTCTAGGAGTTCAGAAGTTTTAAGTCTTCTGTTAGAATTTTGGACCATTTGAGGTATCTTTGTGTAAAGGAAGATGGAGGAAGCTCCATTATCCCATGCACCCTTTATTGAAGAGGATTTTCCTTCTTCTCCAGTTACATCCTTAGAGCTTCTGTCAAGTATTATTTGACTATAGATGTATACATTTAGTTGGCTATGAATGTAAAGGTTTATTTCTGAAGCCTTTAATGCAACCATGGTCTGTCCCTCTCCCTCTCCCTCTCCCTCTCCCTCTCCCTCTCCCTCTCCCTCTCCCTCTCCCTCTCCCTCTCCCTCTCCCTCTCCCTCTCC
>CM052722.1:68419917-68457535 GCA_028551405.1 Uromys caudimaculatus
TTTTTGTGTCAAGATTGCTTTGTTTTTTCAAGAATTTTTTGTGCTTTTATATAAACTTTGGGGGTTTGTTGTTGTTCATTGAAGAGTTCCATTGGTATTGTGGTCAGAATTGCATTGAGTTTTCAAATCACTTTAAGTACTACAAAGATTTTAGCAATATCACTTCCCCCAATTTGTGAAATAGAAGGCTTTTCTATATTTATTGTATTCTCTTCCATTTCTTTCATTGGTCTGCAACTTTCATTGTGCTATTGTCTAGTTGTTTAACTTACTCCTGTGTATTTAACTTTTTGTAGGCACTGGGAATAGGATTACTGACCTAATTTCTCTCCTAGAACTCTTACTGCTGTACAAACAGCCACTACTTTTGTGTATTTTATTCCACTGAGTTTCTAAATTTAGTTACTTTATTTACCAATTCTAAGAGCATGATGTTTAGCTCTTTCTATGGACAAAAATATCATCTGGGCCTTAGCAGTTCAGAACCCTGGTTGCTCTTGCAAAGGAATCTCATTGGTCTCAGTCACCCATAAGATTACTTACAACAGTCTGTAACTTCATTTCCAGGATTTCTGATATCCTCTCTGGCCTTCCTGAGTACCTTGCATACACATGGTAATGCACACTGGCAAATACTCATCCACAAATAATAAGAATGATTAAAAAACATATCATTTGAAAATCTGACTTATGCCTTTTTAATGTGAATATTTTTTTTAACGTTTTCTTTCTCTTATCTAATTGCTCTAGTCTGAAGTTCTAACACTATGTGGAAGAAAAGGCAAAAATGGACACCTATGTCTTGTTGATAATACAACTAATGTTTTAGGTTTTCCTATACTGTGAGATGTTGGCAGTAGATTTGTCATACACTGCCTTAATTATGTTGAAATACATTCCTCTTATACTCAATTTTATTCAAGTTTTCTATCATGAAGGTATGTTGAATTTAATCAAATACAGCAGTATCTACTGATATGCTAATATGATTTTTATTCTTCACTCTGTTGATGTGAGGCATTACATTTTATTGATTCACATATGTTGAATCATTCTTAAATTCCTAGAATAAATTTAATTTGATCAAGATGAGTGATGTTTTTGATGTGCTATTAGATCTTATTTGCTAAGATTTTCTTGACATATTTTAAAGCTATATTCTTCATATATACATATATATATATATATATATATATATATATATATATATATATATATATGCCTCATAAGCTAAGTTCAAAAATTTCTTCCCTTTCATTTCCTCAGAATACTCTGAGAAGAATTCTTAAAATATTTGGTAGAGATCAGGAATGAAGCTACCTGTTTCTGGCTCTTTGATGTGTGACTCTGTATTACCAAAGTAGTTTTAGTACCTTTTATTTCTTTGTTTTTAATTTTTATGTTTTCATAGTTTAATTTCAGTAGGTTATATGTATCCAGAAACTTATTCATTGAAACTAGATTTTCATAATTGCAAGAATGCCTCTTCTCATAGTCTATAATAAAATAATAATAATGTAGGTATGTATCGTTGTTTATCTTCTTCATTCTAATTTTATTTGTATCACTTCTCTTTACTTATTCAAGTTAAAATTTTTTAGGTTTTTTAAAAAAATTATTATTATTTATTTTATGTACATGAGTGTACCATAGCTGTCTTCAGACACACTGGAAAAGGGCATCAGATCCCATTACAGATAGTTGTGAGCTACCATGTGTTGCTGGGAATTGAACACAGGACCTCTGGAAGAGCAAAGCCATCTCTCTCCATCCCAAGATTTATAGATTTTAATTATGTTTTCAAAATATATTTTTTGTTTAGTTGACTTTTTATGTTATTTTAGATTTTAGGTCATTTCTTTTTATGCTTGACGATTGCTATTTATCTCTAACTAATTTGGGGTATGCTGTAAAAGGTATGTTCCTTTTATAGGTCCTTGAAATACATATATGTTAAGTCTATTTTCTCCATACTAGAATTTAGCTCTGAGGTTCCCTTGCTGATTTGTTTTGTCTTGAAGATCTAGCTATTAGTGAAAGTACTACTTTGAAATTTTCCATTATTACTGTATTGTACATTGTATTTTACTATATTCTTCATCTACCATCCTGTATAGTATTATCTGTTTTATAAAGTATTATGCTTTGTCTATAATACATATATGACATATTTTCTTATTGAATTTAAATTGATCTCTTTCTTTTTGTAGCTCTTATGTTCAAGTATGCTCTGCCTGATATAAGCATCTTTGGCATCCATTTTTATCTTTGCCCATCTTTTGGTTTCACATCTATGAATATCACAGCTGATAAAGCTATTTTCTTACAAGTAGCTTATCTTTGGGCATTGTAGTCATATCCATTCAGTAATCTAAACTTTTATTGAAGAGTTATTATATATATGTGAGGCATTATTGTTGCCATTTCATCAAATTTCTTTGATTTAAATAACATTTGTTTAATTCCTCTTCCGTTGCTCATTTTTTCTGATTTGATGATTCGTTGTTTGGCTAAGATTTCATTGTTTTCCACTTCTCCTTTGCACATCTATCTTACCAGTGGTTTGAATACTTTCATGAGTTTAGTGAACACTCCCTGGATTCTGGATACAGGATACCTGTAAATATCATTTATCAAACTAGTCTGGTATTAAAATGTCTCTATATTTGCTTTCCATGAAACATTTTTAAACAATACATCTTCATATTTTTGGAGCATAGTTTTGCTGAATATGGTTTTCTTGAGTCATAGTTATTTTCATTCAAAATTTGGAAGTTGTTCCATTTATTCATGGCCTGTAAATTTATTGTGAAAAAATGTAGGATAATGAATATAATTTCGTGTATTTATGTTGCAGTTCTTAGAATTCTCTTTTATGGTTTAGGCTAACTTGACCATCATAAGCTCTGGTGAGCCTCTTTGATAACCATTTCTATATAAGGTTTATATATGCCTCTTGATATTCTTATCTTTCTCAAATTCACAGATTTACTCAGTAATTATTTCATTGAATATATTTGGTGTACCTTTTGTATCCTCTCTTCTGCTTTGAGTAAATGTACATTTAGTGAATTTTTTATTTATTTATGCTCTGCAGTTCTTAATGGCCTATGTCTTTCTTTTTCTTTTCTTTTTTTTTTCAAATTTTATTTTATTTTATTTTATTGATACTTTATTTACATTTCCAATGTTTCCCCCTTTCTAGGTCTCCTCTTTGGAGACCACCTATCCCTTCCCCCTCCCCTATCTCTATGAGGGAATTCCACTTCCCACCCACCCGCCTGCCCACTTCCATATTCCCTCCTTGACATTCCCCTTTATTGGGGCCTCTCCTCCCCCTGATGGCCAACAAGGCCCTCCTCTGCCACATATGTGGTCCAAACCATGGGTCCCTCCATGTGTACTCTTTGGTTGGTGGTCCAGCCTCCAGGAAGACCAGGGAAAGTGGGGTCGGGCCAGTTGACACTGTTGCTCCCTCCATAGGGCTGCAAACTCCCTCAGCTCCTTCAGTCCCTTCTCCAAGTCCTTCATCTGGGACCTCACTCTCAGGTTTTGTATAACTCGAATGTATCAGACCTGTCACCAAGTTCAAATATATCTTTTTCTGCTTTATTTAATTTATTGTTGAAGTTTTTAATTTTCTTCTTTTTTTTAAGTTGTCTTAACTGAGATCCTTGTTTCCAAGATTTGTTTGAGGTTTTTCAACATATCTAATTTTTCTGAATTCCATAGAGTACAGTTTTCTTCATTTATTTATCTACTTATATCCCAAACACTGCTCCACCTCCCAGTTACACCCTCACAGAGTCCTCCCTCACCCCAACTTTTGCATCTGAGAGAGTAGGCTTCCCCCTGGGTATCCCAGACACTGGCATATCAAGTCTCTGCATGATTAGGCACATCCTCTCCCACTGAGGCCAGACAAGGCAGATCTCTTCTACATATGTGTCAGAGACCTCAGTCCAGGTCATGTATCCTCTTTGGTTGGTGGTCCAGTCTCCAAAATCTCCCAGGGATCCATGTTAGTTGACACTGTTGGATTTTCTGTGAGGTCTGAGGTTCCTATCCCCCTCAGTGCTTTCAATTCTTCCCCTTACATAATGGAATACTATTCAGCTCTTAAAAACAAGGACATCATGAATTTTGCAGGCAAGTGTATTGAACTAGAAAATATCATCCTGAGTGAGGTAACCCAAACCCAAAAGGACATGCATGGTATGTACTCACTGATAAGTGGATATTAGTCATAAAGTATAACATACACATGATATACCTCACAGTTCCAAAGAAGTTAAGCAAGACAGAAGGTCAAAACGAGAATGCTTGAATCCCATTTAGAAGGGGGAACAAAATAGGAGACATGGGAGACAGAGAGAGGGAAAGACCTGGGTGCAAGAGGGAAGGGGAGGGGAATTGGGGGGACAGGATCAGGTGTGGGAAGAGACAGGAGAGAGGACCAGAGTGCCAGGAGAATGAATGTAAATCTGCAGCTTCTGGGGGTAGGGAGCAGAGAAGACTCTCTAGGATCTCCCAGAAACCTGGGATGAGAGATGCTCCCAAGAGTTAATGCTGGTGACCTTAGCCAAGGATGTCTAACAGTAGGGGCATGGCACCTAAAGAGACCACCTCCTATACACAGGCAGGACCCACAGTGAAGGGATAAGGACACCAATCTACTCTTAAAACTTTTGATTCAAAATTTGTCCTGTCTAAAAGAAATGCATGGACAAAGAAAGAGCAGAGACTGAAGGAATAGCCAAACAATGACTGCCCCAACTTGAGACTCATCCCATGGGCACACACCAATCCTGACACTATTATGATACCCTGCTATACTAGCAGACAGGAGTCTAGCATAACTGTCCTCTGAGAGGCTCTACCCAGCAGCTGACTGAACAGATGTAGATACCCACATCCAAACATTGGCTGGATGTTGGAGACCCTTATGGTTTTTCTAATTAAATTGAATTATTTTTATTCTCCTGGATGTCATTAAGCTTTTGGTTCATCATTTAAAATTTCTTTTCTTGGGTACTTCATCAATATTAGTTTTCTTGAATATACTATAAGTATTGCGTTCTTTTGGAGGTATTGTGCTGGCTTATTTTTCCATATTTCTTATTTTCCTACATTAAGTTTTAGACATCTGATAGATTATTTACCTCTAGTATTATGACACGGATCTCCTAGCAAGTAGATTGTTCCTAAAGATTTGTCTTTATGTGCTCAGTATGTGATAGTGACTTTTGTTACACCTTGGCATGGTAGTATAGGGGTTTTTTGTTGGTTTTTTTGTTTGTTTGTTTGTTTGTTTGATTTGTTTTTATAGGTTCTTTGTCTGTAATTAATAGCTAATTCTAACTTGAGGCTATTCAAGTTTGGAGATGTTCAGTCAGCTCACAAGGTACATTAGGGGCAACAGCCGGTGTATGGGGCTCACTGTGGCATCATTTCTTCAATGAACATAGTGGCTTCAGTCAAGCAATAGAGAGTTTCTGTGGTGCTGACATAATGGGTACAATTTGCTGCTGACAATGGTTTTTAGCAGTGGCAGCCACAGCAGTGGTTGAAGACCTAAAGCCTTATCCTCAATCCAGACATAGTTGTAAGCTTAGTCAAACTATGCACAGAAGGAAGAAATGGTTAGAACTTGATTATCCCCTTGGTTTTTCTTATCCCCTTGGTTTGCTATATCTCTATCTCAACAGTAAGATGAATACCCTGGTGGCAGTGCACAGAATATAGAAGCATGGTGGCTGACTGAGGGTAGGAGGAAGTATACTTTATTCTCCAACCACTGCAACAGTGACTTTCTAGGGGTCCAGACATATTGACGCTAATGGTAACAAATCTCCATTCTCACTTTCAAAGAAGATACTGCTCTTACCTATTAAATATCACATTATAGTTAGTTAAGCAGGCAATAAACACGTTTTCCTTGACATATAAATTTTTCAAAACATTGTTTGAGTTCAGAATGCCTGAGATTTAAAACTGATGTTTCAGTGTCGTAGTCTTCTTACAAGAGACATTATGCTGTGACCTTTAAAGGAAGAAAGTATTCATATATGCACATTGAAAAACTGAAGAAAAATCATCTCAAAGAAAGAATTCTAAACTGAGAAATGTCTCAAATTATTAACCAAAACAGTTTTTCTTATTTTAAATAGCTGCTATTTTGATCAAATCTAATGTTTCCCTGCCTCTTATTTTCTCTAGAAAATATTGTTTAGTGGTTTTTTGAAAACAAGGCAAAATAAAGTAGTGCATTTTGAAAATATTAGGATGATAAAGACAAAATGGAAAGTAAAGGGATATGTGCTTCACTTTTAAAGTTAGTATTACTGCAGAAACAGTGAATAAACATAAACTGTCATGGATATATGTATACTGTGCTTGTGATTACTTGGTGCTCAGAGATAGTTTTCCAGATAAACATTTATCAGTGCTAACCTACTTATCTATGCTATATAGTCTACAAAGACAGAAATGGTAGTTTGGATGATATAAATGACCAACCCTAAACTAGTGGGTCTGCTTGGTGAGGTTGCCTGGGGGACAAATCATACATAGAATTGTTGGACAAAAAGTAGAATTTGCTTTGATAGAGCAGAGGTTTAAGATGTACAATAGTGGTATATTCACCCATTTCAGAGGAGAAAAGATGTTTCCATTTGTCAGTGTTATAAAGGCAGCAACAGTAACAGTTGGTCACTAAATTCAAAGAGACCCAGGGTCCAAAGGCCAAAGGCCCTCTATCACTCGGGTTATGTGAAATTACATCCTTTTCTAAGTGGCAGAAGAATTCCTATTTGACTAGAGTTTTAGAAGCATTAACTCTTGGAGGCTGTCTTAGTTTCTGCTCTATTGCTGTGATGAGACAACATGACCAAAGCAATGTAGGGAACCCTTTAAATAAGGGCTTGCATATAGATTCTGAGGGTTACATAATCATTCTGGTAGGGAGTGTGGCAGTATGCAAGTGGGCATGGTGCTGGAGCAGTAGTTGAGAGCTTACATTTGTATCCTGAAGTACATAGGATGGGGAGAGAGAGAGACAAACAGAAAGGAAATTGTGGGGTT
This sequence comes from Uromys caudimaculatus, assembly GCA_028551405.1. Lineage (NCBI taxonomy): Eukaryota > Metazoa > Chordata > Mammalia > Rodentia > Muridae > Uromys > Uromys caudimaculatus. The sequence continues at coordinate 68,427,001 of CM052722.1, forward strand.
TAGGAGGCTGGTCCTAGAGTGGACTTCTGAAACCTTAAAGGCCATCCCCAAGTGACACATCTCCTCCAAAGGATCCACCTTCTAATCCTTCCTAAACAGTGCACTAACTACAAACCAAACATTCAAATATAGGAATGTAAGAGGGTGTTCTCATTTTAACTGACCACAGAGGTCATTAGAATTCTTTGATTCTGTTGTTACATTGCATAGATATCTTGGTAAGAAACATATCATTGTGTGTGTCCTGAACTATAGATCTGCTTTATGAAATGGAATATCCATGGCCATGATAGAGTTAATGTGCTGTTGAACCTTCTCCTTTACTCTTCAAAGTAAGTCTGTCCATGGAATAAAGTTGCAAAGCAAGGCTCTTCAGAAGGATTGATTTTTCATAGTTCAATATCTTCAGCACATTTAGGAGAGAAGGAGAATGCCTCTCACACTGATATTTAAAGGAATGGTGGGCTTTTATGTTTTTAAAGTTGGTTTAGAGTATTCTTTGTCTGTTTGTTTAACAAACCATGCCAAGCCTTTTACCTGTTTGCTCCACCCCTTTCTGAAAAGGGAATAGGATGCATGCCTTCATTTGGTTCTTAGTGTGTCCAATTCAAATGAATGTGACCAACACTGTAGAAGTAAAACTCCACCAGAATTGTCTATTATCATTAGAATTTGATTGCACGAAGTATTCCATTCCCTTCTTGCTCCTACTTAGCTGTGATCTTTCCCTATTCTGTATTTAGAAAGGGGACACACACCCCATAGATACAGTATCTTGTCTTGACTATACTATATATAAAGTAATCACAGTACTAATCAGGCTGCTTCTGCTGTTCTTGCTCCATGCTCCATGGCTACAGCTATCAGCAGTATACAGCACGGGTGATGATGACCATATTTACTAGCCCCACCCAGAATTAAATCATACCAATTAACCTTCAGTCACACTGGACTGAAGACTAACATTCATTATTTTAATGAAAACAGTAAGAAAGGCCACTATTGAGACACTCAAAAACTATCCAATTATTCTGTTGCATGTTCTGCTTAGCAATGTACAAAAAGCACAATCAGGGTTAAAAAGACAGAATGCTTGGTATAAAAGAGAATAAAGAGGAGGTGTTCAGGGCTCCATGCTTCTCACCACTGAGCTTGCATAAAGCTTTGGCCATTCATTGCTACAAAAGAAGGTGGAGAACAGTGCTTATATCTCAAGAGGAAACTGTTTCCAGAAGACTGACAGATCACCACATAAAATGCTGGTATGACTGTCTTTAGTTTCTTTTCTTGGAGCCCATGCTATGTTTTACAGAGGTTTTGCTGTGCTCTTATTCTGCAGTGTGTTTAGAACTGAACTCAAATTCTTTAGAGGAAAAGGTTATTTTATCATTGGCACATCTGACAGACTTAATAAGCACATTTTTCTTTTATTTTTCCCCAAACCATCATTCCTGTAACATAAAATGCTCTTTACAAACATCACAAAGTTTCTTTGAAAAGTCTGCTTCATAGAAATGTCATGCTTTCTTTCATATGTGAAAATGAATCATAAAATTATGTGTATGTGTAAACAACATGCATACACACATTTAGGCTATAAAACTACAAAACAGATCTTTAGCAGAGAAAAAGATCATAAAGAAGTAGAGCTGATAATGGAAGGCATGTAATAGGACAGCAGAAGGGTGTAACTAACTGATGAAGAAAAAGAACCAGCTACAGAGAGAAATGGCACTTGGGAGGGATGGGGGGGGAGGAATGAAAACAAAGTATAATGGCACACATATATGATGTTGTCAGGGTTAAAACCAACACTTTGTTTACTAACCTTAAAACAATGGCTCTTTAAAAATCCCTCCATTCTTGAGAAATTTAAAATATGTGCTGAGCCATTACTACCATATACCAGAGACTACACTATATGCAATGGATATGACTGTGTATAAGTGTGAACCCTAGCTTTATGAGAAACTCTATGCTTTAAATCTTGGGATCAAGGACAGGGGATAGTTGTATGCATTGCCTTTCTTGTTAGGTACTTCTGTTGCAGGAATATGGAGGTATGTCAGTTTCAGTCCATAGTCATATATGGTATCCTATAGGGAGAGGTGTCAATTTCGGAGATAATAAAGAAATGGTAAGCAAACATTTTTTTCCTGGCATTTGTGACCTCCAGTACAGACATTCTCAGAACTACTGCTTTCGGATCCTTGTTCTACTTACCAGTTTTTGTCTTCTGTTCTCAGCATTCCTGTCACTGAAGAAATAACCAGAAAATCATCTAGGAACCATACAGAAATAATAAATACTTCCAACATTTGGGGCCTCTAGCCAGGACAGGACAAAGGACATTTTGGGACTATGGTCGAGGACACAAATGGATAACCCTAGCCCTAAACCGCTTGTCCCATTTATATCTTCTGTCCTAATCACTTCATTTTCTCTACTTCCTCTAGACAAGAGCAAGGCTCAGAGGAGGCTCTTCAGTATTTGTGTGAAGCCAACTTGCATGGGAACATCAGGAGATTTGGGTGCTGATTATACAGAAAAGAGACAAGTATCAAAAACCTAGGGCATGTCTAAATAATGAAACTTAGGTGGAAATACATTGTCTTGGTTTTGTTTCTCCTTTTTTAAGGCATTGTTTTAGATCTCGTTCTTTTCAATTAAACATAACAGCAAGTGCATAGACTAATTAGCAGAAGCATATAGACAATGTGCTTTGATAAATGTGATTCACTCTTACCTTTTCAGACATTGAGTCTTACTTTCTAGTGTGCAGAGAACTAGAGGAATTTTCTCAGGGTGCAGTCTCAGAGACTGTCCAAGAGTCCAGACAAGACGCAATTCTGATTGAATGCCTGAGCTGTGAGCAGTGGAGTATACATCATGACATGTTTTAACACTTCCCTATACATTTCCGGAAGACTAGTTGTCCTGGAAATAGAACATCATCTCTTTGTATCTTGAACTGTGGAGGGTGGCAATAGTGCTATGAGGTGGTGTACAGTAACTTGTCAGGTCCAAAGAAGGGATAAGAAGATGCCTTTCACCACTTTTATAAAAACTTCATTCCAAACCTTTTAAACAAATCAAATCAAGCACATTTTCCATCCCATCACAGTCTCTAACCGTGATTTCTAGTTTATAAATAATTTACATATAGTAGGAGTATTTAGAATTGTGTGGGTTTCTCAGTCATTCCTTTAAACCAAATGGCATTTGATCTCAGAGCCAACATTTTCAACAAAAGTGATTTAAAGTGATCCCTTTATGTATAGCACACAAGTTCAGGGCTCACAGCAGTAATTACTCACTACAACTGCCTTTGTATAATCCTTCCACTGGGACTTCTTTTGTGACCACTTTCAGTATAATAGGAGTGTCAATAGTAGAAATGGGATATTGCATTCAAATCCTGGTCCCTAGTCAGCCATGATTTGAGGTAAACTGCCTGACCTCTCTATGCCTGTTTCTATATTTGGAAAATGGAAATATTTATCTTCTGCATTTACAATGTAAGCTCATAAGGCATGAGTGTTTCTTTTCCCATTTTCTAATTATTTTAAATGCTACATGTTACAGGAGAAATGCTTAATATTTATTGCGCAAAGAAAATCTATCTTTTAGAGTTATTATATGGATTAAAAAATAGATGCACAGAGAGTAGAAATATCTGGCACATTGTAAACAATCAATAAATGTTAAGCCACTGTTATCATCATGATTATGCTCTTAATCTTGAGTGTAAATGAGGTTTACCCACATGCTATATTTGGAAGCTAGTTATTTATTTAATTTTTTTAAAATATCATTTTACAAGGAAATGACAGGAAAGTTCAGAACTTCCTTAGTTGTGGGCTTCTAATGATTGAAGACCCTGGGGAAGGTTCTCAAAAGATTGAGTTCCTATTGTAGGGACCCTGAAATTTATGTACAATTTACTATTTATCCCTATATCCATCTTCTTTCCTTTTCTTGAAATGAAAATAGAAACTTTAAATATAGGACTAGGAAAGCACTTCATCGATAGAGTACTTGCCTAGCGTTATCAAGGCACTGGGCTTTATTCCTAATCTCACCAAAAACTTGTATTAAACAATATGATAGACAATAGATATATGTAATACAGGTATGCTGCCAAATCTTCACATATTTTTAAAAAGGCAATGGATAAAATTCATATATTATCAAGTCTTGGTGCTTTAATATATCTTAACTAGTCATTTGACTGTGACTATATATAAAATCTGCATTTCTCAGACTTCTTGGTCTATGTACATTTATGTATATGTATCTATGTATGTGTGGACAAGTAAATGAATATATACATAAGAAATACTTTTAAAAAAGCTTACTCTATATTTTATCTCAGTATTTCACTGAAGAATTATTTTATGTTACTAATGATAATTTACAATATGCACCTATTTCAAAATTGAACTTCTTCCAGAGAATTGCATTAGTTAGCAAGAACAAAGGATGTAGATTTCAGCTTGAGTTCAAAGAAAATCTCAAGAAAGATGTTGAAGCTACATTAAGTAAAATTTTTTGAGAGTTAAATGCATCCACTATTATTACTTAGAGATTACATTGATTAAAACTAATTTTAATTCCATATTATTGAGAGAAGAAACACATTAAAATTAATTTTAATTCCTGCTTATTCCCTGGTTGTATTAGTTCCTGTCCAGTATAAGCTTTCAAAAATATGCATTATATGTGAATTTGGCCGTTTACTGAGGATATATTATATGTTAGAAATGGTGCTAGATGCTTTATAGCATAGTATTATAAAGAATCCTTTCAGCAATATTTAGAGGGATCTAATATTGCCATGTCCATCTAAAGCACTGTGGGAGATACAAAGATTCATGAGACTCATATTGGTTGCTTTAAAAACTTGTAACAAGTGCCTCTTGGGGCTATTGTAAGGTTTGAGAAGATGTATGCAATGTAACACATTATCAGATCAGGGAGATAATACATTTTCAATGAATCCCATCAGTAACACTGATCAGGATGAAGGTGATGGTAATGATGATTGATTTATGGTGTAGATGACAAACACAATGGCATGATGTAGTAGAGAAATAACCATGCCAGGTAAGATAAAGCCACTTCATCCTGTCTGAGTACCTAGAGATTCCAGCTGAGGCAATGGATTTATTGAGTTGTTATCTGATTCTTTTTCTTTAAAGAGCAGTTATATTCTTGACATTAGGAGAAATATCCAAGGTCAGGGCAGTCAACCATAGACACAACAGGAAAAGGTGATTTTTATGCTTGTAAATTGTTTGATGACCCTGAGAAATGTTCCTCCCTCTTTCAAATGAAGAGCAAAATAAAATTTAAAAATTTCAATTATTTTTTCAGCATTACAGTTTACATAATGACTATATTTCCCTTGTTTGATTTTAACAAGGTGGGCATTTGGAAGTAAAATTAATTATAAAGAAATAAACATTTATTATGATACCAGACACTCTAGGTACTGCTTAATTAAAGATTAATTTTTTAAAAATTAGCATATGACACCTTGTGGTTTTTCAGAGAAAAGATAAGGTGCAAGGTTAAGAGGAGAGGGACTAAATCTTGATGTTCAGACATTTTCTTAGAAAGAAGGTGACCCAGTGAACTTGAGTTAGTAATTTAGCATCTCAGAGATTCAATTTCCATTTTTTTTAAAAAAAGTGTAATTTATAATAGCAATATTGCATATTTACATTTCACTCTATGGTGTGCAAAGGTATATTCTTTTCTTTTGATCCTTACACCAACACTGAATAGAGTTATGCAGGCCTTATTATATTTATTTGGCAAATGAGAAAAGCTAATTTCAGAAAGATGAAATGACTTGTAAAAGTAACTAATGAATGAGTTTAAAAATTTTTACAATCTATGTTTCTATTCTCCATAGAATGTTTTTTGTATTACTTGAAGCAGAATATCAGTGATGCTTAATTTTGCTGTTAAAAAATTAATTTCATTTTACGTATATGACTGTTCTGCCTACATACATGTCTGTGTATCATAAACAGCTTGGTGTCCACAGAGGCCAGAAGAAGGCATCACATCTCCTGGGACTGGAGTTACAGATGACAGTGAGCTACCATGTGGAAACTGGTAATCAAATCAAGGTCCCCTGAAAGAGAATACACTAATCTTAACTGTTGAGCCATCTCTCTAGCTCCCCATTTTTGTTTTTAAGAATGTTAAGAAGGATCATGTTAAGTGCATAGGCATACCTGAAACATTTAAGTTCTCCAAGATGCACAGACCTGAGTTCCATGTCCAGTTCTCTCATCAAGTGTGTGATATTCAGCAAGGAACATTCCTTCTCTGAGTCTTTCCCCTTTGTCCATAAAATAAATACATAATTAATTTTTCCAAAGCTTTCTGCAGAGTATTCTTTAGCATCATCTCTATAAGTAAAGAATCCCAAGGAGAGAAAATGTACATTGCTTTGCTCAACACTACATAGTATGTGATAGAGACAAGCTGGTTTGCTTGCTGAATGGTCTAACTTTGCATTGCAAAGGCTAATTATCTAGAGTTCAAAAGTGTAACCAAGTGAATGAATCTATTTCTAATGTGCCACCATGCTTCCTTGGTGTAACAACAGGTGAAGAACAGAAATTTCCTACTGCCCTACAATTTACAATAATCCCCATTCTAGGAAACCCTTTATTAAGAAATGACAAGGATGATGGACATCTGCAATCACTCCACAGAGCAGTGCTCCTCACCAAACTTTTCCTAAGGGCCATATGAAAGTATCTGAAAAGGAGAGTGTTTATGACTCTTCATTTTCATAGACCAAGTACTTTATTCCCAACCTCAGAATTAGCTCTGATAGAGCTGTAAGTGCATGTTATTGAATAGCCAACTTGTTTTCATTTATGTTTTCTATGACAGGATATGATGAGTCTAAGATTCGTGAATTTTCCTCATAATACAAGGTTGGCTTGAAATCTTAATTCTTTTGTGTTTACTTCACAGGGATTTGCCAATGTGACTCACCAAAGGTAAACTTTTGAAGGAGGTGAGTATTTCATTAGATGGTTATTTCAACATATGCATTCTCTATACCTAAAAGGCCATCCATTGATGACACCTGCTCCCAATTTTTCCACTGCTAATTCCTCATCATTCTTTATACCTTAGTACAGAGAGGTCCCTATGGGTTTATGACAGTTCTAGCTATAAGTAGAAGTCTCTTTGTTTTGACTTTTGATCTTGTGGGTTGTTTTGTTTGTTTTTTCCACCAGCACCAGTGATTCTGCTTCTTGGAAATGTAGCATTGTATTTTGTCTACTTGGAGTTAGTGTTGATAGGGCTATCAATGAAGCTTTTTTCTTTTCTCTAACCAAATAACAGGAATGTGATCTGCAATAGACTATACAGACACTCATTCTCAGTGAGATGTACCCTTAGTAGCACTGCAGCAGCAGAAAATTGATCCAATTTCTTAGAAGATCCTATCCTTTATCCTTTATGTGTAAAGTCCCTCTGCTTCTTACTTTTCAGACCTCTGGTTTACAGGGAATTTTCCTTATTCTTTAAATTCTTTGTTAGCTTTTGTTAAACTAAGATTGGTTGCTTGTAAGCAACCAGCATTATCACACATCTTTGCTTGATTTGTATTCTCATGGTATATCTATATCTATATCTATATCTATATATCATATATTTATATATATTTATACCATATATATATATATATATATATATATATATATATATATATAAATTCATTTCCTTAATAGAGCTTGGTATATTTAATGAATCTACATTTTGGTAGAATCTGGTTAAAGTTAATTGCCTTCAGTGGATGATAAGCTCTAAGAAAGGAAATGGATAACTCCAATTCTCAGGATAGTGTTAGGGACTTTTGAGAAGCTGAGTACAACTGTGGCTTATTTGAAGAATAAATGAATGCTATTTTAGCTTTCTACAGAATTACGTTTTTTCAAGTCTACTTTTTTCATTTTATTTTGTATTAATTATTTTATTTACTTACATTCCAGTCATTGCCCCTCTTCCTTTTTCCTCTCCCAGTTCCTCACCCTGTTCCCCCTCCCGCTTGCTTCCATGAGGGTGCTCCACCCCCCTCCAGGAATTCTTTGTCCCTGGGGCCTGAAATCTCAAGGACTAGGTGCATCTTCTCCCAAGCCTACTTTTAAATGACCGTTCTTAAATGCTTTAGCCTCCCTTCTAGCCCACCACCACCAGAGGTAGTGGAAAAGAAAGAATATAGGGGAAGTGGACCTGTTTAGAAATGGTTCTTTGGAGCCAATCCCATTTACATTGTTTGGAAATCAGCACTTCAGTTCACAGACCAGCAGCAGCAGCTTGATCCACTCACAAACACTTCACAGATACACCAGCAGTCCATTTCAGTAGTGTAGGATAGAAGCATCTGGTGACATGACCTAGCAGGAACAGCCAGGCCTCAGCCTAATCTGCACAAGTCAGTAGGAGGGATTCAGTCCAGCAGGAACACCAGGACCATTTAGAAGTGAAGGTAAAGATGTGAGACCAAAAGCATTTAGCTATGCAAGCAACCCAAGCTAAGCCAAGCCAAGCCTCAAGCTCCTCTCACAGTCCCTTGTGTCTTATTTATACTACCTATAATCATCACATGTCCTCCATGGGTCTTGCCTCACCATATGTCTTGCCTCAGCACTTATGTCTGTCTTAGCTGACACCACTTTGCCTATTGGCCTGAGTTCAAGGAAGCTGCAAGAAACTTCAACATCCTACCAGAAGGTTTTTTGGGGCATTTCTCTCTATGGAGTCCCAACAAATGAAGCTCAACTATGCAGTGTAAGGCAGACCAATACATGTGTGTCATTAGTGAAGAATCCTTCATTACATGTCCTCTCACTTGCTTGCTTTAGCAGAACATCCTTTCTCCTGTGTCTGCTTCAGCCAAAAATTCCTTCATGAGTCTGTCTCAGCCTTTTATCTGTATCCACTTCAGCGAAACATTTCTTCACGTTTTTGCCCCAGTAAAACACCATCCAACACAACTGACTTTCCAAAGAACCCTTAAGTTTCCACTTCAGGTTTCTTTTGTTTTCTGTTCTTTGCTGGTTTTGGCATTCCTACTATCTTACACCAACAATATTTTATTTCTGAAGATCTCATGCTATGACTCTTTCCAATTCTTCATCTCTTGCTTTCTGTCAGTTACTTATCTTCTTTCTCTCTCTTACTGTTCTTCATATGTCCCCTTTTGGAGTCCTCAGTAACAATGGCATTTTTATAATTGAGCTTCTCTTTTGTAATAACAATCTATCTTTGACTCACTTTAGTAAAAAAAAAAAAAAAAAAAAATACAAGACCTTTCATGATTTGAAGGCTAGCCTCTGTCTCCATGGCCTCTCTTGTTCCTATTTGTTTTCTTGAGTCAGGGCATGTAACAATCTTAAAGTTCCTGAGTGCACAGGACATTTTGCATTTACCAGCCCATTTGAGTAAACTGGCATCATGATCTCTGGTGACCTTTCTCTCTCACACTCTTCTCACCCTGGAGTTCCATCTTCTATGGTCTCTTCTCATCACAATGCCCACAGTTATTGAAGCCTGCTCTGGGTTAACTGGCTTTTCTTTGTGTTCCTGAAAGCTCTTTGTGCACAGCTCTATTCTGACATTTGTTACTTATTTATTTTTCTGCTTCTATTTTCTATTGCTTTACCTACTCCCTTCAAACTGGAACCACAACTGTCACTTGTAAATCCCCATAAACCAGCATGATACCTGAAATATAGCAAGTGCTCGTCGGTGTTAAAAATGATTTTGATGTTGATTCATTCTGTTAGTTGAAGTCTCTCTGCTGCCATTTTAGTGTCCTACTTATAGCCCTCTTTCATACTATTTATCAGTTTCAACTTTTCATTACAGAAGCCAAGATACTTATTGTACTATAATTGTTATTCTGTCTTCACACAAATATACATATTTGGCAGCATAGGACATCATTGTATAAGAATAACTTCTAAACACACAATTTCAAATTGTTTCAAAAGGAAAAGAGAGAATGGGAATCCTTTCATGCTGTTTCTTAAATTTTGCTCCATGGACAACTATACCATCATCCTAAATAAGATCAACTATGGTTAAAATTAATTTGGGGAATTATTAAGGTATTTAGTACGAAGTGAACATTGTAACCAGTTTATAATGCTAGATTCATTTTGTAATAGTACTGATTCAATGTATAGAATGAAACCCAAGTTTAAAATTAGATATTTTTATTAAAATGTAATGTGATCAAAGACTAACAAGTAAAAGTTAAAGACTACTTAGGCATATTTATATAATAAATCATAAATGAATAGGATTTTATGTTAAATATACAGTTCAGTGTAATGGAAAATTAAGTTTATTAGAAGAATGTCAGATGAATCAGTAAATTGACAAAAAACTTATGCAAAGGCTAGAAAAATGGCTCAGTGTTTAAGAGCAATGGTTGTTCTTCCAGAGGACTGGAGTTCAATCCCCAGCACCTACATAGCAGTTCAAAAGTGTCAATAAATACAGTTCTAGAAGATCTAAAAGACTCGTAAGGCTTCTGTGGGCACTAAGCATTCATGTGTACATGAAGACAAAACATTTATACAGATAAAATAAGTGAATAAAGAAATAAAATTAAAATGATGTATATTTAATGCTTTTTTAGAAGTATACAGGACCTAGTATAATTGTTTCTAACACTTTGGGTGGTGACATAATTTTCAAACTCTATTTGAAAAAAGAAACTCTTTTGAAAGTGCTATATCCTGAGCCCTAATTTTCCTATCATCTTAATTTAACCACATGTGTTCATAGAGGTAGAGGAGGCACTTTTCCCATGGCATCCTGAGTAATAACACTACTGTTTTCCCCACTCCTATCACTAAGAACACCTTTAATTCCACATTGCCATATAGCACCAAATTCTATTATCAGATCTTACGTTGATGTGAATGAGTTAGGAAGACAAGTAGAGCTAAGCTTGAACCCTCTTTGCTTCTCATTTGGGATACCTTTTATAGCCTGAGACTCATTTATTTCATCTCTGTATTAAAAGGATTTTTCTTAGGGCATATGAAGCAGATATTACATTTTTTTGGCCTTTAATATGTACAAAATAAAACATTTTTTACTATTATTTTTACTTATTAAAATATTATGCTGCTGTGAAATATCTGTTAATATTCAAATAGTCTTGAGAATGAGACATGGCATTATCAACAAGTGTTACTGTTGTTTATGTAAAGGAGGCAGATATTTGAGCACAGGTCCAGCATGTTTTAGCCAGTGGACACTTGAAGCCAGGACAGAACAACTGGATATTAGGCAAGATGGGGAGCAACAGGCCCCATCTGCTTTAGTTACAGAACCCTAAGGTACAATGATCTGGGTGAGAATACTCTCCATAGGCTCATATGTTTAAATTTATTGTTCCCAGTTGGTAGAACTGTCTGGGAAGGATTAAGAGATATGGTCTTGTTGGAGGAGGCATATCTCAGGAGCTGGGCTTTCAGGTTTCAAAAGTTCAAAATATTCCTAGATAGCTCTCTCTTCGTTGTGGTGGTTGTCTCAAAATATAAGTTCTCAGCTACTACTCCAGCACCTTGTTTATTTGACTGCTGCCATGCTTACCGCCATGTTTGTCATGGACTCACCCTTTGAAACTCTAAGCCCCAATAAACTCTTTTTTAAGTTGCCTTAGTCATGATGTCTCTTCACGTCAATAGAAAAGTAACTATGACATAGGAAAAACAGATTGCAGACCAATATCTATAAGAACTCAGTTTATATATAGGCAATTGTTAGGTGAATATTGGCCCAGAACAGAGAAACAGATAAGAAAGAAGCAAAAGAAAGAATCATAGAGAAATATCAGTGGAAATTACCTACCATTTCTATAACAAAATTAAATCACCAGAAGAGATTTAATCCATGTGTTACAATTTATGCTTAATTGCCAAAAATAAATTATATATTATATTTTAGACAAAATGAGTTTGATAGCTTTTAGTTAATAATTTGGCAATATCTTTTTTTCTTTCCCTCCCCAGCACAGATAATACTTCACTCTTTCTAACCTTTATAATATTTTTTAAGTTCTCATAATATCTTTATTTTTACATTTTAAATGATATATACCTGATTTACAAATCGTATTACAACTCCCCTCTCACCCAAATTGCTTTGACAAGTGGAAATTTGAATGGCAAAAGACTTTTAACAGAAATTCCCTTTTTTTTTTAGAAATGCTCTATAATAATACAGGGATTGTACATTTTCTAAATAAGAAATGCAGCAACACAGGCAAGGTTAGATTGCCCTTATCCTATGCAGCTGAACAGAGTTTCAATTTTTTTGAATAGTATCAGATAAGTACTCTATAAAGGCACTACAGCAGTTCATTCTGTGGCTGTATTTTCCCAAATGTGTAACTACACACAGTGTACAACAAGTTGGAAAAATGAAACTGCATTTAAAAAAAAGTTCTGCGGTCGAATTTCCATAGTCTTTGGACCTGATATCACCACCTGGAGCATTCAAATAGGTAATAAATCTATTTGAGCAAAGGCATAGCAAATGCCTCTGTACAGAGAAAAGGGCTCTATAAGGCAGCCCACAGGACTGCAGGCCATTCTCATGTAGCAAAATCCCACTTAAAACAAATCTCCCCTTTCTCCTGGGATTGCTTGTAATCCTGGGATTAGGTGGATCAGTACTGGCAGTGGTTGCTCTTTGCTCAGAGAATTTGCTCAAGTTGTATGGGGCTCATTCCTTTTTTTTTTCCTTCAAATTTCCAAACCTAGTCTGAAGAACATTTTACTTAATAATGAATTTCTCAAGGTGGTCTTTGATCCATGATTCTACATTATTCTCCAAGGCCAAATCTTATCCTCAAAAGCCTAATTTCATCAGTTTTGGATGAATCATGAAAACAAATGGTGACTGTAGTCTCTATCTTCCTAATAGAGTGTGTGCGAGACAAGACATATTTTACATTGTGTCACCCTTCTCTACCTTAGTACCCTGTGATATCATTAAGCACTAGTTAAATGTTTGTAACATAACTACATGACATACTGTACTAATGTGTATATCTACCATTAATAGCACACTTGATTGCTACTGTACAGAATTAGTTTAAAACAGGGTAATATCTATGAACACCTTTAAACTTTAGTCAAGATTTACATGTTGCATTAATCTGAAAAGAGCTTGACAACCTTTCATCTTTTTTTCAAATTTCATTTGTGAAAAATACAGAAAAATGAGAAAATTCTACATTTTTTACTTGTAGGTGCTTGAAATATTAAGAGTAAAGCAGAAACCTATAGTATTTCCCCAAAAGGCTTCCTGACTTTCAACTCACCTTGCTTTCCTTACTGCTATACCATTGCTATACTGATCTCTGACAGGGTCTAGCAATGTGAATTTTACTTATGTTGGGCAACCAAGATGTCTTTTCCTTGCACGAGTCTAGTGAACATATAAATATAGAGATTACAAAGTATTGTAATGGGAATTTCTCCAACGTAACTATAAATATAGTACATTAAGTAGATATAATGCTATGCATTTTTCATAAATTCAAACGATTTGAGAGTCAGGAAGATTTGAATTATAAATGTCACTTTTTTTTGTTTCCATTTGAAAACCTCCATGATATCTACAACATTTAACTCTCATCCCTTGCCTCTAAGAAAGACTAGGAGGAAGATATTAAAAAGGATTTTGCTCTACCTTCTCAGATCATTACTTTATTTTCCAGAAGTGTATCCTATTCCAGGAAGACAGATATGTCCCATTGATCTTAGAAATATGTTGTTCCATGGCTGCAATTTCTTTCTCTGAAATCATCTTCTGGTATTTTAAATTTATTACCAATTGGCTGCTGCAGTGTGGTTTTCAGTTGCTGAAAATTTAGAGTCCATTACAAAAGTGAAGCTTGGAGTAATTTCCTGGACTATGTTGGATGCCAAAGTCCTCTCACACTGATCTTTTGTCACTCTTTTGGCCGCCAGTCTCAATGGGCAGATCAGTCTTTGTATTTGTGTGGATCTGCTAGAAAGAATGCTTTCCACAGGCCGCCTTTGTCAAGATCGTAATCTTCTATTTTGTAAGAAAGAAACCTGAAGCAGAAATATTAAAACGCATTTGGAAAACAAAACCCACACCAGAAATCTGAATTCAGTCTGTTGAATGGCTTCATTTTCACCTATCCCTCCTGGCATGGTCACTGCTGCTCTTTGTCATGGGTGTCTGCGTCGCGGAAGTCAATATTCACATTCATTCTTCTGAAGTAAATGATTGATTTTTCTATATACAATCATAGAACTGGTAGACTAGGCCAAAGAGGAAATAACCTTTAAGGGACAAAAGCTCAGGAGACCTTCTCCTACAAAATGGAACAGTGTAGCAACAGAAGCCTAAGAAAAGGTCTATTTCTGGTGATGTTTCTTAGGAACACTTCAACTAGCAACTCTTAGTTGTCTCACTAGCATTTGATTGTAATTAGGCAGAGTTTCAAAGACATTTGGAAGAAAGGTTCCTAAGTTATCCTTGGCCAGAGACACTGATGTTCTTGCATTATGCATGGATCAGGCATTCAGAGTTTGGTGGGCTTAGGTTAAAGTTAAGTCTCAGTGTCCATCACAAACATGCTCACTGAAAGCAAAGTAAGAACTCACAGGACTTAGATCAGGATGTAAACTAGATGCTGTCAGTGACTTTTAGGTTGTCATCAGTACACACATTTTGAATACCCTCTTACTATTTTCGATGGATGTTCTGTAACTGTTTTCCTTGCCCTAAATTGGATACTGAAATAAACAGAGTCCCATACCTCTGAAAAATAAGTGAGGATGCTTACATTTCTTGTATTCTGTATTTTTATTAGAGCAAAACATTTGAAAAAAATCAATTTCTTCTCCACCTGCCTATCAAGGGCTAGATTAAGGATTTATAAGAATTGAAGACAGCACTTTCGAAGCATAGAGCACTCCCTGACTGCTACTCTCCCTTCATTTCATCCAGAGCAAAGCTGGAATACTGATTTTGAGGTGGGGAGGGGCAGTTCAGTTCTGGTGAAAGAAATGTACTTTTAAATGTTTCCCTTTGAAAAGTGAATGTGATTATGATTATTGTACAAGTGCACTTGTCATTACTGGCATATTTAGGTTTCAGCACATAATGCACAATTTTGATTTAGAAACTTAAATAGTTTCTTTTTTAAGAGCTTTCCATTTCACCTTTAAGCTTGTGTTATGTAAGCGTAATGGACTCACTCAGCTTCGTTTTGGAGAGATCCACCAGGTGAATAGCAGTAAGCTCATGAGCTTTGAAGGACTTATTTTGCCAGACTGCACCTCCTGCTTACTGTTTAGTGTTGTGCTACTCTGTATGCACTGATTGTCCCACCACAAAACTCTGATAATATGTATTACAGAATGAAAATGTCTTTTAACTCTGTCCTCCCTATTCCTTTTTGCACAAATACAGTAAGTTGTGTTTTTAACTAAGCTGATGCTTGAATTAAACTGACAGATTCAAATGCCTGAAATTTAGAATTGTATTTACAAATTTCATCTATAGCATATCAGCATCAAGATGTCACAGACAGTAAGTCATAGCAAGGGGAGGCTTCGATGTGTTTGCAACTCCTAGTTCATGCCATTGTTGTGTTATCTAACATTGCACAGAGCAGTGGGGCTGATCGGCTCGGTGAAACAAATTCAGTGCTTAAATATTCCTTCAAACTAGAGATTGACTCTGGCACATCAGGGGCATAAAGCATATCTTTAGAGAAATGTGTGAAGTTTTCAAAAGAGAAAAGGCAAAATGCTAGAGACAATTGAACCAGAATCCACTTTAGCATAAAAATACATACAATAGGCTATGCTTTGAAAACTCAAATACCAAAGTCTTTGTTTACTTAAAAATATTAATAAGATGTCTTCTTTTGTTTTTCTGAAGGAACAAAAATGAATATGGTTGTTCAGTTTTGATTCTCTCATGGTTCTCAGGTTTCTGAATATCTTTACCAGATATTTGAAACCAAAATGCTTCCAAATGTACATATTTTTCTTAGAATTTTATTTATCTAGGATACATAAACTCTGCAAATGCATTGTGCATTATTTTTCAAAATAATATTAAAATTTGCTTATGCTATTATTTGGGGTGCCTACCAGAGATGACCACTCAGTAATAGTTTATAGGCAATTGAAAGTCTTTATTCTAGCCATCTAGCTCAACACTCAGGTGTTTGGGCACCCAAACATTTAGAGCAAGAAGCTTTTAAAGGCAAACCTACATGCTGGTATCTGGCTTTTCAGCTTCAGGGCAAGGTTTTTGCATAATCAGGCAGTTTAACAAAAACTAACTGATTAGCTTGAGGGGGAAGTTTGGACAAACAGGCAGTTTAACAGAAGCTAAGATACACAGTTATCTGGAGGGGTTCTCCACAAGCAGGCAGTTTAACAGAAGCTACTACAAGCAGTTAGTTGGAGGGGAAGGCTTTGTAAAAGCAAGATGTTTAACGGAAGCTAAGATAAGCAGTTATCTGGAAAGGGCTCTGCAGAAGCAGACAGCTTAATTTTTCCTTATTGCCAAAGAGTATTGTATAATGTAGATATACCACATTTTCTTATCAATTCATTACTTGAAGGGCATTTACATTGTTTATATGTCTTAGCTATTGTGAATAGAGCAGCAATAAATGTAGATGAACAAGGATCTGTAAGACATGATTAAAACTCCTTTGGACATATACCAAGGAGTGATATACTGGGATCATATCATCGATCCACTTTAGCTTTTTCAGAATTCTCCACAGTGATTGACAGAGTAGCTGGGCCAGTTGACAATCTCAACAACAGTGAATGAGTGTTTTCCCTTTACAACAGTCTCAGCAGCATTTGTAATGAATTGTTTTCTTGATCTTAGCCATTCTGGGTGTAAAGAAATCTCAAACCATTTTGGGAACCACCCACAATGAGATAGGCCTTCCCTCATCAATAAATAATTAAGAAAACACACCCACAGACTTGCCTACAGCATGATCTTATGGAGGCATTTTTTCAAGTGAGGTTCTTTCCTCTCAGATGAAGCTAGCCTGTGTCAACTTGGCATAAGACTATCTAGCACAAATGTTGAACATTTAAAAACAATTCTTAGCCATTTTATTTCTTCTTTTAAAAAAATCTTTGTTCAAATCCATAACTAATTATTGACATTTTAAAATTCTTTGGTATTTGAGTTTTTAATATAACCTGTATATTAATCCTTTATTAGTTGTATTGTTGACAAAAATTATCTCCCATTTTGTGGCTTTCTTCTTCGCTTGTTATTTTTTTTGCTATAAAAAGGGCGTTTGAGTTTTCTGTTATCCCATTTCTCAATTGTTGCTTCTGACCTGAGCAAATGGAGTCCTATTCAGAAAGTCCTTCCCTAAACCTACATCTTGTAGA
This sequence comes from Uromys caudimaculatus, assembly GCA_028551405.1. Classification (NCBI taxonomy): domain Eukaryota; kingdom Metazoa; phylum Chordata; class Mammalia; order Rodentia; family Muridae; genus Uromys; species Uromys caudimaculatus. Next base: position 68,444,487 of record CM052722.1, read on the forward strand.
GTACAGGCTTTACTTTCTTTTTGCATTTTCTAAGTTTTTGGTTTGACATTGAGGTATTTGATACTTTTTGAGTTCCTTTTTTTGTGTAGGGTGATATATCTGAGTCTAATTTCATTCTTTTGCATGTGAGTTTTTCCATTGGTTTGATGTTTCTTCCAACCTTTTTTTTTTTATCTTCTTCTGTCCAGGAAGAGGAGAGAGAGACAGAGAGAGAGAGAGAGAGAGACAGACAGACACAGACACAGACACAGACACAGACAGACACAGACGCAGATGCAGACACAGAAAAAAATGTTAAAATGTAGGTAATAGTTACACGGAAAATTATTCAACTTCCTTTTCTTCCAACTTAAGTGTTCTTGACTGGCAATAGTTTAAAGGTCATAAAAACAAAACCAAGTAGAAAAAAAGGCAAGTTCCCATTACCCAGGAGACTAGCTCATTTAATTGAGATCTTATGTCTAAAACAAAAGCCTGCTGTACAAAGCACTGAAGGGAGAATAAAATCTTTAAAATATAAGAAAACAAGAATTTAGGAAAATATTCAATGTTGAGAGATAGAGCATACATAGAGAGGGGAGATAATAGAAAATTGGGTGAGAAGTGGAAGAAAGAATAAAAACAGGAGATGCGAACAGGAGCAATGAAGGGAATGTCATAGAACTAAAAAATATTTATCTGATTTTAAATGGTCAGTAACACTTGCATCAATACCATTACTGTTAAGTTTGAGTGCTTCCATGGAACATAGAAAACAAATTATGCACATAATATTTGAGATAAAAATGAAAAGACAGAAGTTGACAATTTGTTGCCAGTTAAATAGCACTATATAGTCTTGTGGGCAGAGAACTCCAGTATGCCTAACCTTTCAGAATATCGTGGTTTGGCAACTTCTGGATTAATAAGACACGTTCATCTTGTGTGTTTAAGTAACATGAATGTGTTTGCCAAAATGAAATGCCAATTTTTATACATTTAAATAAAATGAAATCTTAAACCTATCATTCAAATATATAGAGATTCTTCTGATATATTCCTTAAAGTTCATAGTTCACAGTTCCTAGCAACGGTATACCGTGCCAGCAACTCCAGACTATATAAAGTTTGGCCAGACTTGCTGTCTTCGTTAGGATTTATTCCTGTGAAGAAATACCATGACCAAGGCAATTTTTATAAAAGAAAACATTGAAATGGGGCTGGCTTATGTTTTCAAAGGTTTAGTCCAGTATCATCATGGCAGGAAGTATGGCATTGTGTAGGTAGACATGTGCTAGAGGAGCCAAGAGTTCTACATCTCGATCCAAAGGCAGCAGAATGAGACTGTAACTGGGGGCAGCTTGAGCATATGTAAGTCCTAAAATTCCATGTTTACAGTGACACACTTCCTCCAACAAGGCCACACCTACTCCAACAAGGCCATCCCTCCTAATAGTGTCACTCCCCTTGGGCCAAGCATTCAAACACATGAGTATATGGAGGTTAAGCCTATTCAAACCATCACACATGCAAAAGGAACAAATAAGCTGTTATATTACAGAAGACTTATAAATGTATTTCACCTAAAGTAAATTACTTTTTTATTACTACTACTACTACTACTATTAAATAACACTGTGGATTATTAGAGAACACTGCACTTATGTGTAGAACTTTATTTAATTCATCAAGCTGTAATTTGATGATTCTTACAGCCATTCATGGAGTTTTCCAGAAAAGGAATATTTCCTAGATTTTAAAATTGGAGAAACTTAAGCTCAGAACTTTGACAAGACTTGTGCAAGACCGTGGAAATTTGCAACTGCAACTCAGGTATCCTGAATACCACTTTTAAATAAACAAAACTGTTCCCCAAACTAGGGAAAGCACAATTCCCTAGATCATGCTGAATTCGATCATTCATAGATCATAGCAGAAGAGTTAGAGAATGTTCTAGAAGATACTCTAGTTGTTTAGAGACACCTTTCCACCCCTTTATCATTGCATTTCTGAATGCTTCATATAACAGAAATCTTTGATCATTCACAGGTTGTAGTAATTCTGTGCTAACTATACTGTAAGTTTTGGGGAAATATTTATTTAATTCAATTAAGTTCAATAGGATTATTATTTATAATCAATCTGATAAGATGTTAGTGTTTCTATTTACCTTTTGAATTGATGGACAGACATAGTAATTAAGGGATGTACTGCATTTAAAACCTTCAAAGATGCATCAATTTCATTGATCTGTGCTTTTTTGCAAGAGCTTGCTATAAAGCCTTTTATTTTGTTAAATTCAGCAGGCTTGTCATGCATTCAAGAAAATAATTGTAAGGTATTATAGGGCTCAAAATCTATTCATTGATTTTTGACCATAAAATAAAAACTTACTAAAATTACATTTCTGTGACATGTATTTGTGATATATGCAGATAAGAAGGAATACATAGGTTCAAAGCAAGAATTTCTATGTGCATTTATTCATTCATTTCTCTATAATTCATGCAAAAAGAAAACTAAAACCAAATTCAGAAGTATGAATTTTCTATTACTGATATTATACAATATCTCTTTTCTTTTTCATTTTTAAATAGACATAGACACACATATATATCGATTTATTTCTAGAAATGTAGACTATGGGGATAATTAAAAATATTTCCTTTAAAACATAAAACACTAATTTAAAAATATTCCCAAATATGGCCTTGTTTGAAGATCAGTAATATTTATATTCTGGTTAATACATGAGGTCAGAAAGTCTCAAAATACTGTATTTGTTATCCATAGAAAATATTTAAAAAACACAATGACTTCTCTTTTTTTTCTTTTATTTTTCTCTTTTATTTATTTTTTTTATTTCTTTACACTCTAGATTTTAACACCCCCCTGTCCACATTCCGACTATTCCACATCCTATAACTCCTCCCCACCCCCTGTCTCCACGAGGACATCCCCACTCCCCAACCCCAACCCAACCCAACCATATCTCTAAACTCCCTGGGGCCTCCAGTTTCTTGAGGGTTAGGTGCATCTTCTCTGACTAAACACAGACCCTGCAGTCCTCTGCTGTATATGTGTTGGGGGCCTCATATCAGCTGGTGTATGCTACCTGGTTGGTGGTCCAGTGTTTGAGAGTTTTCGGTGGTCCAGATTAATTGAGACTGCTGGTTCTCCTACAGGGTCGCCCTCCTCCTCAGCTTCTTTCAGCCATTCCCTAATTCAGCCACAGGGCTCAGCAGCTTCTGTCCATTGGTTGCATGCAAATATTTGCGTCTGACTCTTTCAGCTGCTTGTTGGGTCTTCTGGAGTGCGGTCATGCTAGGTCCCTTTTTGTGAGCTCTCCATAGCTGGATCCCACTTTGGGCCAGTCTCTGAACCTTCTTTTCCTCAGGTTCCTCTCCATTTCCATCCCTGCAGTTCTTTCAGACAGGAATAATTATGGGTCAGAGTTTTGACTGTGGGATGGCAACCCCATCTCTCACTTTCTGCTGGAGGTAGGCTCTACAAGTTCCCTCTCTCCACTGTAGGGCATTTAATCTAAGGTCCCTCTCTTTGAGTCCTGAGAGTCTCTCACCTCCCAGGTCTCTGATACATTCTAGAAGGTCCCCCCCAACCTCTTATCTCCCGAGGTCACCTGTTTCCATTCTTTCTGCTGGCCCTCAGTGTTTCAGTCCTTTTCCCTCACCCAATACCTGATCAAGTTCCACAGTGAGGATTGTAGACAAAAAAGAATGTTCTAGATGTTGTCCATGTCCAACACTTCTGCTAAAATGGAAATAAAATAAAGGGAAATTCTGTAAACTAATAGAGGAATTAATCCCAAGCTGTTGTCTCAAAGACATTACTTTGTTCATTATTGTGAGATTATACCTGATGGAAAGAAACCATCTAAGGGAGGACAGACATATTTGTACTTAGTGTTTCAGAGATTCTAGTGGGAGCTTACATGGTCCTATATTTCTGGGACCCTGGAAAGGCAGACAGAATCTTGGTAGTATGTTGGGGTGTGTGGGTGAGAATGCTGTTCATCTCATGCTGAACAGGAAACAGAGCATGCCAGAAGATCCAGGGTAAGAGAGATTTCCAAAAATACCCTTGGAGAGTCAAGCCTTCCTGAAATAGCACCATTTGGCATGAAATATTCAAAACATGAACCTGGGGGAACATTCATATACAGATCACACACACACATATCTATATCTATATCTATATCTATATCTATATCTATATCTATATCTATATCTATATCTATATCTATATCTATATCTATATCTATATCTATATCTATATCTATACCTATACCTATACCTATACCTATACCTATACCTATACCTATACCTATACCTATACCTATACCTATACCTATATCTATATCTATATCTATATCTATCTATCTATATCTTGTTACTCTGTGTGTGTGTGTGTGTGTGTGTGTGTGTGTGTGTGTGTGTGTGTGTGTGTGTATATATATGTGTGAATATGAGTGTAGGTATCTGAAGAGGCTTGAGGAAAGTTCTCATATTCCCTTGGTGTTGAATGTTGAATTTCAGGCTATTGTGAGTCTTCTGTTGTGGGTTCTGGGAACTGTATTTGATTTCTCTGGAAGAAGAATACACACTATGAACTATTAACTGCTGAGACATCTCTGCATCCTGCTCATATTATAATTTATGCCAATATTTTCATGCCCATTGAACTAGCTTCATGAAAGCAAGAATCACAATGAACTGGTTCACAATTTTGTCTCTAATATCAAGGGTCATGATCATGTATATCATGACAGGTACCTGAAAAGTAAAAAAAAAATAAAAAAACCATCAGAATTGAAAGAATATGTTTGAATGTAGAATACTGCTTCAAAGTTATATAGAAACATAAATATATGAAATAAAATGCTTTTTATAGGAAAATGGTCTTTGCCAAACCACCCACAAAACTTTCGACCAAAAATTTATCCTGTCTACAAGAAAGGCAGTGACAGGGGATGGAGCAGAGGCTGAGGGCATGGCCAAGTAATATCTGGCCCAACTTGAGACTTATCCCATGGGCAACCACCAATCCCTGACACTATTAATGATACTCTATTAAGCTTGCAAACAGGAGTCTAGCATGGCTCTCCTATGAGAGACTCCATCCAGAAGTTGACTCAGAAGGATGTAGAGATCCTCAGTCAAACAGCAGATGGAGCTTGGGGACTCTTAAGGAAGAGTTGGGGGAAGGATTGCAGGCAATGAAGGGGATAGGAACTCCACAGGATAACCAACAGAGTCAACTAACCTGGAATTTTGTGGATCTCAGAGACTGAACGAAAGATCATACAAGGGCTGGACCTAGGCCTTCCTGCACATATGTAGTAGATGTATTGATTGGTCTTCCAGTGGGTCCCAAACAACTGGAGCAGGGGCGTTCCCAACAACTATTGCCTGTATGTGGGATATGTTCTTCTAGCTGGGATGCCTTTTCTGGCCTCAGTGGGAGAGGATACGCCTAGCCTCACAGACTTGATTTGCCAGGGTGGGGGGATACCCAGGGGGGCCTCCACCTGTTCACAGGAGAAGGGGAGGGGGAGGACTGTGGGAGATAATGACTGGAAAGGAGGTGGTGAGGGGGATGTAAAATGAATAAATAATAAACAAACAAACAAACAAACAAACATTCCTGGAAAGTAGCTTAAAAAAATAAGCTAAACAAGGCACTTGTGTTTAGATTCCTTCATACAAAGGACCTAATAGGCTGCCATCTTAATTGGATAAAAGGCATTTTCACATAGTTTATCCCCAAATGTCAACCATGCCTGTTACAGATTCAGGGCATGGTAATATTTTGATGAGAAACATTTGCCACCATGTTGAGCAATATAACTTTAAGCCCCTCTGTTATGATATGAGAACGTCTAGTTACTAGGAACAGTATAGTCACACTTTGAACCAAACAATTAGGAAAATAGTATAATCATTCTAATAGATAACAACAAACAAATAAGACTTCTCTACACTGCTGCTGGCTGTCTTAGTTACTTTTCTATTCCTGTGATAAAACACCAAAACCAAAGAAACATATAAAAGAATGTGTTCGATTTGGATTATGATTTCAGATGGTTAAAGTCCATGGTAGCAGAACAAAGGAATGACTGAGAGCTCACATCTTAATTCACATCTTCAGGGTAGAGATTGAATACTGTGAATCTCAAGAGTCTATTGAAACCTCAAAGCACACCCCAGTGACACACCTATTCCAGTACAGGATCTCCTGGTCTTACCTAAAAGGTTCCACCTACTGGGGACCAAGTTTCCCAATATATAAGACTATGGGAGACATAATCATTCGAACCACAGCACTGACCATCATTATCAATTATGCTTATTCCAGTATCCCAAACTAATTTGGTTAACCATTAGGAAAGCCATTTTCTTGACCCACAGTTCCCATATGGTAATTGTCTGCCATTATGCTCCTAATATACACAGTTGTATTTAGTTTCAGTTTGCAAGGCAAAAGTGTGTGCCTCTGTTCTAGTTTGATTTCTTTTGCTGTGATAATATATTCTGACCAAAATCAATTTGGAGAGGAAAGGGTTTATTTGACTTCTATAACCTAACCACAGTCCATCATTGAGGTGAGTTGAGGCAGGAAGTCAGGCAGGAAAAAAAGAAAGAAAAACAAGGGGAAAAGGCCTTTGTATCAAAGGCAGAAATGCATACATTAAATAGTCCCTAACTCTCACATCTTCATACAGGGAGTGGTCAGTTCATCAATATGAAATAAATTTTCTGGGTTGTTTCAAAAGTGAACTTTCCAGGTACAATATCTAAGAAATATAGAGATCATAGTGATAGGACAGTATTCCTCTGGAGAGAGAAATCGAAAGGTAGAGGCTGAGTAGGAAAGTGACTGACACTAAAGGTCGGAAGCAATAAGGTAATTCATACCGTGCTGCCCCATTTTTGTAGTCTTCTAATAGCCAATTCATTTCCAGTAGTTCTCAGGAGACCTGTAAACACAATACCAAACACTTTGGCTGAGATAGAAAAGTATGTGTGTGTGTGTGTGTGTGTGTGTGTGTGTGTGTGTGTGTGTGTGTGTGTGTGTGTATGTGTGTGTATGTGTGTATGTGTTTGCTGAGGTGAGTAGATGATACAGAAGAATTCCTACATTTCAATAAGTCATAGTTACCTCACTGTCTTTATAAGCATATCATCCAGAGAATTTTTTCTCTGTCTGAAGAATTACAGTTTTAATGAAAGAGGAGACTATGGTACCTCTATGCTAGGTTTAAGTGTCACTAGACTGTGTTGCTAACACATAAAAAAGAAACAGTAATATCCAACTTTTCTGGAAGGTAAAGCAATGATGTGGGAGAAAGCATTTTGGATTTTGAGTCAACATTCAATTTTGTAGAATGGTGAGCATGTCACATCCCACTGGAGACCAAACTGCTGCAAATGCTTTCCTTCTGCTTTTATAAAAAAGATAAATTAGGAAATCTTAGTTCAACTATTGCACAAGTTTGAGGGAGAGAACTTGACTTTAGTCCTCATAACATTTTAGCAGCTGAATCTATTTCTTCATACTTTTGGTGATGGTAACTGAGTAAGGAGACAATATTAAAAATATTAAATTATGTTTTGTATAATCTAATTGAGTTTAATGTATTTTAGGTATGTGCCCATTTGGCAAAAGTAAACAGGCAATTTAAATACAACATTGATACTCACAGGATTAAATGCAAGTTATTTGAAAATCCAGTCATCCAAGCCTCAGTCTTATTATTATCTATGTATAATCACTGTTAATAGACTGGGAAATAGTAAAACATGAGTGGATTTAGTTCAGATGGGTTTACTACTGTCATCTGTGGGGACATAAGAGTACAACTTTATTCAAGACACTAAAGCATAGGTGTCTGATAACAAGGTAGAGAGGGAACAACAAAGTCTGATTATTTTAGAGTGTATATATTCTAAAGTATAAAAAAGTACTGCAATCCTAGGCTCTGACCTGACATAACCTCACAAATATTATCTTAACAAAACTCAGATTTTAATCTAGCACATACTACACTCCTGCATCTAGTAAGATCCCCTTCATTAAATAATGGAAGGAACAGCTCAGTTTATTGCTGCTATCTTTACTACATATTCCAATAATACTTTAGGCAATTTCTCTACTCCATATGGGGCCTTTATTTGAAGCTATTTCCAAGAAGAAAACTTCTTTGCATGCACTGAGATGAACTCTGTCCATTTTTACAGTGTTTGCAGCTTGTGAGATGAGATTCCAAACAAGTCAATGTAGTGGGAACAACACATTGGCCAGGTAAATACTGGCCCAGAGTCAGTGCACAAGCTATTAAGCATACTACTTTGATTCCGTAATCCTTCTTTCAAACCAGAATATGTAGGCCCTGCATAGAATGGAAAACAAGATGATTTTTAAGAGAGTTCACTTTACAATTATCCATAAAATTAATTCTCATTTTTCTTATTATCATTGAAGTACATTTATCTAGTATCTTACTAGAATGTTTTTTATAACATTATAGATTCTACATTCTGGACTCTTGACTCTTCAGTGCACCCTCCATTAGGAAAAATGAAATAAGGATGGATTTTGTAATCCCACATTTGGAAACTCTCTTACTCCCCAGTACCTATATTTTATTGATATTATTCCCAGAATCTAAGTCTTAACCTTTTAATATTGTCCATTAAAATGGAGAATGAAAAGCGTATATGCTCATTTAGTTAGCATTTCTAATGTTCTTTATTTAGTCTTAAAGCTTAGAGTTTCGATGTCTTTAAGTATTAATTATGCCCTCCTTATTGACACACTTTTAGATTCCTTTCCTGACAGTCTTCAATATGCTTCTTTCAGGCATTCTGAAAGTCTTCTTCATTTAAAATTAGTTTGGGCATAGACAGAAAATAGAGATGGGTAGCTAATTACGTGCTGATGTAAATTACATGCAGTTCTTACCATGGGTATAATGTTTTCTGTGAGTAGTCAGAAGCAATATGAATAATACACTAATAGTGACATTCTCTGTCAAGACAACACATGAAAGGACTTGGGAAACTTATTCATCTGAAGTAGCTTCTGTGTGTCTTATCAAACTACACACACAGAAGAAGGTATGAGGTAAACGAAGAAAATAAATGGTTAGCTTCCTTACGTGGCTTGGTAAGTGCAGGCGGCTTGTCAGCAAAGGACTCTTATAGTATGATCAATGATGGCAAGGATCATTTATAATTGATTAAGTGCTAGAGCAGTGGTTCTCAACATTCTTAATTTTGTGACAGTTCCTCACATTGTATTGACAACAAAGCTTATAATTATTTTCATTGCAACTTCTTAACTATAATTTTGCTACTGTTATGAATCATGATGTAAATATCAGTGATTTTCAATGGTCTTAGGCCAGCCCTGTGAAGGGTCATTTGGTTCCCCATAGAGGTTACAACCCACAGATTCAGAAGTACTGCACTAGATTTTGGAACTTCATATCTTGTCTATTATGGTCTGAATGTTGCTTTGATATGGTTCAATACTATAAAGAGGTGGTGACTTTAGAAAGTAGTTGCAGTATGATAGGAACTCTCATGAAGAAACACCCTTATAAATGTGGTTGAGGTTATTTCTTTGTCTCTGTAACCAAATGAAAATATAGCCTCAAGGCACTGCCTATGGAGCAGACAGTGAACTGTTTAATCAGATATCGAATCAGGAAGCACCTTGATCTTGGATTTAAAACCTTAACATAGCAGCAGTTGGGAACAGATACTGAGACTCACAACAGAGAGGCTTGGAGCACTCAGACTAAAATGGGAGATGTATATCAAATCCCTGCCCTCAGAACTCAGGGAATCCTTCAGAAGAGGAGGTAGAAAGATTCTAAGAGCCACTGTGTGTGGAGGACACACACACACACACACACACACACACACACACACACACAAAACAGGCCTTCCAAACACAGCAGGGCTGATACACATATGAACTCATACAGACTGAGGCAGCATGCAATGTACTTGAAGAGGTCCAAGCCAGATGGGGTCCCAGAACTAAGATAGGGAAGTAGAAACAAGGACCACATCCCTAATCCAGAAGCTATCTCTACTTGATTGGCAGTTGCAAATGAAAAATTAGTTTTTTCCAATAGAGTCTCACTGGGAATAGGAACAACTCTTAAGGCAGGCCCCATGCCAAGCAAACACAAAACAAACTCAATGGTGTTCTTGCGGTTGCCTGCCCACCATTCCCTTAATGATTTGTCTGGAACTATTCTCTCTCTCTCTCTCTCTCTCTCTCTCTCTCTCTCTCTCTCTCTCTCTCTCTCTCTCTCTTGCTTCTTTCTTTGTTTCTTTTTATTGTTCTTCCTTTCATCCTTCCTTCCTTCCTTCCTTCCTTCCTTCCTTCCTTCCTTCCTTCCTTCCTTCCTTCCTTCCTTCCTTCCTTTCTTACACTCCAAGCACACATAAGAAACTTACAAAGAGGTTTGAAACACAGTCAAACAATTAGTGAACTGTCCGTAGTTTAGCAATGCCAAAGGAAAGGCTGGAAATTAATAAAAATTCTTTTTTCCCACCTTACAGGTCTTTTGTGTATATATTATGGTGTCTGGTGTTGTATTATTATGAGATTTCTGTGTGTGCCAATATGTGTGTCTTTGCATTTATTTGTATTTCTTGTGCTTTTCCTTTGGAGTTTTCTCTTGGTAGTTTGTTTGCGTCATCCTGTTCTGATTTGATTGTTTTTTATCTTATTTTATTATATAGTATTCCATTATCATTTTTAGATGCCTGTATCTTGAAAGAATGAATGGGTGAGAACTGAGGTAGGTAGGGAGGCGGAGAGTATCCAAGACATGTTGAGGGATAGGAAACTTGCCTTAGTCAGAGTTTTTATTCCTGCACAAAACATCATGACCAAGAAGCAAGTTGGGGAGGAAAGGGTTTATTCAGCTTACTCTTCCATGTTGCTATCGTCACTACAGGAGGTCAGGACTGGAACTCAAGCAGGTCAGGAAGCAGGAGCTGATGCAGAGGTTATGGAGCGATGTTTCTTACTGGCTTGCTCAGCCTGCTTTCATATAGAACCCAAGACTACCAGCCCAGGGATGGTACCACCCACAAGGGGCCCTCCCCCCTTGATCATTAATTGAGAAAATGCCTTACAGCTGGATCTCATGGAGGCATTTTCTCAACTGAAACTCCTTTCTCAGTGATAACTTCAGCTTGTGTCAAGTTGACACACAAAGCCAGCCAGTACAAAACTGTAATCAAATATGTTGTATAAAAGTCTATTTTTGATTTAAAAAATCCTCAAAATTATAAAAGTTTTCTTAGTGATTATTCTTCTGTTATATGAGAGTTGGTATTTCAATAGCATATTCACTGCCTGTAGTGGTGGACTTTGACCTTCCCCTTTTCTTTTCTGCATTCATTTTTAATTGGAATAATGTTAAGTAATTCTTTTCTATCACATTTCCCATTTAAAAATGTATTTATAACATTCTGTGCGCTAGTGATTTTATAATCACTTTTTTGTACTTTTCATCTTTTTGAACAAGGTTGCTATAGTATTATATATTTTACTGGTCTATTTAAGGAACTTGCTTTTGACATTGTTAATTTCATTCAGTATTTCCTAATTACCATTTCATTAATTTGGTATTTTTATCATTTCCTCTTTAAGTTCATAGAGTTTGATCTACCATTTATAATTTGATCAATGTTTATTAAAAATGACATATTTTCCTGTTAGTACTGCTTTGGTTTCAAAACAAGAATTTTATTTTGTACTATTTCCATTTTTATCAATTGAACATATTTTCCAATTTGTATGTGTCTTTTTTCACCCAGGGACTGTTCAAAATTCTGTTTTAATTTTTCTTCAGAATTTTTTTATTTTTAAAATAAATTTCTAGTCCTTCCTCTTTGTTATTGCTAAACTATGGGTAGTTTACTAATTGATTGCACTGTGTTTGAAACTGCTTTGTGAGTTTCTTATGTGTTCTTGGAGTGAAATATATGTTTTCATAATGATAGCTGCATGACTGCTATTTCTATCCATTTGACCAAGGCTAGTAACTGTGATCTCCAAATCTATATAACCTTATTTATTTAATTTAAATTGTGCTATTTTGATTGTGTGTACAGTGAGGGTTTTGCCACCACATGCATAGACTGAGGGTTGCAGCACCAGATGTATAAACTAAGCACATGACCTCTCCAAATTATGGTTGAGGAGAAGGTTCTACCTTTTTATTTATTTATTTTTACTATTTTATGTGTACGAGTATGTTTGCCTTCATGTGTGTCTTTGAACCACATATGCTGGTGCTTGAGGAGGTGGTGAGTCTACATGATGCTGCTGAGAATTGAACCCGGGTCCTTTGCAACAACAAGTTATCTTAACCACTGAGCCAAGACTACAGTCAAAAGGGACAGTAATATTTTTAATTGTTTTTAATTTTTGATACTTTATTAACATTTCAAATGTTTCCCCTTTCCAGGTCTTCCCTTTGGAAACCCCCTATCCCTTCCCCCCTCCCCTGCCTCTATGAGGGTATTCCCCCACCCACCCACCCACTCACTCCAATCTTCCCTCCATGGCATTCGCCTATACTGGGGCATCTAACACTCTCAGACCCAAGGGCCTCTCTTCCCACTGAAGGCCAACAAGGCCCTCCTCTGACACATATGTGGCCAGCACCATGGGTCCCTCCATATGCATTCTTTGTTTGGTGGTCAAGTCTCTGGGAGCACCAGGGGCCTGACCAGTTGACACTGTTGCTCCCTTCACATGGGGCTGCAAACTCCCTCAGCTGCTTCATTCCCTTCTCCAACTCCTCCACCTGGGACTCCAGGCTCAGTCCAACAGTTGCTGATAATTGAATCATGGATGTTCCGAAGTTTGGGGCTAATATCTGCTTATCAGTGAGTACATACCCTGTTTGTTGTTTTGTGACTGAGTTACCTCACTCAGAATGATATTTTCAAGTTCCACCCATTTGCCTGCGAATTTCATGAAGTCATTGTTTTTAATAGCTGAGTAGTACTCCA
>CM052722.1:68458035-68498241 GCA_028551405.1 Uromys caudimaculatus
TGAATTTGAGAATTGCTCTTTCTAAGTCTATGAAGAATTGAGTTGGAATTTTGATGGGGATTGCGTTGAATTTGTAGATTGCTTTTGGCAGGATGGCCATTTTTACTATATTAATTCTTCCGATCCATGAGCATGGCGGATCTTTCCACCTCCTGAGGTCTTCTTCGATTTCTTTCTTCAGCGACTTGAAGTTCTTGTCGTACCGATCTTTCACTTGCTTGGTTAGAGTCACACCAAGATACTTTATATTGTTTGTGACAATTGTGAAAAGTGTCATTTCCCTGATTTCTTTCTCAGCCTGTTTTTCCTTTGAGTATAGGAAGGCTACTGATTTGTTTGAGTTAATTTTATATCTGGCCACTTTGCCGAAGTTGTTTATCAGCTGCAGGAGTTCTCTGGTGGAGTTTTTCGGGTCACTTAGGTATACGATCATATCATCTGCAAATAGTGATAATTTGATTTCTTCCTTACCAATTTGTATCCCTTTGACTTCCTTTTGTTGTCTAATTGCTCTAGCTAGAACTTCAATTACTATATTGAATAGATAGGGAGAGAGAGGGCAGCCTTGTTTAGTGCCTGATCTAAAAATTCTTTGCCATTGCGTTTTCTTCATCTCCATGATTTTTGTTTCCTTGTGTCTCTTTCCTATGCCACATATAACTAATCAGGAAATATTGTACTACATTCAAAATATAGAAATGTGAGCTCTTACCAAATCCACCACTACATGCCTGCTGCTGAACTTCACCATCTACCAAAAATTCCCTTTCAGGAGGACCCTTTTTTTTTTTGTTTTCCTGAAAGATACAATGGAATACTACTCAGCTAATAAAAACAATGACTTCATGGAACTTGAAAATATCATCCTGAGTGAGATAACTCAGTCACAAAAGAACAAACATGGTATGTACTCACTGAAAAGTGGATATTAGCCCAATTGTGCGGAATACCCAAGATTCAATTCATAGGCCATATGAAGCCTAAGAAGAAGGAAGATCAAAATGTCAATGCTTCCGTGTTTTTTAGAAGGGTGAACAAAATTCTCACAGGGAAAAATATTGAGACAAAGTGTGGAGCAGAGACTCAAGGAAAGGCCATCCAGAGGCTGCCCCACCTGGGGATACATCCGATATACAGCTACGAAACCCGCACATTCTTGTGGATGTTGTGAAGTGCTGGCTGATGGAAGCATGACAAGCTGTCTCCAGAGAGGCTCAGGCAGAGCCTGACAAATACAGAGGTGGATGCTCGCAGCCAACCATTGGACTGAGTATGTGGTTCCAGATGGAGGAGTTGGAGAAGGAACTGAAGGAGCTGAGGGTGTTTGCAGCCCCATGGAGGGAGCAACAGTGTCAACTGGCCAGACCCCCGAGAGCTCCTAAGGACTGGACCACCAACCAAAGAATACACATGGAAGGACCCATGGTGCTGGCCACATATGTGTCAGAGGAGGGCCTTGTTGGACATCAGTGGGAAGAGAGGCCCTTGGGTCTGAGAGTGTTAAATGCCCCAGTGTAGGGGAGTGCTAGGGAGGGAAGAAGGGAGTAGGTGAGTGGGCAGGTGGGGAGTACCCTCATAGAGGCAGGGCAATGGGGAAGCTAATAGGGGGGTTCCAAAGGGGAAAACATTTGAAATGTATATAAAGTAAATATCAAAAATAAAATAAAAAAACAAAAGTCATCACCAAAAAAAAAAAAAAAAGTACATTTATTCCAAGGTTGTGACTGTAACTCCAAGTAATTTAGGTTCTCTGATCTCTGGTTAAAATCCTGGATGATCTATAGGGTCTAGGGTAATGCCTCAGGAATCCCTGAACAAGAGCCTTATTTCTGATGTTGATCATAATCACAGTACTCAATGACAGAATAATGGGTATTGGAATCCTGGAACATCAAAATCCCTCCAGTTAAAAAGATCCCTAAAGCCTAAAACCCTAAAAGTTGATTTCCTTAATTTTGAACTTCCTACAGATTGAAAACCTAAGATTGAAAATCCCCTAACCACAGTTCTCACTGATTAAAATAAAGTCATATAAGAGTAATAGAAAGCCAAATTCTGGCAAAGCAATCAATGAGTTTTCTGTTGAATCCAGGATGGTTGCATCATAACAAGCAGAAAGACTACCTAGAAATATGATGAAATATTATTTTGGAAGTATCTATATAGTTGCTTCTAGGGTACATTAGTATGCAATTCTGAGCAGACAAGGTGAAAAAGACCATATAGAAAATGTATGCCCTAAGTTTGGGTGGGGGAATTCATGCAGGACTTCAAAATTTAGTGAATTATCATGGATATTGTTATGTTGTTATGAACTACCTTAGGTAAATTGCCTTTAATTTACCCCCAAATATACATTTTCGTATATTGAGGGTTTTTTTTTAGCTTTTGCCTGTTGCTGTTCTTCTTTTTTATTTTCCTGCTACTTTAAATTGTCAACATTTTAAAAATCATTTGTTACCTTATTCTTTATTTTTTAATCATTTTCAAAGATGAAGGTTTAAGCTGTCTAAAGTCTTTTGGAAGTTTCCAATTTGTTTTATGCCTTGTTCCTAAATTTGCTGCTATAACACTCTTTATCTCAATGTTGAATTCAGGTGTAGGCATTGGTGTCTATATATAAATATTGGAACATCAATAATTGAAGAAGTGTTCATTTGTATGTCTTTACTTGTAAAATACATTTAAAAAACTTGAAATCTCAGCTTTGAGTGACTGCATATGTGGTGGTGACATATTATGGCTTATGATTAACATTTTAAAATGACTTAGGTTATTTAGGATGCACTACAAAAGCCTACATTACATAACTATAGTTGTAAAGCTGACTACACACAATCAACCTCCACAGTTATGTGTGTTTATAGGTTTCAAGTTTTCGACTCATGTCTTAAACATCATTCATCTACTTACAACTATTAAGCCAATGGGGCTATCATAAGGATATCTGATTTTTGTGTTTTCTTTTTTTATTGATAAAAGGAGAGTTTAATATGCCCATAAAGTGCAAATTCCATGCTCTCTAGCAATTTACATCCTTTAATAATTTTAACTTTGAAGTATTCACAAAGTGATATTTCAAAACTTATTGTAAAAATGGAATGTGGTTGCTTCCTTCAACACATTAGCCCTTGCAGTTAAGACAACTCCAGATAGTTAGGAGGAAAGCTCAGCAACTGTGATAGACAGGAAACAGCAGGATATTACTCTCAAACTGAAATTTTCAACTTTGTCTTTACCAACTCTTTATTTTATTTATTCTATTTGTGTTTGTACATACCTCTCTCATACATTGCATACCAATGGCAGTTTCCCTTCATTCCACTCCTCCCAGTGCCGCTCCCTTCTCTCCTAGATCTACTCCTTCCCCAATACCATTCAGAAAAAAAAGAAAGTTCTCCCAAGTACATCAACTGAACACAGTATAACAGGTTACAATAAGATTAAGCACAAACTCTTACATCAAGGCTGGATGAGGCAACCCAGTATGAGGAAAGGGTCCCAAGAGCAGGCAAAAGAGTCACAGACACAACTCACTGCCATTATTAGTTGGCTCACAGGAACACCACAACATGAATGGAGAGGATTTAGGTCAGCCCCAGGCAGGCTGAATGATTGCTGTTTCAGTCTCTGTGAACCCACATGATCTCTGTTTAGTTGATTCTGTGGGCCATGTTCTCATGGCATCTGCAAACCCTTTGACTCCTACATTTTTTTCTCTCCCTCTTCCACACGGCTTGCTGAGGTCTACCTAATGTTTAACTATGGATCTCTGAATCTGCATCTATCAGTTACTGGATGAAGACTCTATGATGACAATTGGACTATACAACCAATCAATGAGTATAGCAGAATATCATTAAGAGTAATTTCATTGATTTTTATTTTATTTTATTTTATTTTATTTTATTTTATTTATTTATTTTTTTTTTGCCAGTCATGTTAGGTTCTATTCTAGGTCTCTGAGCTCTCCTGCCTCTGGTACCTACCTGGCCATCAAGGCCAAAAAAAAAAAAAAAGTACGGGTTCCTTCTCATGGCTTGGGCCTCGAGTTAGTCCATTCATTGGTTGACCACTTCCATATGTTCTGTGCTACCATTACCCTAGCACATCTTGATGGCAGGACAAATTTTAGGTTAAAGGTTTTGTGGCTTGGTTGATGTCCCCTACCACTGGAAACCTTGACTGGTTACAGAAAATGGCCTGCTCAGGCTCTCTATCTCTCATTGCTAACAGTTTTGACTAGTGTCCTCTCCATTACCTGATCCATCCTGTTCTAATCACAACCCACACCTAGCCCACTGTGGTGGTTTGAATATGTTTTGCCCAAAGGAAGTAGTACTGTTAGGAAGTGTGGCCTTGTTGAAGGAAGAATGTCACTGTAGGGGTAGGCTTTGAGGTCCCATATATATCCTCATGTCTGACCAGAATAAGTCTTTCCTGGCTGCAGTCAGATCAAGAGGCAGAACTCTCAATTCCTTCTACATCACCATCAAAAATATGTATGCTACTGTTGCCATTGTGTAGTTGTCAATGAAAATTTCCATATTTTTCTTTTTTTATTGGATTTTTCTTTATTTACATTTCAAATGTTAGCCCTTTTCTCAATTTTCCCTCCGGAAACTCCCTATACCATTCCCCTCCTCCTGCTTCTATGAGGGTGCTCCTCCACCCACCTCCCCACACCCACCTCCCCACACCCGCCTCCTCGCCCTCAGATTCCTCTACACTGGGGCATCTATCAAACTTTCATAGGACCAAGGACTTCTCCTCTCATTGCTACCTGACAAGGCTATCCTTTGGTACATATGCAGCTTGAGCCAGTGTACTCCTTGGTTGGTGGCTTAGTCCCTGGGAGCTCTAGAGGGTGTGGTTGATTGATATTGTTGTTCTTTCTATGAGGTTGCAAACCCCTTCAGCTCCTTCATTCTGTTCTCTACCTTCTCCATTGGAGACCCCTTGCTCAGTCCAATCGTTGGCTATGAGCATCCACCTCTGTATTTGTCAGGCTCTAGCAGAGCCCCTCAGGAGACAGCTATATCAAGCTCCTTCCAGCAAGCACTTCTTGGCATCCACAATAACATCTGGGATTGGTGGCTGTATATGGGATGATTGCCCAGGTGGGACAGTCTCTGGATGGCCTTTCCTTCACTCTCTGTTCTACACTTTGTCTCCATATTTGGTCCTGTGAGTATTTTGTTCCCCTTTCTAAGAAGGACCCACACTTTGATCTACCTTCTTCTTGAGCTTCATGTGGTTTGTGAATTGTATGTTTGTTATTCGTAGCTTTTGAGCTAATATTCACTTATCAGTGAGTGCATATCATGTGTATTCTTTTGTGGTTGGGTTACCTTACTCAGGATGATATTTTCTAGTTCCATCCATTTGCCTATGAATTTCATGAATTCATTGTTTCTAATAATTGTTTCTGAGTAGTACTCCATTGTGTAAATGTATCATATTTTCTGTATTCATTCTTCTGTTGAAGGACATATGGGTTCTTTCCAGGTTCTAGCCATTATAAATAAGGCTGCTGTGAACATAGAGGAGCAAGTATCCTTGTTATATGTTGGAGAATATTTTGGGTATATGCCCTGGAGTGGTATAGCTGAGTCCTCAGGTAATACTATGTCCAATTTTCTGAGAAACTGCAAGACTGATTTCCAGAGTGGTTGTACCAGCTTGCAATCCCACCAACAATGGAGGAGTGTTCCTCTTTCTCCACATCCTCACCAGCATCTGCTATCACCTGAGTTTTTGATCTTAGCCATTCTGATTAGTGTGAGGTGGAATCTGAGGGTTGTTTTGTTTGCATTTCCCTGATGACTAAGGATGTTGAACACTTCTTTGGGTGCTTCTCAGCCATTCGATATTCCTCAGTTGAAAATTCTTGGGTTTTTGACTCTATACCCTATTTTTAAATAGAGTTATTTGATTCTCTGTAGTCTAACTTCTTGAGTTTTTTTTATATAGTGGATATTAGCCCTCTACTGGATGTAGGATTCGTAAAGATCTTTTCCCAATCTGTTGGTTGTTGTTTTGTCCTATTGACAGTGTCCTTTGCCTTACAGAAGCTTTGCAATTTCATGAGGTCCCATTTGTCTATTCTTGATCTTAGAGCATAAGCCATTGGTGTTCTGTTCAGGAACATTTCCCCTGTGCCCATGTGTTCAAGGCTTGTCCTTATTTTCTCCTCTGGAAGTGTCAGTGTATTTGGTTTTATGTGGAGGTCCTTGATTCACTTGTACTTGAGCTTTGTACAAGGAGATAAGAATGGGTAGATTTGCATTTTTCTACATGTTATCTACCAGTTGAACCAGCACCATTTGTTAAAAATGCTGTCTTTTTCTACTGGATGGTTTTAGCTACTTTGTAAAAGATCAAGTGACCATAGGTGTGTGGGTTCATTTCTGGGTCTTCAGTTATATTCCACTGATCTTCCCACCTATAACTGTACCAATACCATGCAGGTTTTTTTTTTTTTTTAATCACTATTGCACTGTAATATAACTTGATGTCAGAGATGGTGATTATCCCAGATGTTCTTTTATTGTTGAGAATAGTTTTATCTATTCTGGGTTTTTTGTTATTCCAAATGAATTTTCAAATTGTGCTTTCTAACTCTATGAAGAATTGATTTGGAATTTTGATGGGGATTGCATTGACTCTGTAGATTGCTTTTGGCAAGATGGTCATTTTTACTATATTAATCCTGCAAATCCATGAGCATGGGAGATCTTTCCATCTTGAGATATTCGTTGATTTCTTTCTTCAGAGACTTTAAGTCCTTGTCATACAGATTTTTCACTTGCTTGGTTAGAGTCACACCAACGTATGTAGTATTATTTATGACTATTATGAAGGGTGTCATTTCACTAATTTCTTCCTCTGCCTGTTTATCCTTTGAGTAGAGGAAGGCTACTTCTTTGTTTGAATTAATTTTATATCCAGCCACTTGCTAAAGTTGTTTATCAGCTTTAGGAGTTCTCTGGTGGAATTTTTGGGATCACTTAAGTATACAATCATATCATCTGCAAATAGTGATATTTTCACTTCTTCCTTTCCAATTTTTATCCCTTTGACCTCCTTTTGTTGTCTAATTGCTCTAGCTAGAGAAGTTCAAGTACTATATTGAGTATATAGGGAGAGAGTAGGCAGCCTTATCTTGTCCCTGATTTTACTGTGATTGCTTCAAGTTTCTCTTCGTTTAGTATGATGTTGGCTACTGGTTTGCTCTGTATTGCTTTTACTATGTTTAGGTATGGACCTTGAATTTCTCATCTTTCCACAGCTTTTATCATGAAGGGACACTGCAATTTGTCAAATGCTTTTTCATCATCTAATGAAATAATCATGTGAGGTTTTTTTAGTTTGTTTGCGTAGTAGATTATGTTGATGGATATCCATATATTGAACCATCCCTGCTTCCCTGGGATGAAGCCTACTTGATTGTGATGAATGATCATTTCATGTGTTCTTGAGTTCTGTTGGCAAGAATTTTATTGAGTATTTTTGCATCAGTGTTCATAGGAAATTGGTCCGAAGTTATCTTTCTTTGTTTGGTCTTTGTGTGGATTAGGTATAAGCCTAATTGTGGTTTCATAGAATGAAT
The DNA here is from genome assembly GCA_028551405.1 of Uromys caudimaculatus. Classification (NCBI taxonomy): domain Eukaryota; kingdom Metazoa; phylum Chordata; class Mammalia; order Rodentia; family Muridae; genus Uromys; species Uromys caudimaculatus. The sequence goes on from CM052722.1 coordinate 68,465,648, forward strand.
TGGGTAGTATTCCTTCTGTTTCAATTTTGTAGAATAGTTTGAAGCATATTGGTATTAGGTCTTCTTTGAAGGTCTGATAGAATTCTCCACTAAACCTATCTGTTCCTGAGATTTTTTTGGTTGGGAGACTATTAATGATTACTTCTATTTCTTTAGGGGTTAGGGGGGGCTTAGACAGTTTATCTGCTCCTGTTTTAAATTTGGTACTTGGTATCTGTATAGAAAATTGTCCATTTCATCCAGATGTTCCAATTTTTTTGAGTATAAGTTTTTGTAGTGGGTTCCGATGATTTTTTTGAATTTCCATGGTTATTGTTATGTCTCTCTTTTTATTTCTGATTGTATTAATTTGGATACTGTCTCTGTGCCCTCTGGTTCTTCTGGCTAAGAGTTTATCTCTCTTGTTGATTTCCCCAAAGAACCAGCTCCTGGTTTTGTTGATTCTTTGTACAGTCCTTATTTTTCCTATTTTGTTGATTTCAGCCCTGAATTTTATTATTTCATGCCACCTACTCCTCTTGGGTGTATTTGCTTCTTTTTGTTCTAGAGTGTTTAAGTGTGCTATCAATCTGCTAGTGTAAGCTCTCTCCAGTTTCTTTTTAGAGGTACTTAGAACTATAAGTTTTCCTCTAAACACTTCTTTCTTTGTGTTCCATAAGTTTTGGTATGATGTGTCTTCATTTTCATTAAATTCTAAAAAGTCTTTAATTTCTTTCCTTATTTCTTCCTTGACCAAGTTATCCTTAAGTATAGCCTTGTTCAGTTTCCATGTGTATGTGGGCTTTCCCTTGTTTTTCTTGGTATTTAAGACCAGCCTTAGTCTGTGGTGATCCTTAGACTGTGGTATGCACGGTATTATTTCAATCTTCTTGTATTTGTTGAGGCCTGTTATGTGACCAGTTATATGGTCAGTTTTGAAGAAGGTACCATGAGGTGCTGAGAAGAAGGTATATTCTTTTGCTTTAGGATGAAATGTTCTATAAATATCAGTTAGATACATTTGGCTCTTAACTTCTGATAGTTTCACTGTTTATCTGTTTAGTTTCTGTTTCCATGATCCATGATTGTTGAGAGTAGGTTGGTGAAGTCCCCCAATGTTATTGTGTGGGCTGCAATGTGTGCTTTGAGCTTTAGTAAAGTTTCTTTTATGAATGTGGGTACCCTTGCATTTGGAGCATAGAAGTTTAGAATTGAGAGTTCATCTTGGTAGATTTTTCCTTTGACTAGTATGAAGTGTCCTTCCTTATCTATTTTGATGACTTTTGGTTGAAAGTTGATTTTATTCTATATAAGAATGGCTACTCCAGCTTCTTTCTTGGGACCATTTGCTTGGAGAATTGTTTTCCAACCCTTTACTCTAAGGTAGTATCTGTTTTTGTCACTGAGGTCTGTTTCCTGTATGCAGCAAAATGCTGGGTCCTGTTTATGTATCAAGTCTGTTAGTCTATGCCTTTTTATTGGGGAATGGAGCCAATGATGTTAAGAAATATTAAGGAAAAGTGTTTGTTCCTTCCTGTTATTTTTGTTGTTAGAGGTGCTATTATGTTTGTGTGGCTATCTTCTTTTGGGTTTGTTGAAAGGTTACTTTCTTGCTTTTTCTAGGGTGTAGTTTCCCTCCTTGTGTTGGTGTTTTCCATCTATTATCCTATGTAGGGCTGGGTTTGAGGAAATTATTGTGTACATTTGGTTTTGTCATGGAATATCTTGTTTTCTCCATCTATGGCAATTAAAAGTTTTGCTGGGTATAGTAGTCTAGGCTGGTAGTTGTGTTCACTGAGGGTCTGTATGAGTTCTGCCCAGGATCTTCTAGCTTTCATAGTCTCTGGTGAAAAGTCTGGTGTAATTCTGATAGGTCTGCCTTTATATATTACTTGACCTTTTTCCCTTACTGCTTTTAATATTCTTTCTTTGTTTAGTGCATTTGGTGGTTTGATTATTGTGTGACTGAAGGAATTTCTTTTCTGGTCCAGTCTATTTAGAATTCTGTAGGCTTCTTGTATGTTCATGGGCATCTCTTTTTTTAGGTTAGGGAAGTTTTCTTCTATAATTTTGTTGAAGATATCACTGGCTCTTTAAGTTGGGAATATTCATTCTCTTCTATACCTATTATCCTTAGGTTTGGTCTTCTCATTGTGTCCTGGATTTCCTGGATGTTTTGTGTTAGGAGTTTCTTGCTTTTTGCATTTTCTTTGACTGCTGTGTCAATATTTTCTATGGTATCCTCTGCACCTGAGATTCTCTCTTCTATCTCTTGCATTCTGTTGGTGATGCTTGCATCTATGACTCCTGATCTCTTTCCTAGGTTTTCTAACTCCAGAGTTCACTCCCTTTGTGATTTATTTATTGTTTCTATTTCCATTTTTAGGTCCTGGATGGTTTTGTTCAATTCCTTCACATGTTTGTTTGTGTTTTCCTGTAATACCTTAAGGGATTTTTATGTTTCCTCTTTAAGGCCTTCTACTTATTTACTTATGTTCCCCTGTATTTCTTTAAGGAGTTATTTATGTTCTTCTTTAAGTCATCTATCATCATCATGAGAAGTGATTTTGATCCAAATCTTGCTTTTCTGGTGTGATGGTGTATCCAGGACTTGCTATGGTCAGAGAATTGGGTTTTGATGATGCCAAGTAATCTTGGTTTCTGTTGCTTATCTTCTTCTACTTGCCTCTTGCCATCTGGTTATCTCTAGTGCTACCTGCTCTCCCTTTATCTGACTGGAACTTATCCTTCCTGTGATCCTGGTTGTGTCAGAACTCCTCAGAGTCCAGCTGTTTCTGTGGTCCTGTGATTCTGGGATCCTGTTATCCTGAGATTCTGCATGTGTCAGAGCTCCTGGGAGTCATTGTGTTTCTGGGATCCTGAGATCCTGGTGTGATCAAGCTCCTGGGATCCAGAGATAATGGGATGCTGAGCGTGTTAGAGCACCTGGAAGTAGAGCTTCCCCTGGTTGTTGTGGGACTAGCTGCAGAGTTTGTGCTCAAGGTCTACTCAGGGCACCTGCTCAGACTGGAATGGATCTGTGCCACTGGTTTAGCAGTATTCCTGAATCCTGCTAGTCCCATTTATTCCAGGTATTGGTACAGATGTTGTGTCTTCCTCACCTCTGATCCTATGATCCTGGATGTGTTAGAGCACATGAGAGTGGAGCTGACTCTGGGTATTGTGGGGCTGGCTGTGGAGTTCATGCCCCTTCCATATTTCTGTTAAGCTTACCTGTAAAATGTAAGTAATTGATGGCTGGAGGGATCGCTAGTTAAATGTTTGTAATACTCTTGCAGAGGAGCTGAGTTCAACTCCCAGAATCCATGTTGGACTCATATCTGCCTGAAACTCTAGTTCTAGATGATTCAACACCCTTTTCTGCCTTGATAAGTGACTGCACTCACACATGCACACACACACACATACACACACACACACATTCATATGACTAAAACTAAAATTAGATCCTTAAAATAGAAGTAATTGTGGTTCAGTGTGATATGTGCTAAGAGAAGTTTGTGTAGTATTCAGATGTTAAGTGATTAAGATCTAAAATATAAAATGAATGCATATAACTATCATGTGAAACAGAGTATTCCCCCGGATTCCATTGTATATATTCACCATAAACAGTGCTATGTTGCCTGATGATATTCTTATACATGCAAACCCCATAGCCTGCACTTGTGTTCTTATTGTTATCCCTCTTTGTTCTCTTGGAAATATCACTTCTGCTTTCATGACATATATCCATACATGATTTTATGTATCTTTATAAAGGGAGTCACATATGAGAGAAAACATGATAATTATCTTTTAGAGAGTGGCTTAATTCAATTAATATGATGATCTTCAGTTGAAATTTCCACTAAACTCATTTTCCTGTAAATAATATATCTTCATTTTTTGTTGTTGAAAAAGTTATACTGTGTATAAATATCACATTTTCTTTTTGCCATTGCATACCTAGGTTGGTTCTCTAACTTAGGTACTGTGAATGATTCTGCAGTAAACACTGATGTGTAAGCAAAGAAGGATTTTGTTTTGAGAATTATATTCTGAACCCATTCACGACTATAAGTCCTGCTTTGAGCAAATCCTTAGGAGAGAGTAAAAGTCGATGTGCTTTATCAAATATACTCCTTCAGTTCCAAGAAGAACTCAGATATAAGTAGCATGCCATTTTTGTTTGTGTTTATACAGTTTCAATGCTAACTGCTTTGTGTTGGGTAATCATTTAGGGGGCTCATTCTTGGGAGAGACTCAGTATAGTGTGTGTGTGTCTTTGTGTGTGTGTGTGTGTGTGTGTGTGTGTGTATCAACAATAATTAAAGAAATGAGGCTCTCAATTTGAGAGTAGGAAGGATATGGGATAGGTTGAAGGGAAGGCACATGGAAAGGGCCAGAGCAAGAAAACAGAAAAAAGGAAATGCTGTGGTTATATTTTAATTAAAATCATATTTTTAAAAAAAAACAAATACTATGCTAAGATTTATCTTGCACCCAGGAAGGGCAGACTCACCACATCTATACTATAATTTAAGTTTCTCTCAAGAATCTTTAGCTTGGAAAGCTAGTCCAAGTATTTTCTTATGAAAACAGATATATTTCTGACTGTACACTCAGTTTCTTTGGAACCTAATATTAAAACTGACCTCAAAGAACAGGGTCCAGTCAGGGTTACGTTATAGCACTGGCATTACTCTACTCAGTGGGGCTTCCCATTTAAAGATTTTCGTGCAGTGAAAATTTCTATAAAGCTTCACTGCCTTAATTTTTTCTCTCAGAGCATTCCTTTCCATCCCTCACACTACTACTTCACCGTCATCCCCACAAACTTCCTGAAGCAAAATAAGTGAATGCTGGAAGACACAGCTAAAACTCCTAAGAATGCATGAACAGTTACTGAGAGATCCATAATTTTTGAAATACGGATCATAATTCTATTTGCTTTATGATATAATAAAATAATTTTTCACTAATGTAGCAAAGGCAAGCAAGGAAAATGAAAGATATTTAATCTTTGATACATATCAAGCCATCATGAAACTTGGTACCTTAGGCAATAATTAACTATTGACTCAAACTTCTATAGGGAAAAAAATCAGCTGGATTTAGTTGGGCTTGATCACCAGTACTGGCTTTGCTCTTATGGCCATTTATTCTCCAGAAAAGATCGCAGAATTCTCAGTTTCAGCCTTAATGGAAGGATCTACTTCCTGGCCTTTGTAGTCTGTTCCAGAAACCACCATGAATCCTGCCTTAGCCTTAATAATAAGCCAAAGTTAGGTATATCAGGAATATATTAAAAGACAAAGGTAAATACTGGAATTATTTGGCTGAGAAGTTGATCAGGATTGTGTATATGTTCTAGAAATATCATGCTGGATGATTAGTGGAAAATGAACTAGAACTGATTACAAGAGACAATGTATAAAGGAAATAGCATTGTTTAGAAATAATATATTTAATTTGGCAAATAATGACCTCATTGACTGTAGTGGTTGTGGGGATGAAGATAGTAACCCACAGAACACTTATGGGCTTGGGGAAGAATAGAAGTAAATTGAAAATCATGAACCATAATAGACCTTAAATTAAGTTTTGATTGTAATGCCAGACTATTTGTCTTCCAGTTACTTTAAGACTCTGAACTGATATCTGAACAGTGCCGTCAATTATCTGTTTTTAAGCAACATTGCTTCTAAAGCTGTTCAAAGGTAATTTTACATAATTGTATAGTTAATGTGCCACAAATACAAATGGCCCCTCAATAAATTCTTATTCTAAATCCACAGTCATGTGTTTTTGTTACTTTATGTTGTGGCAAAAACACTCTGACAAAAATTACTTAAGAAAGGAAGATTTTATTTTGGCTCACCATTCAAGGGTACATGGAATCATAGCAGTGAAGTAAAAGGGAGCAGGAATTTGCAACAGCCAGTTTTCTTCTATCTACATCCAGGAAGAAGATAGCAGTGGGTAGCACTGTTCATTTAGCATCCTCTTTTTATGTAGTTTGGGACACAACCCAGGGAATTTTGCTGTCTTCCTTTAGGATTTGTCTTGTCACCTCAGTTAATATCAAGATAATCTCTCATAAGTATTTCTGGAGACTTGTCTCCTGGGTGATTCCAGATACTGTCAAATGAACAACCCACACAAACCATCACAGTACCTGTGGAGAAGCTGAAAATAGTGTGATTTTTGGTAACTCCCTCAAAGAACACATGGACTTTTAAAGCCAATAGGAAGTTTTTATTTGCCAGTTAACAGGCTTCACAAAGAACTTGTCTAAAATGTGTAATCATGAGCTTCACTGATCTTTGTTTTTTATGAACAAAACCCATATCCTGGTTGACAAACATCAATTAGCAAGAACAGTTAGCAATAAGTGGAGATACAAAAGCTAAAAGGAAGGTTAATACATTTAGGGATTTTCCCAAAAGTATGGACAGTGATGGATTAGGTCTTTGTTTTTTCTCCTTTTTGGCAGGTGTTAGGGTCTACTTGCAGTGTTCTTAGGTCAGAATGATGCTTTGGTGCCTCTAAAATATAGTGCTAAGTTCTGGGAGTCTGTTATAAGATATTTACTAGCATTTTAAGTTGAACAATCACATTTATAAGCCAACAAGAACAATCAATATCCTTCTAGAGTTTCAATTTCTCAATAAGCTAACAACACTGATATAATTGTTTCTGTTCCATGGTTTCTAAAATTTATAGTCTACACCCTGCTAATCGCAGGCCAATATAGATTTAATTTTCAAAACAGGTATGAGCCGGGCAGTGGTGGTGCACGCCTTTAATCCCAGCACTTGGGGCAGAGGCAGGTGGATTTCTGAGTTCGAGGCCAGCCTGGTCTACAGAGCGAGTTCCAGGACAGCCAGGGCTATACAGGGAAACCCCGTCTCGAAAAACAAAAAAAAAAAAAGAAAAAACAAACAAACAAACCAAAAAAAACAGGTATGATACTCTCCCATTCAGGATCACTGTCTTCCTGTATTTTCAAAATTTCTATCAGGCTATTAGTGATGATTCTCTCCTTTTAAGGTTTCTATTGTGGTATAAGTTCAGACAACAACACCAATTAATTCTAAAAGAGTGGGGTGAAATTTTAGTCTCCTCCAAACCTTTTTTTTTTTAAATTTATTTATTTATCATGTGTAAGTACACTGTAGCTGTCTTCAGACACCCCAGAAGAGGGCATCATATCTCATTACAGATGGTTGTGAGCCACCCTGTGGTTGCTGGGATTTGAACTCATGACCTTCAGAAGAGCATTCGGCACTCTTAACTGCTGAGCCATCTCTCCAGCCCTCCTCTAAACCTTTTACCTACCTCTTTTGTGCTTCACTTTTTTCTGGGAAGAAAGTTTGCATAAATGAAATTTACCTCCAGAAATGCATGTTAGCTATCTAAAATACAAATGTGAGAACAAGGTGAATTCTATATTGTTTTATATCTGCCATCTGCATTTCCAGTTTAAGTGATATTCGTGTCACCTTTGCTTTTTTTACACTTGTCATTATAAAAGGAAAGTAGAGATTGTAAGACATTGGTTTCTGGGAGGGAGTTGGTGCTATAAAGTCTAACATCGTCGTCTGTGCTAATAAGTCAAGCACTTTCCTCCTTCTGACATTAGGAAAATACAAAATCAATGGCTGCTCAAGTTGAGTAGAAACTAAGTTTCATCTTCAAACCATAATTTTATCTTGTTCCAAACTTGAAATAAATCTTAGTTATGCCCTCAGTCCCTACAACAAATTAGCTCACATTAGAAAACCAACTAAATATAAAACAGCTGTGTGCACATCATTCTGCCTGATTGTACATTTCAGTCCATAATATGAGTAGCCTTGTATGCATACTGAATAATCCATACCCAGAGGGTTGTTTAGATGGTAGCTGATAGATTTATATTGTATTGATTGAGAAAGTTTGAGAAAAGTAGCTCCCCAAACTACAGTAATGAGAAACAACCATAATGTTGTGTGTCAATGATTATTTAGCTACACAGACAAGATTACTTCCCAGATCTGATTTACCACTATAATAAAATGTATGTTGACTTCAAATGGACAAATTGAGGAGTAGTGGTTTTAGGACAAAGCTGCAAATTTCACGGAAGACCAGACAGGAATATTTCCAAGTGCAGCTTTCTTTCAAAGATAAACCAATTCTTTGGGGTCTGTCATCTCAACCTCACAAGACAAAATTTGGAAGTTTAGTCTACTTGAGAAATCCTTGATTTTGGAAATGCCAGCACACCCATAAAAATAGGTCAAAGAGGACTTTTTCATGATAGAAGACAGTCATCATGCCTTTATCAACCATATCATAGCCTACCAACATATTTGTTTTTAATAGCAGCTTAAATGTTTATTTATATCAACAAGATAATAAATTAACATCCAAAGATAGTTAAAAATTTTAAATGCATATTGGGTGTGAGAAAGAGCAACCCTGATAAAAAATTTCTATAAGAAAATCACTTATTTAAAATAAAAAGCCCAAATTAAAAACCATAGCATGTCCCTGGACAAATCAAACTCTGTGCCTCACTTTCTCCATCTCTAAAATAGGGCTGGTAATATAAGAAAGTCTTCAAGAATAATACCTGAGATCTATAAGGATTAAATTAGCACCAGCAATTAATGTGACAAAGATTCATATTAATCTCATTTTGAACTCCTATATTAATCTTGATCAGACAAAAACAGAATCAAATCTTTAAGTAAAAAAGAATCTAATAGATAAAATATATCCTAAAAGGTCAATGGAAATGGTCAAACAATTGAAAGCAAAAGAAGAAATAATCATGGAGAAATGCATTTAACCTGAGTGAGATCTCTAAGGGACAGGGCCACCTAGGGCAACCTGGAACCATGACAGGCTTCCAAATAGTTAGCTGGAGCCCTGGAAATGAAGAGAATCAAAAAATACAGTAACCTCTTTTTTTTGTCCCTCAGTAGCTAGACTTTACCAGTCAACCCCTTGAAGATACTGTCTGATGAAGAAACATTAAAATGGCCACCTTGTAGCGGTTATTCTTCTTATCATAGAGAACAAAGTGAGGGTAGCCAGAAGAATGTCTTTGAAACCTGGAATACTCATGAGTGATTTGTATAACCTCACTTATCTTCAATTATTGCTTTACATGTCTCTTTCTCAGTAGAGTGTAAATCTCCTTGACAAGAGAGCCTATGCACCAACTGTTTCTATACTACTGAACACCTTATTCTGACAATACTGTCCTTTGAGCATTATGGATGTTCAGTTGTGAGGATTGGTGGAAAGCTTTGTGAGCAATGATATTAATGCACTACATCTATTCTCACATAAAATAGACTTTTCTACTAAGACGTAATGGCAACTGTGTGCTAACAGAGCTATGGGGCTCACAGAGGCTGAAGTGGCAATCATGGAGTGTCTTAGTTATGGTTTCCATTGCTATGAAGAAATACCATGACCAAGGAACTCTATATTATACAGGCAAACATTAAGTAGGGCTGGCCTACAGTTTCAGAGATTTAGTCCATTATCATTATAGCAGGAAGCGTGGTATAATGTAGGTTGACTTGGTACTGGAGAAGGAGTTGAGAATTCTGTATCTTGGTTCGAAGGCATCCAGGAGAAACTGGCATCCTCAGACAGCTAAGAGGAAGCTCTCTTACACAGTGGGTGGATCCTGAAGATAGGAGAAGACCTTCAAAGCCCACTCCACAATGATACTCTTCTTCCAACAAGGCCACATCTCCTAACAGTACCACTCCCTAAGTGCCAAGCCATGTACCTAACAGTATCACTCCCTAAGTGCCAACCCTAACACCACCACATGGAGCCTGAATGGATTTGGACTGGGATTGCTGCAGAGATGCTGTGGTTATTTAGCTTGGGGCTTTTGTGGGACTCTTAATTGGGAGTTGGAGGGGTCTCTAACTCTAGCCTGCTCCTCAGACCCTTTTCCTCTTACTGGGTTGCTTCACCTAGCCTTGATATGAGCATTTGTGTCTGATCTTACTGTAATTGTTACATCATGTTTAGATGATACCACTGAAAGGCCTGCTCTTTTCTGAAGAGAAAAGAAGGAGCAGTGGATTTGGGGATAGGAGAGTTAGGGGTGTTCAGAGGGGTGGAAGATGGAGAGGTTATGGTCAGGATGTATTGTATGAGAGAAGAATAAATAAAAAAATAATACTGAAATAAAAGAGAATGAGCAGTACATGCAATTTTCTACTTAAAAGCTTTTACTTCACAATCTTCCTTATTTATAGAATGACATGATTTACTCAGAGCAAAAAGTAGCCCCATTACTTCAGAAACAAAGCTTAAAAATAGATATATCAGGGGCAAAAGTCCAGTACAGAAGATTTTAGTCTTATACTTTAAAACAAACAGTAAAAAATACATCATATATTGTGATCCAGCACACACACACACACACACACACACACACACACACACACACACACACACACAGAGGCAGGAAATTCTATTTTCTTTCTTTTATTTTTTAAAAAAGTCTGTCATTGTTTTTTCTTCTCATTAATGGATTGCTATCCATTTTTTCAAAACACTTGTAGGATTTGAAGTACACCCTATTATAGGTTACTCTCTTTTTCCGTCATAAGGCTAATAAATGACTCTGAACACCCTGTCCATCTATAGAGGGAGACAAGAACAAGCCACAAGATACAGAATAGGGACAATAGTCATTCTACACCACACACTGTCCAAGTCCAGTCTTCAATTCATAGGCAAATTTCATAAGTGAAAATTCTATCCTTAAAGCAAGGGTTAAAAAAAACCCCACACACAGAAAATAGAATTTCAATCTGTATTCCTGTTTACATTTTTGGAGGTTATATAAGCTATTCCACGTATCAACAGGCCCAGAAATTGGGTTGTGATTAATACAAAGTGTGATTGTTTGTATATGCTTGGCCCAGGAGTGGCACTGTTGGGAGGTGTGGTTTTGTTGGAGTTGGTGTGACTTTGTGAGTGTGGGCTTTAATACCCTTGTTCTAGCTGCCTGGGAGTCACTATTCTGCTAGCAGCCTTTAGATGAAGATGTAGAACTCTCAGCTCCTCCTGTACCATGCCTACCTGGATGCCACTATGTTCCTGCCTTCATGATGATGTACTGAACATTTGAACTTGTAAGCCAGCCCCAATTAAACGTTGTCCTTACAAGAATTGCTTTGGTCATGGTGTCTATTCACAGCAGTAAAACTCTAAGACACAATGCAAAGGCAGGCTTGACCAAATCAGCAAGGTACTCTTTATTCCATCAGATCTAGAATCCAAAAGTGAAGGGACTAGCTACAAGTCTGGAAAAACTAATCTCAATGTGATTTGATAACACGTTATTATTTTAAAAGTAAAGGCTTCCTTTAAAAAACAAATGAGGACTGTCTTTTGTGTATCACTTTCAGGGCTTCTGATGGTTCAAAACAATCATATTTTAAAGAAGTATGATTTTTCATAAACATCAGGATTTCTAGCATGCTGTCAGAAAACAAAATTTTTTTGTTCCTTAAACACAACTGGCATACTTGACAGTATTAAACACAATGGGCTGTATGTCAAAAGATACATAGAGCATGAAACATTTTACATGGCTTTAAGATGAGATGCTTAATTTAATGAAGAATCTAGCAATGTAAATACGTTTTGGAAACTTCATCCTGAATTTTCAGGAGAGTTTTTGTGGTGGATTTTTAGTGCTGCAGTGAAATGGCCCATTCTTTGTTGCTATCCCAGTCCACATAATAAATATAGTCATGCTAACTGCAGTGTTGGGGTGATATACAATTCACAGTGGACAAATTCATCCCATAGGCACATGCTCACTACTTCAGCGACCTTTATCTGAGAATAAAATTTGACATACAGTCTCCCAGACAAAGTCAACTCCTGAAATAGTTATGCTTATGAAAAGAATAGATAAAGGGCATGAAGATAATCTGAAGCAATAATTTATTTCTGTCTTTGAAATACAGTAAAAGATACTTGAGAAATAAAACACAAACTCATCCATAGTAGCCCTACAGAATCTGCAGTCTGGTACTAATGTGCAAACTTTGGCTCTGTTTTTTAATAGTTTACCTGGCAAAAGTTACTTATCTCCCCTGTCCCTCATGTTCTTCATCAGGAAAATGAGAATAATAATAGACTATGCTACATAGAGCTATCATAAAGATTAAAAGACATTACATTGAGAATGGGGCTTAGTTTGGTGCCCAATAAAAGCAGAGCTACCAGTAACCATCATCAGAAATAATAAATGTTTGTGCCATGATTAGAATGAAGAAAGTTCTTTGAATGTATTCCAGCACTCCAAGGTCAGCTTTGACCTTTTCATCTCATCAAGCGATCACTTGTAGCCTAAAACCAAGACATGTACCTGCATATGAACCAGTGGGCATGTTACTAGGAACTGAGTCACACCCATATTTTTATAAGGTCGAGGTGCATTTGTTTCAGTTGTGCAGATTTATAACTTCTTCGCCATTCTGTCAGCCACTTTGCGGTATTAGTGAATGACATCGAATATATTCAGTTTACTCCTTCTCTATCCGCACTTAACAGGCTCAGTTTTCCAGTGCCACTCTCTGTGTAGTCTGTCATATCAGGAGCTGCTGAACACAAGTACATGGCTCCTGTGGGAAAAGTCCAATGGTGATAATAGTGAAGAGCCATATGTGAAGATGATATAAAATCAAATTTAGTCAGAACAAAACAAACTCTGATTGTCACCTCATGCAGTGCAGTAAATGAAAAGACCATTAAAAATCTATGAATTAGTCTCCACGCTCTCACACTATGCAGATGAGTTAAACTCCCATCCTGGGAGAACAGGATCTGAGATTGTTGACCCAAACACTGAAGGGTGCATCTAGATCCTTGCAGCAGTTCATCCTTAGCAGGGATGAAGCTGGCTTAACAATTCATCAGAGACTGATAGCTAAACAATGTCTATTACTTTGTGGGCTTCTGCATATGAGCACATTGAAATAACAGGAAAGGCAATGACAAACCATCTTATCTGCAAATCATTTATTTTAGTCTTGAGAACAGAGTACTTCAGTGTATCTTGACAAGGGACTGTCTCCACTCCCCCCATGCAGCTGTCATGGGATGTTCTGTCTGTGCTGTGAACACAGTATTCTGGAATAAAGTGTGGAAGTCCTATGATATCCTCACTTTCAGCTGGCATTGGTTCTTGAAGAGTCAATCTTGCTGTTACTTATGAAGCTCTGCTGCTTCAAGTTAAACAGCAGGTCAAGGAGAGAAACTCAGTTTGGTATCATAAGTGGTTTTTAAAAAGAGGCAAAATTTGTTTATAATTTAAAACTTGCTGTGATTGAAAATGGCATTTTTTGTTGGAACCCAAAACATTGACAAGTTTTATGTGCTTAATAGCTGAAAAGTATATAGGAAGTTGAAAGTTTGGTATATAAATTCATGATAGAAATGATGGGCTATTATTTAAAAAGACAAACTACCCAATGCCAGCCATGATAGAATAGCAACTTTGGAAAAAAATACTGTTGAGATAATAAACAACAAAATATTTGGCAATCTACTAAGTAGTAAAACCTAGCATATTAATTTAATGGGTGAACCATTTTCTGCTTATTGAGTATGTATATAATTTTGTCTTAACATTTAATATGTACTTTCTTGTAATAAACAGAATATTAATTTTTATGCAACATATAGGTGAGCCTAATGTAATATTTTAGAGTATTGGGATAATTATCTTGCTCCAGCTCCTATGAATTTGTAAAGTAATTCTCTTCTAGTTATTCTGAAAAACATGCACGGTCATTTCTTTATTCCCCAATCATATTTTAAAATTAGAATTTCTCCTCCTCAGTGCATATGTTCTCAGAATGCCCTAGTACATTTTCCCCTAATGTCAATCTCTGGTTTACTGTAAGAATTATATCTACCATTGATAGTATAATTTAGTATCTGTGACAATGCCATCTGTTAGAATTTGAATTGAAACTCTAATTCACTTCTATTATACTGAGATGAACACCTGTCCATTAGGTTCTAGACTTGAAACCAGGGATTCATTCTGAATCTTCATTGCACATCTATCAAATGATGGCAAACAGACCATGTTTATTGGACTGAACTAATGGCAAAATCACATTTGCAATTCCCCAAAGTAATTTATTCTTTTAAAATTCACTGCTAAATTCTTCAGCTTGTAAGGTCTCTAGACAAAGGGACTATTTTTCTAAATTTTTCTTGCCACTGAAATTGCCCAGTTTTGGTAAGGAGATGTGGAAAATTGAGGCTAAACTTATTTGAAGACACGGTTTTGGGAAATGTAATGTTTTGGTCACCTTTAATATGTGTGCTCTTGTCTATCTGATAGTGTCTTTAACATGCAGATTAAGTTTCATTAACTGTCCACCATTCTATTTCAGATATCATATCACACACTCCACCAATACCATATTTTGGGGACTGTGGGGATTGCAAAGAACTACTATTCTCCACTTTTTATGGTCTGAATGCTTGCATCTTCCAAGATTTTATGTTGAAATGCTGTTCTCTGCTCTGCTATGCTGTGATGCGGTATACGTATTTTATTTTATTTTATTTTTCTTACTTGACACAGATTTGCCTTGACATTTTAGAATTCCCAGTATCCAAAACCATAAAAGATAAGTTTCCATTTCAGCATAGATGGGAGAGAACCCATGAGTAGCTGAAGAGCTTTGACACTTAAAGGTTCTTGGAGTACAGAGAGTCAGCGTTCTTCAGAGGAGTGAGCCATTCTCCAGTGGATGGCCCTACTACACCCGCGGACTTAGAGGTATCATTGATTAGACTCACTGGGTTATAAAAAGAGGACATGAATTTGAGAGGGAGCACAGCGGTGGGGTGTGCAGGAAGGCAAGGGGTCACAGAGGATAGATAAAATAAAAAATTTTTGCATGCAACTCTCAAATAAAAATAATAAAAAGATAATCTTCTATTCTTTGAGCTAAGCAATTTGTGATAGCTTGTTATGCCAGCTTGGACAGAATAAGCAACCAGCCAACTCTGTCTTACATCTTATACTTACAATAGTTGATTTTTTTTTTTTTGTATTGGCAACATAAAATTGCACTGTTCATTCCCCAAGTGATTATCCCTCTCTCCTCCACTAGCAGGAGGAGGGAGAAATTACCTCCTCCAGTAGGCCTTTATTTCTTCTGACCTAGAAATTACAGCTGGCTGCTGCAAGCTTCCGGGTGATTACCTGAACACAGACTGCGATAATATATTTACTTAAACACGGAATTCACACATCAACTCATGCTACCTATCAGCTTTTGCACTTTAGAAACTTTAGTCATAGAACTTTCCATAATAGTTTGGGAAATCTGACTTCTTTTCAACAGTATGGTAGCTCAAAGTCAGCGATCATAAACCACTTCAAAGGGGAAAAAAATCAAGCAAGTTGTGCTTGAGATTAGAAAGGAAATATTTGTGTAAAGTCAAGATGTGATGTCAGTTCCTAAAAGTAAATTTTACCAGTTTGAAGATGATAGTATGATAGTACTTTCATGCTTACCCTTCAAAACTCTTCTGAGATATATATATAAAATAAGATTAAAGAAAAATAACCTGGAAGAACCAGCATTTTCTTGCTAAGATCATTTGAAAAAAAATTTGTTTGAAATAATTAGAATGATTTGTTCTGTTCTACAGGCTGCTTATTTTGACACAACAATATCCTCTTGTTTGGAATCATATACTTAAAGATAGACATAACACTACTTCAAAATACCAGATCTTTTTTTCTGAATTAATTTCTAATTTAGTTAGATTTTCTGTATTAGTAGTGACTGAGGAAAATAAAAACAGGCAAGGATTATAATGTGTACTTTTGATTGCATATAACTGTCACAATGAACTCCAGGTGAGTTGGGAACAGAGTTTGACCCTAAAGTCTAAACAAAGACTTTATGCTCTTGTTTTTGTTTTGATATTTTCCTGCCTCCACCTTAGATTTTTCTTCATCTCTGTGTAGAAAATAGGGTTCATTAGGAAGTTCTTGGTGACCTAAGAAGCATTGAAAAGGGAATGTTAGTTTTCTCTTTCACTGAAGTTACTAAAATTACCTAAAGGAAACCCATAGCCTTGTTTACTATCTACTCCACAGATGAAATCCTTCTGTAGTTATGGAAAGACCTGAAAGATTTTAGCTCTGTGATTTTTGGTGGTTGTGGTGGATTTTTTTGTTTTTAATTGGTGTCTGTGTCTCTGCTAGTTTGACTTTTTTGTGATTTGTTTCTTTTTTGGTTTTACTAGCCTGCAACTGGCTATGCAGACTAGGCTTGCCTCAAACTCACAAAGGTCTGCCTGCCTCTGCTCTCAGATGTGCCACTGCTCATTGCCTCTGACTTCTTGAAATTGCCTTCTTTCCTGATTATTCATATCTGGCAATTGTCTTCCTTCCTAATTAATTATCTCTGGGTTTTAAACAGCAAAGCAACACTGATTCTCTTGGATGTCTTTGGAGGAAGGAGAGTACTAGTTTGATTCATATTACACGTTTGTTTAGACGTATCTATTTTATTTATGAATGTTTTGCCTACATGTATTTTTGTGTAACATGTACTGCCTAGTATCCACAGAGATCAGAAGAGGAACAAGGGGATCCCCTGGAACTGGAATTGTAGGTGCTGGAAATGAAATCCAACAACTGCTCAGAATTGCTGGTCCATCCAGGCCACCAAATTGTAAATAGAAATAATTAGAGTTATGAATACCCTCTCCCCCTCTCTGTGTATGTGTATGTGAAAGCTCTGTAGTGGAGAGATGCTAGTGAAGGGCAGAATTGATATATATTGTAAAACATGGTATGGTATGGTGGGGGGGTGCCTTAGTGGACCCATGCTGAGTCATCCCTGCCCCAGGTACCAGTCATATGAGTAGTCTAGTATAAAATGAAGTTTATTTGGGGACATGGGATGGGGTGTTTGGAAGAGAGTAGAGGCAGAGAAAGAAGGGACAAAGGAGAAGGAGACAGAGGGAGAGAGGGAGAGGGAGAGGAAGGAGAGAGGGAAGGAGGGAGGAAGGGAGGAAGGCAGGGAGAGAGAGAGGTGTCAGAGAAAGAGAAAAGGGGGAGAGACCAAACAGTCCTTTTATAAGCAAGCCAGGCTAGTACCTGGCTGTTGCTAGGTAACTGTGGGGCGGAGCCTAGAAGGAATGCTAATAAGAATAGGATATCAGATCCCTCTGAGCTGGATTTACAGGTGGTTGGAGCTGTCCTACACAGGTGCTGCTTACTGAATTCAGGTCCTCTGAAAGAGCAGCAAGTGCTTTTAAGCATTGGTGTCTCTATCCTCAATGCTATAGTTTTATAATTCATTTCTCTACATAATCTGCAAGTACCAACTGTGTGCTTATGTTGACAAGAAACTTCAGAGTAACCTGCTCAATTGAATGTTTACTCAGTATATGTGAATACTCATTCTAGAATGTTCTTAAAACATGTTTTAAATAGTACTTATATGATCATATTTTATTGGGAATAAAAATCACTAGTATTTAGTAATATGATTGTTTTCCTGCTCTCAGCTATTAAGATATTAAATTCCATTTTATTACTGCTAGTGATTGCATAATGCAATGAAATGATATAAATTGAAGATAATGAAACACAATAAATTCATTCATTAATGTAACAAATATTTATTGACCTTCTATGGTCCAGGATTTCTGTAAGACAGAAATAAATAGCAATCTTTTCTTTCATTAAGTTTTAAGCAACTGGAAAATACTGAAAAGTGATATACTTATGTAACACCAAGGCAACAAAAAGTCAGTGTGCCCTTAGAAAATAGAGTATGGGCTTTCTAGCACCCATGTTAATAGCAGAGATCATGTCCTACAACAATCTTGATAATACTAAAGCTAAGATAGGTACAGTGATGCCTAGATAAGAAGCTGAAAGGAATAGTCTAGACAAAGGAACAGTCTTAAACTGGATGAATTCTGGACACACTGTTAAAGCATTTGTAGCTTGAAAAAGGCCCTATTAGAGGTTAGCTATACTGCAAAAATCAGCAAATGGTCCAAATTTGGGCCATTGCCTTGTTGGAGGCCACCATGTGCCTTCTTAAAATATGAAGGAATCTTCAGCTGAAGGCAATTAAGAAAAAATGGATATAGAAGAGTTCTCTGCCCTTCCTCTATTTGCCTAAGCACAGAAATAGATTTACAAAGAGAAAAACTATGCTGTTTCCTCTCTTCCAAGGAGAACAAACGTTACACACTGAAGATAACTTTATACCCTCATCAGCCTAGTGATGATACCAGAGGAATTTATAGCAGCAGGCTTTATTAGCTAGACTTTCCCTGCCATTTAATTGCCTTTCCCCAGGTTGCTGTCCATAGACTCTCAATGTTCTTTCCTCTGTCACACTATGAACATCCTCAAATTCAGCAAATATGTTGTTGGTTGAGGGAAGAATGCTAGCTGGGTTTCATAGTGACTTTGAAAACTGTACATTCTTTCCATATCTACTAAGTTCGTATGAAACATAACTATAAATAAAGTCATTTATTCTTTTTCTTGTTAATCAGTTTTTCACAGCTGTCTGTCTCAGATATGAATTTGGGGTATTATTCTGTCCACTTAATTTTCTCTGGCCTCTATTCTCTCCTCCATATAACTTACCAATATACTACAAAAGTGGACTAATGTGGAATTCAAAGCAGGTGCTTTGAGTGAGGTAATAGAACAATGAGGCTGGAAAGAGATATAAATCATGTTGGACATGGAAACTGTCAGGAGGATGAAGGGTAAGCAAGGAAGAGCTTCTAAAAAGTCAGTCTCCATTCTCTTTGTATATTGAAATGCAAAATGCAGCAATAGTGTAAATAACCTACATGAATGCCTTGTGTACTTTCTCAGAAAGAAGTTGAAGGACATCAAGTAATTTGGAAAAAACAGGAAGAGGCATCGGAGGCAGATTTACTCCTGTAACATATTGTGATAGTGTATGATCTAACAGATGGGCAAGGAAAGTAAAATAGATTACTGCAAATGTTTCATCTGCTGTCACCTGTAAGACAAAAGCCATAAATGGAAGGCATGTGTTGCATTGACCACAATGTCAATTTGAGCATTAAGGTCCAAAGAAATCCAGCCAACAGATTATTCATTCACTTACTATGAATATAATTCATTATCTATGATATAATTCATTAACATTAACTAATTAACTGGCAGAGACACCTATATAGCTAATTTGGTGGGCTTTTCATAGTGGTATTTGACAATGAAATTTGAAATAATGTTCACATTACAAGCAGTGTGATTATTATACTGTATATATTTATTACACAGCAGCTGATTTGGACAAAAATGGTAATGTATAAATCATTTTACAACAGGCCTTGAGCACTTACACATTCAGCATCTCCATGATCTAAAGTTTATTACAAATCAGTCAATGCCCAGCTATGAATGTATGTTGAAATCAGAAATTTACTAGTGAACCTATTCAAACTATCTGTACCTGTACCTTAAGTAGGGCATTCTTGTCCTCATGTTGACACTGACAGACAATAAATGAATTGAATAAATCAAAGACTCAATATTTAAAGATGTCAGTGCTTTAGAAGATGAGCCTAAAATCAAAAGCAATCTTAATATTATTATAAGAAAAATTTAGGAGACAGGATGTGATGACTCAAATTACATATGGAAAAGTGAAATATGTAAGAGCTAGTAAGGTATTAGAAAATAGGGGGAATGAGGGGAGCCGAGACCCATCAGAGACTGCAGTATATTTTATAGTTGTGCTGATTAAAGACTGACAGAGACATAAATAAAGAAGCAGATTACAAGAGTAGAATGCAGAAACCAAAATACACCCACATACAAATAGAAATATACTACACGTAAAGTAAGCACAGCAACTTGATATACCAAAGGGGTTAAACATTAAGAATGAAGCAAAAAGAGAATGTAGCTGTATAGAAACACAACTAGCAAGTAACAGACAATAGTTAGCTACAAGGCCTTACAAAAATACAACCAACAGGAGTAAAACAACTTTGACTATTATGTAATTGTCTAAAGATTTCCAAATGTCTAATGTCTATCAATCTTTAAAAGGCTTGACTAGTCACCAACACAGGCATTTTGACACAGAAGCACTAAATAGAAATTACCTTTAAAGCAGAATTTCATGTTTGTTTTGTTTCATAGAGTAAGTTTACAGTACTGACAATCAAAAGTACTTAGTGTAGCACCTATAAATTTAGGAAACAATGGTGGTTCTTGAAAACAGACTTTCTACGATTTACAAATGCAAAATACTTATTTTGTCAGAGTAAACAAATATATATATATATATATATATATATATATATATATATATATATATCCAGATATTAATTAACAAGATTCTCCAGCAAGGAAATTTTGGAAGCCTTTTAAGTCCAAGAGATACTAAAAGATCAGCATTATACCATACAGTTTTTCCCAGAGGGTAGGAGAGTCTCTGAAGTCCCACCATTACCATTTAAGCAGGTTTTAGGAGTAAGTAGCTAGAGGGACTTAAAATGATTGTTTTCTAACAAGGCCCAATACAATGAAATGATTCCATTACTTTCATTTAAAAGAGCAAAGCCAGGTACATCTTTGTGAATGCAACAATTTTTCTTGTTAATCCATAATCAACAATCTCCATGAGTTGTTTCTCTTTTCATGCATGGTGTTGTCACGTTCTTTCACATTGGTCATGGTAGGACTTGCCTGCAATTCCACCACTTCAGAAGCTGAAATACAAGCATGAGTTTGAATCCAGCCTAGGCTTCATGCTATGAACCTATCTCAAACCAGTCACATGAAATTTCTTGTGCTAGCCTTTCCAGAAAACGCTAAAAGCCTAGAGATTGTAAAAAAATAAAATAAAAAAATAAAAATGGTTCTTATGTATGGCTAACTGGCACTAAATGTATTCTCTTCTTGATCCATACTTGCTTTCTTTTCATTATATTTGATTCAGTTATAGACATGCTCTTTCTCAAGATTAAGGAGTTTTTGTAAAGATAGGGAATTATAATCACCCTGGCATGAAGATACTCAAAGGACAAACTCATATCTCATAGTCTGGTTGTCACATGATTGAAACAATGGACCACAAGAAATGAAAATTTGTCCCAAAGAATCTCATGCTAAGAGAAGGAAAAGGCCCTAGCCAGAGGAGGAACTGGTTTTGCACAAGGAGATTTCACATGGTTCTAACAACGACTCAGACTACCTTACAGGAACAGTCAATCATGGGTCAATGTTGGACAGGACCCAGCCTTGTTTGAGCCTACTTAGATGTGCTTATTTTTGGCCCTTTACTTAGTCTTTAATATTACCTCAGAAGCCCAAAAATGAATTTTGTGAATTTTCTGGATATCTTTGTTCCATTTCTCAATGCTGGACACACTGAATGTATCTCCCCTTTCTGCTATCTACTTAAAAGTAATGAAGCCATAAAATACTAGAAAATGCTGGAAGGGTGGCTCACTGGTTCAAATGCTTACTACACAAATATGAGGACCAGGGTTAAAATCCTCAAAACACACTATAAATTCAGCATGAGCATGGCAGTTCACCTCTACTTCTAGCCTTGGAAGGTGGAGACAGATGTTCTTTAAAGCAACTTGGTTAGGAGGACTATCCATCTTGCCATGTCCTAGGAATAACTTAAATACCCTTCTTCATTATGATGGTTTGTATATACTTGGCCCCAGGAGTGGCACTATTGGGAGGTGTGGTCCTGTTGGAGCAGATGTGCCACTGTGGGAGTGAGCTAAAGACCCTCACTCTAGCTGCCTCGAAGTCAATCTTCTACTAGCAGCTTTCAGATGAAGATGTTGAACTCTCAGCTCCTGCACCTTGCCAGCCTGGACCATGCCATGCTTCCACCATGATGATAATGGACTGAACCTCTGAACCTGTAAGCCAGCCCCAATTAAATGTTGTCTTTATAAGAGTTGCCTTGGTTATGGTGTCTGTTCACAGCAGTAAAAGCCTAATTAAGACACTCAGAATAAAGTGAGAGAATGATCAGGAAAGATTCCTGAGATCATTCAGGGGCCTCTACATATGTCCCTGCACACATCCAAACACACATATCACACATGTATCCACATTCAAAAAGGAAAACAATACTAAAAGAAAGTATAGTGTAGTTTCAATAACAATAATAAAAAAAAGATAGTATAGTGAATTTGAGGCACAGGAAATTAAATGTAAATTATAATGGATACAATGAAATGTTTCTTCATGATAAGCAACCAAAAACAACACAAAACAAGAGATAGGCCTTGGATAAAGTATTTGTGATATAAGAAAAAAATTGGTAATAATGAAGAATAAACCAATAGCAAAAAGAACAAAATTAAAATGGAAAATAGTCAAGGAGCAGGAACATGGAAGTGGACTTCAAAGTAGAAGAAGCAAAAAATGTCTTTTAGATATGTGAAAATATCTGCTATCTTACTCATTACAAGTAAATGCAAATTCAAACTTCAAAGACATAGAAATTCTCACCTTTAGACTGGTATAGTAACAGTCTATGACACTCATATATTGGATAGGAGGGTAAATTGGCATGATTTTCAAAAGGTAACTTGACAAATTAAATCCAAATTCTAAATGCAGAGATGATTTGACCTAGCAATTGTACTTGGAATGATTTATTCCTAATGCATATGCAACGCACATATTTATACTAAAATTTTCATCGTATCAGTATCTACAATAACAAAGAATTTGACATAAACTAATGGTTATGAGTAGAAAATAATCTAACAAATGATTATGCACCCATATATGGAATAGTATAACACAAACAGAAAACATTCAGATCTGCTAAGACTAAATAGAAGAATTACCAAGAAGCACAGAAATACATACACAGGCATATGTTTGTAGCATCTTTTGAAGGCTATGAGATAAAAGTGGAAAATTTGACAGTTTCTTAAGAATTCTATCCCCAGGAGTGAGGGGCAACGGAGTGGGAGAAAAGAGAAGGACCCAAATATACATAGAATAAAATGGTGAGCAGGTTTGGATAGAGAGGAAGGGAGGAAACCAGGATGTAGGTCAAAGTGTATGAAGTGACATATATAGGAACATGATGTTCAAATGAAGACTATAGCTGATAAGTGTATATTGAATTGTTTTGTTGCTGTTGTTGTTGTTGTTACCTGAATGGATTTTAGTTATTCTTGCTACATATTTTTGTAACTATATAAACTCATGAGTATATTAAGTAGTTTCACTGTAGCAATGGGGTATCTAGATATATCTCATAAATATAATATTGGAATTGCTATTAATATGGTTGCGCAGTTAAGAGCAAGTGTGATATTGCAGAGGACCAACATTTGTTTCCCACTACCCACATTGTATGCATCACAACTTCCCGTGACTCCAGGAGATATACTACCTTCTTCTGTCCGCTGAAACTGTCTGCTCTTGCATGAAACTCCAGAGTTTTAAATGCCATTTTGCCTTCATTTTTAAGCTTTATTATACATCAATTGGTCACCTCTCACACAGCATAAGAGGTCTGATGACTGGGGAGATCAAAGTGGCTGCTATCAAAACTGCAGTACATGATCATGGCACATCAAATAGTGCTGAATGACAGATTGTTCAAGTTCTTAGAAGACAATGGGTCATCTTTTAATTTCCATTCAATACTGACCAGAAATAGAAATCATTAAAGTAAAAGTGACCTTGTTAGCGGCTTGCCTATGAGAAGGAGCCTAAAAAGCAAGAGTAACCATCCTGATAAAGAAACTATACCAAACTAACCACAATCAAAGACTTTTAAAGTCTGCAGCACCTGCTCCTCTGGTCCATATTTTCTGAAGAGCACAGTTAAACTGCCTATAATAACAACAGTAGTTACATAGGCACATGCATTCTGAATGTACATTCACTGACAGTCCCTACTCTAAAAGATCTGCTTAGTTCTTGCTCACCTGATTTTATTACTAACTGTAGCCTCCAAATTTTCCAAAGTTCCTTTTCTGCACTGCTTCCTGTAAAAGGAGCCCTTGTTTGCTTCATTCACATTCCTCCTTATTATGGCAAGCTGTTAAATCTGACTATGAGCACAGATGTGTTCGTTGGAGTCTCTTGCTAGCTGTTTCCAAAGCTTTTGCTGACAGATCACAGAAAGGACTCTTCTAAGAATTCTCTACTATTATGTACAGGTGTCACACAGAGGAATGGGTATCTGCTATCCAAGGACAACTTGTACTCTGCTGTTGACAAATATTCATATTATTCTATGATGCTGATGGTCTTGCTGTAAATTGGTGATTATGTGTTTCTTCCCACAATCCAAATTAACTTAGTTAATATGCCTTTTATGAGAATGTGAGTTTGACCACATTCAATAATATTGTCAGTATATTAATATTGAGTCAGACTTTCTGTAACAAACAATGACTAATCCATCATTTTCAGAAGTGGTTAAAGTATTAGAGATCTATAATTGTGCAGTGCCTTGCATGAAAAATGTGCACTCTTTGCTTTACCTAGTGAGACAGTCATTGATAAGAATTACAGTGTCTAGACTTGTCACTTTGACATCAGTCCTCAGAGCTAAGCTTATTTTCAACATCATAAATGTAACAAATAAATCTACAACGTTTATATATTAGAATTCTGTCTGTGTATTTGCCTCTATCTCACTCTGACCAGTATTGTAAAGAATGCATCTACACACGCACACACACACACACACACACACACACACACACACACACACACACACACACCACATGCATGCACACACACACTTTTTAAATTTTAAGGAGGGTATCCCTTTTAAGACACCCTTTATTTATTGTCTCTCACAAGTAAGCATTTGTAAAAAAAAATTATAGTATTAAAATGATTTCTAATAGCTCACTGGTATACCAGTTGAATTGTTTAAACCTCATCAGAGAAGCTTCTTCTTATAGTAGATGGCAAGTAACACAGACCCCTCCAACTGGTACACATGCAGAAAATAAGAGAGTGTAGAGTGCTGCTCAGGTGGAAATGGAATATATAAATCACCCAGCTCCCCTCCCTCGGAACAGGCATCTTGTAGAAGAGGGGGTAGAATAAACTTAAGGAAGCAGTATTTTGAAGAAACAGTAGTATAATTAGTTGCACATATAAAATCACAGTGTTTGTAACAAAGTGTATAAGACTATACAAACTAGCCACGCAAAATCTCAGCACAGTGAGAATGGTAGACATGAAGTTCTACCATTGCTGCAGGAGTTGTTGCCATTTGATAGCTGCTGGGAGAAAGAGAGAGAGAGAGAGAGAGAGAGAGAGAGAGAGCGAGCGCCTGTGTTCTTTATTATTACACTTGGTAGGTAGACCACATGCCAGAGAAAGAAACAGCATCATCAATAGGTGGTACGGAAGCACATATTCACACACACACACACACACACACACACACACACACACACACACACACACACATATGAGAGGTGAGGCTTATTCAGTGAGGTCGTTTTTCAAAGAAATAGGCTCAGATGTTTGAGAAGAATAGAACGTCTGAAATCTACAGGGAAGTTCTCTCAGGCTGGAAAGTCAGACGGAAGTTGACACTGTATTAGTGGGGCATTTCTTCATTTTGAAGCTTCAATTTTTTCAATGACCATCTCCTTTGCTTAAAACCAATTGATTATAAATGTCAGCCACATCTCTGACACACTTGTACAACAGCATTTAGAATGCTGTTTGTTATAGACAGAATGGCACATAAAAGTATTGAATGATTTGAATGATGCCCTTAGGAGAAGAGGTGGAGGAGCATGATCACTCTCTTTATGCACACAGATGGAGAAGATTCTGTGTGAGAACACGATGAGAAAGTGACTCTCTACAGGCTGGAAAAGAGACCTCACCAGAAGCCACATTGCCACCCTTACCTCTGACACCCAGCCTCCAGAAATATGAAAATACAGTTGTGTTTTCTGAGCCATATGATTTACTGTATTTTGCTATAGTAGCCAGAGAAGGCTAAGACACATGCTTTAGTCATTCCTGAGTTATATTTTACTTGTGCCCGTAAAGATTTGAATAGATTAAAACAAGACTGTAATTAGTAAGTTCTGTTGAGTCAGGGAAATGAAAATTACTCTTGATTCTGAAGAAAATTTAGTATTTGTAACAGGTATGAGCCTACACCTTACCAAGACTGAATAATAAAGATACAGCACATCTGAACAAACCAATAACAAATAATGAGATTGAATCAGTAATGAAAAATCTCCAAACAAAGAATAGCCCAGGAGCAGATGGCTTCATGCTGAATTCTAACGAATATTTAAAACCTGGATACCAATTGTCCTCATGTTATTAGAAAAAAATAGAATATGAAGAAATTCTTCCAGACACATTCTGTGAAAACAGCACTATCACAATAATAAAACCAGATAGAGATATAGCAAAAAAGAAAACACAAACCAGTATCCTCTATGAATTTAGATCAAAAACACTAAATGAATACAACAGTACCTTTCAAATATTTTTCGTTATAATCAATGCAATTCCAGGGTTGCAAACACATTCCATAGGATTTAAATCCATGAATATTGTGAAGGACAAATATCACCTCAATATATAAGCCGAACAGATAGGGAATATAAAATTGTACCTAAACATAACAAAGGTGACATGTAGGCTAACCCTGGCCTGAGAAGCTGAGCGTTATGAGCATACTCATGAAAGTCCAGTAAGTCACTGGGCTTATGCTTCTTCATAGAGCATTTTCTTGCAATATTGTTACTAAAAAAACTCACAATGCATTGAACATAAATTATCAAGTATAATAAAAACCTCTGAAATTTTATTAAATATTTTAAATTTCTATTCCATTTTTTGCTATAGCAACATACTGCTATATTTTATGTAACACAGAACCCCTCCAACTGGTACACATGCAGAAAATAAGAGAGTGTATAGTGCTGCTGAAGTGGAAATGCAATATATAAATCACCCAGCTCCCCTCCCTCGGAACAGGGATATTCATGGATGTGCAATACAAAGGTATTAGAAAGAAGACACCTTGTGGGAGTAGTTATATCTTTCCACCATGTGAGTCCTGAAGATAGAAGTCAGGTCATCTGGCATGACCTGCCAATTCCTTTACCCACTGAGCCATCTCACCAACCCCTAAACAATAGTTTGATTTAACATATATCAGTGTTATGAATGAAATGCAATGTTAGAAGAAACTATGCAAAAGACTAAAGAAGTCCTCAATATTAGTTTTGCAACTATATCCAAGTCTACTATTTCAAAACATGTTAATTAAGAAAATGAAGACTTTAATGCATCAAATCCGTCCATATTACTATTTGAAAGTTATATCTTTGAATCATGATGCTATGCATAGTTCTGAAATTTCGCTTTTTTAAAATCAATAACTTACTTATACTTTGTGAAATGAGATTATTGAAAAAGTTCAGTACCATCACAGTTTTACTGTATGTTTAGAGAAATTGCAACATCTATCCAAAGGAAGAACAATTAGGATTATTGTAAATATTTAGAGATTTTTGTCATTGATTTACATTCTCACTTCAGTGTGAAATGCACTGGATCATCTGCTATCTAAAATACAGGACAAGAAACAAGAAAGATAGAAATGCAAACTAGGTAGCAGAGTAACAAAGAGAATAATATCAACTACTACATCTCCATGGCCTGTGTCCTGGGGACATGGACAACTGCAACAGGGTTACCTGAACCTATTAATCTATTAAAAAGACTTCTTATAAAATTAGTATGAACACTTCTGCTTAATATGAAAAAGAATTAGATATATAAATGTTGATGTTAGTGAGAAATGACAAGTAAATACGAAAACATTTCTGAGGCTTTGTGTTCCATAGAATCAGTCACAAACTATCAAATTTAATAATACACAAACATTGCCATGTAATTTTTAGGGCCATGAATAGAATTAAAGCCAATGTTAGAAAGAATGGACAAAGAAATGTTGAATTGCTTGGTTTTATATTTATTCATAACTAAATAATTACAATTATTAGTTAGAAAGACATTTTAGGTTTATTTACTATGGTATAGCAGAGTTGCACTAGAGATAAAAATGATACATTTGATGTTGCTGTCATAAAATACCATGAGTAAAGCAACTTCTAGAAGAAAGAGGTTTTTATTTTGCTTCTATTTCCAGGAAGTCACACTCCAGAATGGCACAGAAAGCATGGCAGCAAGCAGAAAGTACCATGGAAGAGCAGGAAGCTGAGAGCTAACATCTGCGACTGTAAGTAGAAGTGGGTGTCATGGCGACAGTGATGAATACTGGGAATGGTGTGAGGCTTTGGAACTTCAAAGAGAAGCCCCAGTGATCCACTTCTCAAGCAAGACAATGCCTTATACCTTCCCAAGCAGCACTGGCAACTATGGAACAAATGTTCAACTACATAAGCTTACTTTTTCTTTCTCACTAACCTCAAAATTTATATATCTAATTCTTTTTCTGTATGAAACAAAGGATTTCAATGGGAAGGATAAGTCACTTTTTATAGTCTTATTGTGGTGGTGGTGGTGGGCTATTATTCATAGAATAGTCAGTGAAAAGAAAAGGTATACTTGAAAATGAAATTGTGGATGGCTTTTCATGAGAGAGATTTGTAGGAACAGAGAGAGCAACACTTGGAAAAACCTAAAGATGATAAACCCTGCTGAAGCAGAATGAAGAGGGACAGACATAGTGACTGGCAGGTGGAAGTCAATGCCATGCTTTGGAATTTAGACTGCAGTTATATTTAATGCAGAAAATACAGGACAGAGAGGAGGCAGGGAACATATCTTACACTATTGTTTTAGAATTACACCTACAAATTTAGGGTTTATGAGCTAGGAAAAGTGAATCCACTGAAGGATTTGAAGCTGGATAAGAATGTAATAAATCTGCATGTTAGGTAGACGAGCATTCTAGGACCTGAGTGATAGACAGCAAAGAAGAAGGCTGGAGGCAAAGCAATCCATGTGATTGCAGCATGATTTAAAGGACAACAAACAAAACAGAAATAACCATGTTCAATTGGACAGTTTTTAAATGATAACTTCAATATTGCTCTTTGAAATAGGAGCTAAAGCCCTTTTTCCTTTGTCTTTGTCTGTTGTGCACATCCAACAAATATTTCCCCACAATTGTGCCTGTACCTCTTTAGTACAATCCAATTTTGATTGTTTCCATTTGGTGAAATTTCTTGTGTTCCTGCTTCTTGAGTCAACTTGTCACTCACCCAGCTTTGTCTGGAAGCTTTATTCTCTGCACTCTGAAGCTCAAGTCCACTTAAATTCTCTCCTGTTCCAGGACGAGCCTATACTGTGATCTTGCCAGAAAACACTATCATCTGTGTCCCAGTGTCTATAAAATCCTATATATATCTATTATGCAAGACAATAATGAGGGTGGTATCAATATTTATTTAGCTGAAGCATTGAAGATAAGTGAGGCAGAACTCATGGAAGTCTCATGTGCCAATTTGATATGCTGCTTCTGTCTATCATGGGTCACTGCATGCAGAGAAGACTGCATGTACAATAAAATAACTGGCATATTAATTCTAATTAACAAAAGGCAGTTGTGAAAGAAAGGATGAATGTTATAAAATTTAAACAGACTTACTTGGCCTCCTTTATATGCTAAGTTTTGTGGGATGCTGAGAGGCCATGTCAATGTGACTAACTGGCTATGGATTGACACATTTGGAAAGATTGCCTCCACGTTTTTAATTTGCTATTAGCATGAGACTTCTAAATTAAAATGGGTAGGTCTGGGAACCAAGATGCTACAGTGAACTGGACTATTGCCTCATAATCTGGAAGATCCATGCAACAGAAACTTTAAAAATTTCTCAGTCCTCTACCATCACTATACAATTTGCAGATCCTACATTTAGCTAATTCCTATTCGGGAACCAACTAAATGGAGAGGGCTCATTTAACTGGCACAAAAGAGCTCTGAGAGTCTCCTTTCCCCAATCTTATTCTGCCTAAATTACCATATGATGAACATGCATTTATTTTTGTAATAATAATTAGCATTATTGCAGTTCATATTTTTGAAGAGCAGTAATATTTCATCTCCAAATCTCTAAGGCTCTGTAAGTTAGGTCAGTATTTTCTTCTCTTTAAAAATTCAGAAATGGAGGTATCATGGGGTTAAAATGGAAATGACTTACTCATAGTCACAGTGCTGGGGTTAAAGCCCAGGAGAAGAGACCCAATTCTAGGCTCAGACCAATGAGCAGTACTCCCTCTTCACATGAGTTTTGGGGATTGTATTAATTAATAGTGTGACTATTTCCTAAGAGCAATTTTCTATATATCAGAGAAAGTTTCAAATCCATCATGTTAAGCACAATTCTAAAATTATTTCTACCATTTTAGCTTTGTAATTTATCTTTAAATGCCCATAGACAGCCAAGGCACATAAATCTAGGAATGGCTAACAGGTACAACAATGTTTTTATTATACATCCTGGACAAAAGAAGCAAAATAAAGTGGAATTAAATTATAAATATTAAAAAAGAAATTTCATGGCTTGAGTAAGAACAGGCTCCACAGGCTCATATATTTAAATTTTTAGTCATCAGAGGAAAAACACATTTTGTTATAGTTTAATTTAAATAGAGGGTGATATTACAAATTTTTAGTCATCAGAGGAAAAACACATTTTGTTATAGTTTAATTTAAATAGAGGGTGATATTACAACTTTATATACCTTAGAATGTTTTGTAAATACTCCCCTGTCATTTCCCAAGGCACTCCAAAGGGTCTAAAATGGTTTCCTTTTATTAATGTATTAGAATCATTTCTTTTTAATTAGAAGCATATTATACTTTTATTTAATAATTTATATTATCATTTTCTTCTCCAAATGGTCCTGATATTATTGGAAAGATCGTCCAAAGTGAAGAATGTTGTTTAAGCTTTGTATTTGTATATTTTTAACATTTACAAACAGTTATAGAAAATTTTTATGTATGACATGGTATCCTGATAACATATGCATAATCTCATGTGCTTATCATTTTTTAAAAAATATTTATTTATTTATTTATTTATTTATTTATTTATTTATTTATTTATTTATTTATTACTCCAGATTTTATTCCCCCAGTCCACCCTCCAACTGTTCCACATCTCATACCCCCTCCCCATCCCCTGTCTCCACGAGGATGTCCCCACGCCTACCCCACCTGATCTCTAAACTCCCAGGGGCCTCGAGTCACTTGAGGTTTAGGTGCATCATCTCTGATTGAACACAGACTCGACAAGACAGTCCTCTGCTATATATGTGTTGGGGGGTCTCATATCAGCTGGTGTATGTTGCCTGGTTTGTGGTCCAGTGTCTGAGAGATCTCGAGGGTCCAGATTAATTGAGACTGCTGGTTCTCCTACAGGATCGCCTTCTCCTCAGCTTCTTCCAGCCTTTCCCTAATTCAACCACAGGGATCAGCAGCTTCTGTCCATTGGTTGTGTGTAAATATCTGCATCTGACTCTTTCAGCTGCTTGTTGGGTTATTCTGAGGGCAGTCTTGATAGGTCTCTTTTTGTGAGAGCATCATAGGCTCGGTAATAGTGTCAGGCCTTGGGGCCTCCCCTTGAACTGAATCCCACTTTGGATCTGTCACTGGACCTTCTTTTCCTCAGGCTCCTCTCCATTTACATCCATGTACTTCTTTCAGACAGGAACAATTATGGGTCAGAGTTTTGACTGTGGGATGTCAACTTCCTCCCTCATTTTATGCTGTGTCTTCCTGCTGGAGGTGGACTCTGTAAGTTCCCTCTCCCTACTGTCTGGCATTTCATCTAAGGTCCCTCCCTTTGAGTCCTGAGAGTCTCTCACTCCCAGGTGCATTCTGGAGAGTCGCCCCAACCTCCTACCTCCTGAAGTTGCCTGTTTATATTCTTTTTGCTGGCCCTTATGGCTTCAGTCTTTTTCCCTCACCCAATACCAGATCAGGTACTCCTATCCCCCCAACATCCCCCTGTCCACTTTCCCTCCTAGGTCCCTCCTCCCTCCCTCTCCACTTGTGATTGCTTTCTTCTCGCTCGCAAGAGGTACTGAGGCATCCTCACTTGGGCCCTTCAGCTTGTTGACCTTTTTGAGTTCTATGGACTATATCTTGGCTATTCTGTATTTTTTATTTTTTATTTTTTTTGGCTTATATCCATTTATTAGTGAGTACATATCATGCACATCCTTTTGGATCTGAGTTACCTCACTCAGGATGATATTTTCTAGTTCCATCCATTTGCCTGCAAAATTCAGGATACCCTTTGTTCTGTCACAAACAAGGCTGCTATGAGCATAGTAGAATGCATGCCTCTGTGGCATAGTGGGGCATCTTTTGGGTATATTCGAAGAGTAGTATTGCTGGGTCTTCAGGTAGATCTATTTCCAATTGTCTGAGTTATCTCCAGATTGATTTCCAGAGTATTTGTGCCAGTTTGCAATCCTACCAGCAATGAAGGAGTGTTCCTCTTTCTCCACATCCTCAGCAACATGT